>OY755184.1:13177488-13693028 GCA_963576735.1 Bedellia somnulentella
CGCGCCCCCGCCGCCCGGCGCCCCGGCCGCCGCGACGGTTTCCGTGCGACCACACAGCATCCACCCGAGACGATCCCCCGTGCGACGCGCTCCCGTCGATCTCACGGCTGTCCTCGTTGGTGATCTCACTGGTCTGGCAGATTTTAATAGCTTTGTCTAAGGTTAACTCCTCCGTGCGAAGTAAGCGGTCCCGCACCGAGCCGTCATGAATTCCACATACGATTCGATCTCTTATCAAACCGTCCTCTAAGTGTTCAAATTCACAATGTCGGCTCATTAATTTTAGTGCTGTCACATATTCATCGATGCCTTCACCTTGACCTTGACTTCTCGTGAAAAATTTAAACCTGATCATAGTAGTATTCGGTTTTGTCCCGAAATAATCATTGAATTTTTCAATCACTTTTGTGACGTCATCACGTTCCGATTCACTTGTGAATTTAAAGGTTGAATATACATCGTAACCGTCCGCACCGATCAAATTTATTAATAAACTTGCTTGCACACTTTTTTCCTCCTTACAAACCCCGGAGGCCTTTAGAAATATTTGAAATTGTTTGATCCATTTTCGCCACGCGTCAGATCTGCTGGCGGGGCCTCCTTGCAGCACTAATTCGACCGGTGGACGCGCGTGTTCCATATTTCCAATGTTACTTATATAAAACTAACACTATTTAGTACTATTGACCTTTTTAAATCAATTAAATCGCGCACCGCTGTCACCATGAAGTAAAACACATGAGTTACGAACAAAGACTGACTTTATTTTATATCCACCCTCATATAACATTTCTATTTAGCAATCATCACAACAAGCTGATAAACGGATCCCCACTTTGCGGATTCGATCGCGTAGTGATCTCTTTATCCATTGCCTTTTGGATGACTCAGATCCTTACATATACTCACGCCATAAGTTTCCATTAGGGTTTGCAGAGTTTATCACGACTTTGTACGATACTGACAAAGCTCATACCAACAATTCATCAAACTTTACATTTATGCTATGTAATCTTAAAAATATCGCCACTTTTGAAATAATCTAAGAATAAATGTGTTAGTGCTACCCTAACTATTATTTTGTTCATTTTAACCATTATTTCCCAGAGCTTATTAATAAATAATACAAACAATGTTTTTAACAGACGATTTCAGTAGCGTTTAGTTAATTGATAACGAACCCTGTTTCGAACGAACGAACAACCTGTGTTGTGTAATTTGATCAGTAAACGAATACTCAAAAAAAGTATAGAGGTAAATGGTAGGAGCTAAATTTTTGACTCCCTCAAATTGTTTTTGTTTAGTAAGGAGATAAACATATCATAAGTCCCCGCCCGTAGCCCTAACACCACCGGGGAGAAGGGAGGTCACCTGTAGGACAAGCACGAGCACTATGTTATCGACACGATAACGGTTAGAATGAGATGGCAGTATACGATACTAAGTAAGTGCGTAAGATATGGCTGCTTTATCGCACGCGATAACTAGTTTAAACACCGCTCGTGCTTGCCTTTCTGTATAGCAAGCACGAGCGCTATTTTATCGACACGATAACGGTTAGAATGAGATGTCAGTATACGATACTAAGTAAGTGCGTAAGAGATGGCTGCTTTATCCCACGCGATAACTAGTTTAAACACGGCTCGTGCTTGCACTTCTGATCGTTTTTACACATATCGCAGAAAGTATATATCTATACTTATAATAAATCTGTAGAGAGGTCAATTCTGTACATTAAATATATTTTCAAAATAACTATCAGGGGGTGATTAGTGATCGATACTGATGCCAAAAATGAAATCAGTAAAACTTTTGTCTGTCTGTCTGTCTGTCTGTCTGTCTGTCTGTCTGTCCGTCTGCCTGTCTGTCTGTCTGTCTGTCGGTTTGTATGTTCCTTATGGAAACAAAAACTACTCGACGGATTTTGACGAAACTTGGTAGAATTATTCTTCATACTCCTGGGCAGGTTATAGTGTACTTTTTAGCAAAGTAGTGAAGGGGAATTTTGGGAAATTTTGGGAAAACGGGGGAAGTTACTCCATATTTTAAGCTTTCGTCGCGTGTGCAGCCTTAATGGTTACAGTTACATAGAAATCATGTATCACGGAAATATTCTACATAAAACTGTCTAAAAAATATCCTTCAACAGCATATGTCTATTTGCCATTGTGTCTTGGCAGGAACAAATAATGAGACTCGAAAGATGGTTATAGTCTGATTTATTGTATAAAAGGTTACAGCTTATATATTAAGATAAAACGTGCGTATCTATCATATAACTTATCTTATCTTCTAACAAGCATTTATCTGTAATGAATGATACAGATAATATTTATACTAGATACAGCACGAAAGAATCGTCCTAAGATAAGGGTGGCAACAATACACCCCCCTTTAAAAAAAATGAAAGAAAATAATATTATAATAATATAGTTATGGTACAATATTACGATGACGAATTGAACTTGACATTCTTAAGTAATATGATTTTTGCTGATGTTGTTGTGGCGCGAAGAATGTATGTGCTGACGATTGTTGTTATGGTGATTTGCTGACGCCTGTTGTGTATTAGGTCAGTGCTTCCCTCTTGACCTTAGTGTGGATTGCTGAATACATTTATCCGTTACGACTATGCTGGTTGTTTCTTCTTGTTGTCAGCAGATTACAATATCTTACGGTTTTTTTTACCTTACGCCCTGATTGTGTGATGTACGTGCTATTTTGGTTGTAATTATTCGTCGTGCTTGGCACGTTGTTTGAATCGTTATTGATGAAAAATGCAGGTTTTAATCTGTCTATAGATATTGTTGTCTCCTTATCTTTTATTTTAATAACGTATGTCTTATCCATTTTTCTTATCACTGGGAATGGTCCTTCGTAGGGCGGTGTGAGAGTTTTCCTAAGTCTGTCGCATCGCACGAATACATGTGAGCACTCTTTGAGCTCTGGATGTACAAAAACTGCTTGATCATATTTTTTTCGTTTAGGTATTGATGACATCTGAGTGATGTCCTTCTGAATATTTTTTACAAACTCCTCGTAAGTAGAAAGTTGATGTGGTGATGATTCAAAAAATCCTCCAGGTAGTCTTATAGGTGTTCCGTATGTTAACTCTGCTGCACTATATCCCGTGTCTTCTCGTAAACAACTCCGTAGTCCCAGCAGAACTGGGGGAATTTCCTTAACCCAATTATCCTTAGCTTCTCTAGTCATCAGTGCCGCTTTTAATGTTCTATGAAATCTCTCGATCATCCCGTTTGATTGTGGATGATAAGGTGTTGTTCTAATTTTGTGTACCCCTAGAAATTGTGAAAGAGATTCGAATATTCTTGATTCAAACTGTCGGCCTTGATCGGTGGTGACACGTAGTGGACATCCGAAACGAGTTATCCATCCCTCATATAGTGTTTTGGCCACTGTTTCTGCTGTAATGTCCTCTACTGGGAATACCTCGGGCCATGACGTACATCGATCTATCATAGTTATTACATATCTCTTTCCTTGTGAAATGCTTAATGGTCCGACAATGTCCATATGTAGGTGTTCGAAACGCTGCGCGGGCATGAAATTGCCTAAAGGTGATATTGTATGTCGTTGTACCTTAGATTTCTGACAGGCTATACATAATTTACACCAGTTATTGATGTCTTTATTCATGCCTGACCATAAGTACCTCTGAGTTATCATTTTTCTGGTAGCTCTTATTCCTGGGTGACTTAATCCATGAATGACGTTAAATATTTGCTTGCGAAATTTTTGTGGTAAATAAGGGCGATTTTTTCCCGTAGATACATCGCAGGTGATGCTTATAGAAGAGTTTGGAAACGTGATATCTTGAAGTTTTAATTTTTTGTTGCTACGCAAGTTTATTAATTCTTTGTCCGTAGATTGATATTTTGCTAAATCGGCGTAATTCATTGGTGATGGTATATCAATTTGTTCTATACGTGACAGAGCGTCTGCAGTGATATTGTCACGTCCGCTTATGTGTTGAATATCAGTACAATATTGTGAAATAAAATCTAATTGTCGTACTCGTCGCGGTGTGTCGTTTGATGACGGTTTTTTTAAAAAAGCGTATGTCAAGGGTCGATGGTCTGTAAAAATTGTGAACTGTCTTCCTTCAACTAATCTTTGGAAATGTTTGACAGCTAAATATACGCCGAGCAGTTCTCTGTCGAATGTTGAGTATTTTTGTTGAGTTTCGTCCAATTTGCATGAGTAAAATCCTAATGGTTCCCAATTGGTCCCGGATTTTTGTTGTAAGACCGCGCCGATACAGGTGTTACTGGCATCTGTCATAAGCGCCAGTGAAGCTGTGCGGGAAGGGTGGGCCGTTACTACTGAATTCATTATGCTTTCTTTGCATTTATTGTAAGCTTTTTCCGCTTCCGTTGTCCAGAGAATAGGTGAATTGTCGTTCTTTTTCGTACCTTTTAAATATGCGTTGAGAATTTTTTGATTTTCAGCTGCGTGTGGAAGGTTATTTCTGTAAAAATTTATCATGCCCAAAAATCTCCTTAATTCCTTGATTGTCTTCGGTTTAGGAAATTCCATAATCGCCTTATAATTTTCTTCCGTTGGGCGTATTCCTTTGCTCGTTATGTGATACCCTAGGAAATCCAATTCGTCTTTAAGGAATTCACATTTTTCGAGATTAATGTTTATTCCGTTTTCTTGTAAACGTTTGAAAACTATTTCTAAATGCTGATAGTGTTGATTTTCATTTTCTGATGCGATGAGACAATCGTCAACAAATACGAATATGAAGTCCAAATCTCTGAATAGGGAGTCCATAAATCTTTGAAATGTTTGTGCTGCATTGCGTAGTCCAAAAGGCATTCTTAAATATTCAAAAAGTCCAAACGGGTTGATTATGGCGGTTTTTTCTATATCTTTTACCGGAATGCAATGATAGGCCTTCCGTATATCAATTTTGCTGAGTATTTTCTTGTTTTCCAAGATATATGTAAAATCGGTTAACCGTGGCAGTGGATATTTGTCAGGTATGGTCGCGTTATTGAGCATCCGGTAATCTCCACATGGTCTCCATTCACCGTTCTTTTTCTTCACCATGTGTAGTGGGCTGGCCCAGGGGCTGTCTGAAGGTCGACAAATACCGAGTTCCATCATATTTTGAAATTCTTTTTTTGCTATGTGATATTTTCCTGGAGGTAATGGTCTGGCTCGCGTGGCAACGGGTGGTCCTTGAGTGATAATATGATGTTCAACCTTATGTTTTGGGTTAGTGCGTAGGGAGGAGGGTCTAGTGATATCTTCGTATTTGTGTAGAAGTTGATTAATGCGCGCGTTCGCCCTCATGTTGATAGTGCTAATTGTTTGATGAGTAGATTTGCTCAGGCTTGCCGGAGCCGTCAGCTCCGTAACCCTGTCAATAATTTTTTTACCCGCTATATCCACTAACAATTTATAGTGTTCTAAGAAATCCGCTCCAATGATGGGTTGTGTGACGTCAGCGATGATGAAATTCCATGTAAAACATCTCCGTAGTCCGAGATTCAAAGTCATTGTTTTCTCACCGTACGTTTTGATTTTTGTCCCATTGGCGGCGTAGAGGGTATATTGTTCGGTTTGTTTAAATGATTGTCTGTGTGACTTGTTGATAACCGAAATATTTGCTCCCGTGTCGATTAAAAATGTAATGCCCGTTTTTTTGTCTGTGATCTTAAGGCGGTTAGATGGGTGAATGGCACAGAGATCCGCCGTAGTCTGTGCTTCACTCAGTTTCCCTGATTTTTATAATAGAAATTTGGATTCCAACTGCATGGTTTAATACAGTTTCTTGCATATTTTCTATATTTGCTGTGGTTGTAACAAAATTGATTTCTTACTTGACTGGTTGATCTTGAACTTGGTCTCGTTGTAGAACGTTGATGTTTATAATTATTACGCCGATGGCCTCCGCGATTTTGTTGAATTGCGTCTATTTCTAATTGTAATTTTGCTAACTGTGCTAATATGAGTGCCGTTCCGCTGTCATCTGTATTTCTGCTGACTGCTGATACCTCGGTAATTTTTGAGTTCATAATTATTTTGTCAGCGATGTGGCTCATCTTCTCGATGTCTATGTCCTCGGTGACAGCTAGTACTGTGGTAACTGTTGGTGGCAAAAGTCTGAGCCACAGTAGTTTAATGGTTTCGTCGCCGATTTTGTTTCTGCCGAGGACTCGCATTTTTCGTAGCAATTGTGATGGTTTTTGATCGCCTAGTTCCATGTTTGTTAGTAACTTCTCAAATTGTTGGTGTTCGGATTCTTCATAGCAATCAATTAGACGCTCCTTAATGGATTTGTATTTTTCTGTGGTTGGCGGTGATGAAATTAGGTCATTGACCTGTAGTATTTCTTCTTTGGACAGCTTGGCTATTACCATATTGTATTTGTAATCGTCTCCTTGTTTTTGTGGTGCTAATGTAGCTTCCAATTGCGTGAACCATAATCGCGGTTGATCCTTCCAAAATTCCGGAATTCGGGATAAAACTGAGGTGCCAGCTGCTATTTCTAATGTTTCTTGTTGACTTCCATTTGTTTTGCACGGTGACTGCGCCATGTTGCGTATATTCTTTTCTCGGGGTCACCAATTTGCCATTGTGTCTTGGCAGGAACAAATAATGAGACTGGAAAGATGGTTATAGTCTGATTTATTGTATAAAAGGTTACAGCTTATATATTAAGATAAAACGTGCGTATCTATCATATAACTTATCTTATCTTCTAACAAGCATTTATCTGTAATGAATGATACAGATAATATTTATACTAGATACAGCACGAAAGAATCGTGGCAACATCTATCTTTAATGGTTGACTCATAATAACACGTGTAACTCCTGATAGCTTAGCAGTTCGGAGCATCCTGATTATATTTGTTTACTCTTACGTTTATAGTTCTCTCATTCATCTCACATTTAAAAAAGTTTACATTATTACCTACTCAATAAAAAAAGAATCATAGAAATCGGTATAGACACACCAAATTAATACATGAAATAAGCCATCGCGTCCTGTCATCGCACGTGAATACTGAATCATGCTGAATTACTTTTTAGTAATGGTTGCGCGGGCAAAAGATAGCCGTGAGTATATGTATGATGTATGCAAAGTTTGTAACTCTGATTGTTTGTTTGCATGGGTTTATTTTCGGAGATAAGCGCTTTTACAATCACAAAGCTAAACTATTCAGGAGTGCTATAAGTGGCGCTAAATTTCACAAAGGTTGAGCAGTGACTGAGGAAACCTCAGATATTTTTAAAACTACGCTACCCGTGCAAAGCTGGGCCGATCCACTAGTAAATAAATAAACCATGCATCCTAGTGACATGAAATGAAATCTGCAATGAGAGCAAATTAAAAGCTGATTAATTTTGTAACACAAAAGATTTTTGGTCTGTCGATGTCGATAGTTTTTGACATATTCTCATTCGAAAGCCCATTAATTATTTAAATATACATACATACATATACTCACGGCTATAAATCCCTATCAGGGGTAGACAGACCTATGGAATTAGAAATTCCTCAGCCACTTTTGGAAAATTGAGTGGGGAAAAGATGGTAAAGTAAAGGTTGTTGGCGATGGGTCTCCAACCGCATCGCCCAAAAATACCTTAAAAGCCCCAATACCGTTAGTCGCCTCTTACGTACACCCATCGGTAGAAACGGGGTGGTGCTATTCTAAGCCGACACTACACGGCTATAATATTAATATTTAAACATTTTTTTTATAATAGCCCATTTGGGTAAAATTCAGTTTTGCTTTGCTTTTTTTAACCTATTTTTGATTGGTTTACTCGACGTACGGTACGTGCGTACGGAATGGTATGGCTCTGAACGCTCTTAAAAATTTCTTTTAAAAATTTGATTATAGCTTCGGACGACAGACGTCAGGACCGACGATCAGGTTAGGTATGAATGATGAACGCAGTCTAATATTTCTGAACATCACGTGACATTGTCACCTGGTGACCTAGCTTCGTTTACATCTATCCATCAATCTTTTCATACATGCTCTTTTATTCTTCATACTTCGGATGCCTGCATTTTCGAGCACACTCTCAATTTTTCGTCCAAGTGTGTCCACTATATATAGTCGTCCTTTATTAACATAACTTTCCACATTAGCTCAATTAGCTCTATAGATCCGCTCTACCAATTTCCTATCATCCATCCTCTCTATTCTCTCTATCCATATTCCTACAATAACATCTTTCACTAACCTTTTTGACGAATAACACTATTTCTCACTCGATCACATAACCTAACATTACATTTTTTCTGAGGGACCTAAACTCTACTCTATTCACACACCCAACATTCGCTGCCGTACAAAAGCGTAGGAACAAGAACAGCATTATGCACAGCCATGCGGGCCTTTTAAGCCATTGTAAAGTCATATGTGTGATTTAT
Organism: Bedellia somnulentella; assembly: GCA_963576735.1. Classification (NCBI taxonomy): domain Eukaryota; kingdom Metazoa; phylum Arthropoda; class Insecta; order Lepidoptera; family Bedelliidae; genus Bedellia; species Bedellia somnulentella. The sequence continues at coordinate 13,185,914 of OY755184.1, forward strand.
TTATCATGCTTGTTAACGGTGAGGGTAAACATCGTGAGGAAACCCACTTGACTAAGTTGCAAATTGACTTATTCAGGTGACAGTCAATTCATACAAAACGGCTATAGGCCTTCCCCCTATCACGTAGATACTCTGCACCAGAAGAGCAAGCACGAGCCGTGTTTAAACTAGTTATCGCGTGGGATAAAGTAGCCGTCTCTAACGCACTTACTTAGTATCGTATACTGCCATCTCATTCTAACCCTTATCGTGTTATCGTGTCGATAAAATAGTGCTCGTGCTTGCCCTGCAGGTGACAGTAATGCCACATGATGTAAGTATCTCTGCCATCCACAGACCACCCCCAATAGACTCCGCATACAGTATATATTTGTATGAATCCAAACTGGCAACTTTTGGAGGAAAGCACGAGTAGCGGGGAACAACGCACAATGCCTGTGATTGGCTCCTTCAAGGTCGCTCTATACTTGAACTCTTTAATAGTGATGGGACACATTTGAGAAATTATATTGATAAATTTGTTCGTAAGGAAAGAATAATAGATTTTAACATTCATATTTTTATTGAAAAGAAAGAAAGAAATGGAAATACATATACATGGGCCGGTAAACAAAACCGGTGTCGTTGAAACGATAAGAAGCTTCAATCTATTTGGCTTTCATCTCGGGTAATTTAGAAAAACTCAAATATAAAAGAAATTCTATCAGAGCAAGATTTGAAATATTTAGATACTTGCTGGTACCCGCGACTTCGTCTGCGTCCTTTTAATTTTGATGTTAGGTTTTGCAAAAAGATTAAATAAAACAAATAAATAAATATATACTTGTACTTATATTTAAGAAATAATCTGTATACGGACATATTATACACAGATTAAGTTAGTCCCAAACTAAGTAAGACTTATATTATGGGATACTAACTTAACGATATATTTAATATTATATAGTACACATATGAATAATACCTAAGACTAAAAAACAATCATTGAAGCTCATCACATAAATATTGCTCTGAAATCGGGATCGAACCCGCAACCTCCGGACCGGATTGACTTCGTAGTTCCCGTTCCGAAACCATTCCGTTCTAAAAGTATCTCTGGACATCCTTGACGTTATGCTAGAAAAAGACGTAATCACGATCAACGTAAAGAGTGAATGTGACGGAACTATGGTGTTGACCAGTTTAAATTGATCTCTTGAATTACAATTTAATTATGATTTGATGCTTAGTAATGGAATGTAATACCGTCTTTTTGGTAGATGTATTTTGTGGTTGATTTCCCACACCACTTTATAAAACATGTATGCATTTCAAAGCAAAAGTAATAAATAAATAGTATGTATAAATATTTTTGGTGCACGAACACTCAGTTCCTAGTTCTGGTCGCAACTGAAACAGTGCGGACAACAAATTTTATACTTCAACTCAATTAGTCGGACGTGTTGCCGATATCGAGTGCCCTGTAAGCGGAATCTATAGGGGGTTATCTATGCTGCCATCACTTCAGAAATTTGCAGCGTGAATGTTAAGGTGCGTAGTAACTATTTATTAATGTACGCCGTAATATCGTAAATGAAAATAAGGAATGAATGAAAACCATTTATTTACAATCAATGCTGTGCTATCAATCGTGATAGCTCAGTGGGGAGAATGAGCGCCTATCATTATCATGCAGAGAGATGTGGGCTCTAATCCAGAGTCGGGCCTACACCAATGTGTCATTTTTAGATGTGTGATAAATTATCATGGTGATCACAGAGAGAGAGAGAATATCTTGAGTAAATTCACATGGCTAAATTGTACTTAGTCGCATGACTACATTTGCACAAAACAAAACATGTGAACTCTGAACTCCAGTTGACAATAATGGCATGTGTTGTCCAGAAGTATTAGTATCTCTGCATTATACGAATATAGTGTTGAGTCTTGAGATATTGACAACATCAATGTTTAGTCAAAATGGATTTTAATCTTCACTTTAAAGAAACTTTGCCCTGGTGTGTCAAACCTGATGTCAAATATTATGAACTGTGAGACATTGATATTAGGCTAATTAAATTAACCTAATATCAATGTCTTTCCAAATGACTTTATAAAATTTCCTCATCACCCATCACATCATCATCATCATCATCATCATCATCATCATCATCAAATAGTAATTCCATTTGCTTCCTCAATTCTTGTGGCACTTCGTACAAAACTAATGGATGATCCCGTATAACTATTCTTTTTGGTTTTTGTGAAGTGGAAGGAGGAAATTTCAATTTGTTATGAGGAAAATATTTTTGATCGTGGGCTTGCACATGTAACAAAGCATGATGGTGTGGATCACGGACCACTATGCTGCATGTATCTCCAAATATTTCCTCTAATTTTTTCTGGTCTGGTATTTGTGGGTATAAATATATAACTTTGTCAAGAGAAGTATGTGATTTATAAGCCTCAATTATACTTTGACGAGCAACTGCCTCAGTCATTTGCCGCACATAATTAGAATTCATTAACATATTTAATGTTTCTCGCACTTTCTTTCTAGCTATCTCTTTATCAGACTCTTGTTCTATATCATAATGATGTGATTGACCAGCATAATTTTTCATTGTTTCTATAACTTTAGGGCATAAATGTTCAGTGGTGTAATACAAATCTTTCAAAAGAACTCCTGTAACTTGCCGTCCAAGGCTGGTAAAATCAAATCTATTGGGATTGGATGATGGAATACCAAGGTCACATTCAAGCTGTTGTAGAGTGTCATAAAGAAACTCAGGGTCACTTGTCCATGGGTGATGTTTTCTATAGTTACGAGAGAGTTTCCAATGGCATACTATACAATTTGGAGTATTTGCAACCACATCTTGGAGGCGATCTAAAATGTTTAATGCAATTCTATCCAATAACTTGTGGTCATATTCTTTACTTATACTGTATAGGTTAGTACACACGGTCTGCAGTTCCACTAATAATGCATAGTGAACTTCAATAAAAATCTCCTGGCTAGTCTTGCGTCTGCAAATTATCGACCCATTTAAAGGTTCAGTTATATCAGGCGTTTCTTGTGGCACATATGCATGCAACAAACCAAAGTTTATGAGTGGGTGTTTGTTGATACTGCTGAGGACACTCGGAACGTTTACGTGTTCTGATAATTTCACGTAGATCATACTACTGATTGATGGAGGGTGCTTCTTACGATTTTCATGTATATTAGTATAATCTAAGACTTCAAAATTTCGCCATATTTTTGGTTCTAAAAACTGAGCCACCAGCTCTCGAGACCAAATTTTAGGTACTTCAACTACAATTATTGTCATCTTATTGACTACACTTACAAGACTTCACTTCAACATAAATTTCTTTTCACTTTATGTACTTTATCCACACAATAGGATGCACTGCTTTGCGATGTCTCTCGTTATTGGACGGACTACCGAATAGTTGTATTAAAATTGTTTTTGGTTGAACTGTGTGTGGCAAAGCTTTTTGGTTAACAACAAAAACAAACCAGTAAACAAACAACTATTATTATTATATTGTTCCTTGACCCTCGTATTGAATAAAAACAATATCTAAAACTAAATAAATGATATTTTTTAGGTTACTATACTTATAAACTATACAGTTTTTTTATTATTATTGGCGCTATCCGATTTACTTATTGCGACAATTCCGCCAGTTCCAACTAGAAAGTTGTGATACTTTACTTTACTTTTTTACGTGTATTTACCTATATCCTTTTTACCTTTAGGCAACAAAACATCATCCTATGTTATCAGAAGATCTGATATGTTTTACAGTTTCTTATAAATATTTTTAGGACTAACCATTGAACTTGGCACCCATTTAGATCACTTCTTTTGGCGTTGAAGTCAACAACTAAGGCATTTGTTATAATATTCTTAATAACTTGGTTCTCATTTCACATTTATGATTTTGATTGGATCTAGATCAGTGCGCTCTCTTGGGCTATCCTAACAAAACACCGACACCCAGAAACCAACAAGACATTCAAGGTTGCTCAGACTGGGGATCGAACCTCACAGACCCAAAATCTAGCTGACTGGGCTATGGCGACTGTTGCCGACCGACGAAATGACCTGAATGGCAATGGACGAGTTTTGACAAGCATTCATTCTATAAAAATAAACGTATCATACTCGAGACCCCTGGGTAGGATGTTAATCCTGTGTTTGTGACACACACATTCACCTAAACCCGGAAATCGACATCGATATTCATCATGTCTACCTCGACCGGGAATAGAACCCAGGGCCGCCCGCTTCGCAGTCTAATGATCTTCCGACTGAGCTTAGACGACCGTCAAACTACAAAAAAATGGACAAATAAAATTAAAAATATAGATTGATATAAAGGTTTTGGATTAGCCTCCCCTAGTAACAGCCGATATGAATGCTAAATGCATCATACATTCATACACTCACGGCTATAAATCCTATAAGGCGTAGCCAGAGCTTCAGAATAAGAAATTCCTCCTTTGGAAGGTGCCGGGGAAAAAACAGTAAAACAAAACAAGGTTGTTGGTGATGGGTCTCCGCCACATCGCCCAAAGATCCCTTAAAAAGCCCAAAAACCTCTTACGATCACCCATGGGAAGTAATGGGGTAATGCTATTCTAAGCCGTATCTACACTGTAAAATTTGTCAACCGATACGAAGCAGGGACGGGCCGCTAGTTATTACTAATTTGATGGGAGACGGCATTTAATGTGCGAAATCGGATACAGGCCAAGACACTGCGATGATAAAATTACACTTTCATATCATCAGATGACAAAAAACTAAACCCTAAATGCATGATGGTTGCATCACACAACAACCATGTTGTTTACTTAACACAACAACAAAAAATACTTTACTTATTTTCAAAGCTGTGCTATGCTGTGTTGTGTCGGCCTAGAATAGCACTACCCTATTTCTTACGGTGGGTGTACGTAAGAGGCGACTTACGGTATTGGGGCTTTTAAGGGATTTTTGGGCGATGAGGTTGGAGACCCATCAACAACAACCTTTATTTTACCACCTTTTCCCCACTTAACTTTCCAAAAGAGCTGGCTACCCCATCTAGGGATTTATAGCCGTGAGTATATGCATGTATGTATGTTATTTTCAAAGCCGTGGTAAATGAAAAATAAATTAATATTCGTTTGTCTTTAATATTTTTTGTAAATTTGAAATACATATACCTACTCACGGCTATAAATCCCTAGAAGGGGTAATCAGAGCTAAGGAATTAGAATTACCTGAGCCACTTTTGGAAAGTTAAGTGCGGAAAAGATGGTATAATAAAGGATGTTGGTGATGGATCTCCCAACTCATCGCCCAAAAATCCCTTAAAAGCCCGAATACCGTTAGTCGCCTTTTACGTACACCCATCGGAAGCAATGGGGTAGTGCTATTCTAAGCCGACACTACAGAGCAGTTATAGTGATACTGGAATCATAAAGAAAATCAAGGTCGAATGACGATCACTGTAAGTCCTCTAGAAGGTTTAAATATATCAGCCAGCTCGTGCGACCTTTTAACTAGATAACGCGTGGTATAAAACAGCCATCTCTTTCGCACTAACATAGTATCGTATATTTTCATCTCATTCTAACCGACAGAGTAACATTAAAATAACGCTCGTGCTAGGCTTCCTGATTTAATAAAAGATACATACATACATATACTCACGACTGTAAATCCCAAAAAGGGGTAGCCAGAGCTTCAGAACTAGAAACTCCTAAGCCACATTTGGAAGTCCAAAAGGGGAGAAGATGGTATTAATTAAGTATGGTTGGTGGTAGTTAGCTGTGTAGTGTCGGCTTAGAATAGCACTACCCCATTTCTTCCGGTGGGTGTACGTAAGAGGCGACTAACGGACTTGGGGCTTTTTAATGGATTTTTGGGCGATGCGGTTGGAGACCCGTCACCAACAACCTTTATTTTACCGTCTTTTCCCCACTCAACTTCCAAAAGTGGCTGAGGAATTTTTAATTTCTCAGCTCTGGCTACTCCTTTTAGGAATTTATAGCCGTGAGTATATGTATGTATGTTGGTGATGGGTCTCCAACCGCATCGCCCAAAAACCACTTAAAAAGCCCCATGCCCTTAGTCGCCTCTTACGACACCCGTGGGTAGAAAAGGGTAGAGACATTCTAAGCCAGCACTACACGGGGCGAATACACTATACTAATTTTCAACCATGCAGACTCAATAGTTAAGGTAATCAAATAATAAAAGATGAGATAAAATTAACGATTTCGGTTCCTGTTGAAATAAAAATACACCATGCGTGAAAAAAATTTATTGAAGTGTAAAATAATAATTGTAAAAACTAGATTTCATTGCTTATTATCTAAAAATATATCACAGTAGATTTGAAAATGAGAATTTATTCGATTACAAATACAAAAAAAAGTATAATAATTTAGCATGAATGGAATAATTTTGCGTATAAAAAAATAAATCTATTTCTAATTCCGTGGCTGTAAAGATACTTCTGAGCTTGATCTGACTTCCAAAAAGAAGGGACCCTCCTGTCCCGGGTAAAAGGTGGACACAGTGACTATATATCGTCCAGAAGGTATATCGTTTAGTTCTAGAATCACAAAACCTGACCTGAAAAAGAAATAATTATTATGCACGGTTATTTTTTTATTATTTATATATTTGTAGTATTAGTAGTAGTTAGATGCCGTGTAGTGCCGGCTTAGAATGTCGCTACCCCTTCTACCCGAGGGTGTCGTAAGAGGCGACTAAGGGTGTGGGTGTTTTTGGGCGATGCGGTTGAAGACCCATCAACAACGATACTTTATTTTTACCATCTTCTCCCCTACTAACTTCCAAATGAGGCTGAGGAGTTTCTAGCTCTGAAGCTCTGGCTACCCCTTTTCGGGATTTACGGCCCTGAGTATATGTATGTATGTGTGTAGTAGTAGTAACATAATAAAACATAAACGTTCACGCCGAATATCACCGAAGGGGTTGGCAGAGGTACTAATACTTCTGAACATCACGTGACTTTGTCACCTGGTGTTCAGAGTACCCACGTTTTGCATGAACAGTGTACTCACGTGATAGCGGGCAGGCCAATCGCCGTTTTTTACAAATATATTGTCACATGACTAAGTACAACTCAGTCATATGGGTTTCCTCACGATGTTTTCCCTCTCCGTTAACAACCATGATAAATTAACCACACAAATGTCTTTAGAAAAGACAAATTGGTGTAGGTCCAACCCAGGACTTGAACACTAGTCGTTTGCACGATAACCAGTGTTCTACCCATTGAGCTATCACGTCGTCGTAGTAGTTGCATTTGTGTAGAAACAACAGGTAATTGGTTTACCAATCAATTTAGAACAGAAAAAAATCGACACCGTTTGTAGTTTTCAGTGTATCTAAATATGTGAAGAATAAAATATCGCATGCAACCTTACTGTCACAAATATATGAACAAGCTCAACGCCATCTTCTTTGAGAACACTCCAGCCATTGTTACATGTTAACACAGGTTATATATAACATGAGTGTGGCTATGCTTTAAAAAAACACTCATACCTTGCTTTATTATCAATTAGGAGGTGAACTCCGTTGATTATTATTCAATAGTGTATTATTCTTTTTAAATGCACTGGATGAATGAACTGAAAGCATAAGAAACTGCTTAAAATATATCGGCACTTACCTATAAGGTCCGCTAGTTTTAACTAGAAACGGCGCAGTAATAGTGGGGTCTTCAAGTGATTCCACCCTCACATCGACACCCATTTGATACTCTTTCGGACCTTTGAGTTGTAGTACCATGTTAGTGCTCTTTGACACTGTCATCGTAAATTTGGGATTATGAGGGTAAGTTTGGGGGTGGTTTTCACAACCCCCGGCTGTACGACTTGTCCATTGCCCTTTAGTCTGTAATTAACGTAAAGAATTAGTTAGTTGGCTGTAACCTTTATAAAAAGGAACATATACTTTTCGTTGTAATTTTGGCCATATGACATAAGAATTGAGTATAATACTATGGGAGCGCACACTAAGGCGGACTCACTCATACACTAGCAGTGTCCTTCTTAGATCTTTGCTGTTTCCACAATATAGTAAAAAATTAAATCATTTTTATGATTAAAAGGTAAAGTATTTGTATTGGCATCTATTTTTTCAATGCAGGGTTGGTTTATTTATTTCTTCTTCATAACATTGTATATATTCATCACAGCTCAAATAGGTCCCAACTGAGGTGCTAGGATTTCCCTCTATATGATAATTTGTCCATATTCTACCACCCTCGCCTAGTGCGGGTTAGCAAACTTATTGACTACTAAAGTACATCAATGTATCACCTGAAATTCAACTCACTCACAAAATCATTCACTCACCGTATAACTGAACGAGTAGGGCTCGATCTTGTTCAGAGTGAACGGGCACGTCCCGTACGCTCGCAAAGTATAAAATATTGTTCTAGATTTCTCATACTGAGACACGACTAATGTAAAACGATGTATGTCAGTGTTAGTCGTTATTATCTTGCATAGGTAATGTGGACTGTTGATTCGGACACCGTCTATGTAGGGAGGTGGTTCATCTGAAATAAATATATGTATGTTTTTAATAGTCCTTAAAATAAACGAAGTGGTGAAAGGGATTGCTTTGCTTCGAAAGAGATGGTTTACTTTTAGAGGTAATGGATGCAACATAGGTTTTTTCAGGAAATTATTAAATAACTCGCCTTATGTTTCGTAAAAATATTACTTAGAGAGGATTTTTATTTTTCTGGTGACCCTTGTGACCACCCTTCACCCTCTTCTCAGCTACGTAACCTTTTGTGTCACCCTGTATAAGAACGATGTACGAACTACTTTACAATTTTGATTTAAAGAACTTTATTCACCATTTATTTATTTTTGTAATAACGAGTTAGAAATTCTTCAGCCAATTTTGGAAGTTCAGTGGAAAAAGATAGTAAAATAAAGGATTCGTAATGTGTCTTCAGTTACATCGCCCAACCATTTATAACTAACACGCGATTTAGTTATCCATCTATCTTCAAAAACACTATACTTACATGGATAATAAACTCTTCTCCCATTATTCTTATAAGCTAAAAGAGTGATATACTCCTTGTTATCTCTGAAATCGTCGATCTCAGTTATATGTCGAGTGAGTAGAAGCCACACAGCTCCTTTCCCTTGCACTTGCAATGAAAATTGTGGATTTTCACCAATGTTATATGCGTCTTTTACTGGGCCATTTCCTGCGTCCCATTTTCTGAAATAACACACATTTTATTTGTTTGTGACTAATTATCTTTGAGACTAAAAATTATCTTCAATGATCATCAATGACGAGAATATAACGCATATTTGAATTTCTAATTTTATTTTAGTAATGGTTGAATTTTATGATCTTAACAGAACACTCAATGACTTCAGTAGAGTACCTGAGAGGGTGGGTCTTAAATGAACATGGACAAGGTGGAAATCATGTCAAATAGTCATGTTGAAGGAGTGTCTTCATTTTGAATTTGGAGACTCTACAATGAGATAACTTCAATAATAACCGTTGAATCAGCTTCGATAGCTGCTTTCAGGAGGAAAATATCAGTAACTACACTATACTATAGTGCAGTTTCCTCGAAAGATTTTTTCATTTAGTACCGTAGGAAATAAATAAGCATAGCCAATTGAGTTAAATAATGACGTCTGATACAATATACCTTGACGATATTTACCAAATAAAAATACACACTAAATGACAACTACGTCTAAGATTTAAAACCAATATTTTCTCAAATAAATATTTACCCTCCAAAGGAATCCGCCGAATCCTCCGAATTCAAACTACAGGCCCAAATATTTATTTAGCCCTCAAACGAATGAACCACGACCATCTTTATAGATATAACAATAAAGGTTACTTACTGATGAATGCAATATGTGAACTCAAACAAAGCGGGATTCCAATTCAAATAGAAGACATCGTAAAACTTCAATATGCTGGCGTAGTCGATCCAAAATACACCGTTGTCATATCTGTAAAACAAAGCAGTTTTGTTACAATATATTTTCATTTTAACAGTAGAGCGAACTGTCTGCTAGTTAAACTATGTGCTATTGTCTGCAAAAAGGTATATAATTATATCTCATACTAATAGAATTGGCAGTAAGAATTACAAATATATGTATGAATTCCAAATAACTGTACTAACAATAATAATCATTAAGGTAAAAATAGCACAAACCCTTTTTTCCCGCGGCTGTCGTAATCGTAAGAGGCGACTTTGAGCATTGGAGATTTTAAATGATTTTTGGGCAATGTGCCTGGAGATCCATTACAAAACATCCTCGACTTTACCATATTTTCCCCAACTTCAAAAGTTGCTAAGAAGTTTTAAATTCTGAGACTCTGGCTAATCCCTTATTGGATTTATAGCCGTGAGTATATGTAAGTATGTACTCACTGTGCAGCGCTGTCAGGGTCATAATTAAGGAGTGCTCTTAACTCCGGCGTCCAGTGAACGGTGTCGAGCTCCGAATAGTTTCCACGCCATCGCAGATGAGACCAGGGGTTCTTTAGTTTTAGCAGCTTTACACCCTGGGAACAATTGTATGTAATGCCGAGATATAAATATGACTTGGATATATTATAATTTAAATGCAACATTCATGTCATAAGTAATCACTACAAGTGTTTTTTAACAGCTTCACACCCTGGGAACATTGGTTTGTAATAAGTTACTGAGTTATAAATATTAAGTAAGATATATTATGATTTCAAAGCGAGAATTATGGCATAAATAATCACTACAAGTGCTTGTGATTTGTATCAGTTTAGTGTCAAAAATTTTCTTTCCTTAATTGTAGTAAGTAATCCCCACATGAGGGTTTCATGCACAAACAAGTTTAATTATGTGATAGTTAGGCGTTCTCAACACTTCCATTATATCTGAAAATTTTTAGGTACAGGGCGCTGACGCCAGTAAGGTGAAAGGAAAGACAAATTTCGCATCAGTGGTTACTTGGCACCATAACTCAGTTGGCAGAGCGACGGGGGCGTGTACCCGGGTGTTGTGGGTTCCAGTCCCGCTGGTGTCGAAAAAATTTTTTCCTTTATTGATTAGTAAATAATCCCCACATAAGGTTTTCATGCACAAACAAGTCTAATTACTCATTATTTCGATTTCACGCATAATTTGAAGCACCAATATCTCTTTATTTTTTGAGACATAAACGTTAAAAAAGTTACTTTTGTTTTAGATCATAAAATTATAACTAAGTTCATGATCATGCGACGATCTAGATATATATTAAAATGCGAAAATATGTCAGCATATCATAAACATAATAATAACATAAACGTTCACGCCGTTTTATCCCCGAAGGGGTTGGCAGAGGTACCAATACTCCTGAACTCACATGGCAAGCGCCATCTAGTTTCCAGAGAAGGTACCCACGTTTTGCTTAGACAGTGTACTCACGTGATAGGGGGCAGGCCTATCGCCGTTTTGTACGAATACACTGTCACATGACTAAGTACAACTCAGCCATGTGGGTTTCCTCACGATGTTTTCCCTCACCGTTAGCAACCATGATAAATTAACCACACATATGACTTTAGAAAAGACAAATTGGTGTAGGCCCGTCCCAGGATTGGAACTCACGCCCTTCTGTTTTTAGGGCGGGTGTTCTACCCACTGGACTATCATGTCAGCATATCGTTAACCCAATTCAAAGTTCGAACGGTTAGGAAATGTTTTATGAATAAGCAATCACTGAACCAATTCACGTACAAACATAAGATTTATTGAAAACGATTAAGGTTTGCCGTGTAGTGCCGGATTATAATGTCACTACCCCTTTCTACTCAGAGGTATTGTAAGAGGCGACTAAGGGTATGGGGCTTTTTAAGTTGTTTTTGGGCAATGCGGTTGGAGACTCTTCACCAAAGATACGTTATTTTTACCATCTTCTCCCCTAACAACTTCCAAATATGGGTGAGGAGTTTCTAGCGTAAAGCTCTGGCTAACCCTTTTGGGATTTATGGCCGTGAGTATATGTATGTATGTATTAAGGAAAGTTTTAACCTCCAGAAACGCTATTCAATTAAAGCTAACCAAATTTAAAGGAAAGTTACATTCAATACCGCATTAACCTGTGTTGTGGAAGTTTCCCCTGCTTCTTCGTTCAGGTATGAATCGGGGAAGATCTTATGATACTTTTATATCAGAATCATCAATTAAAGGAGCGGAAGTTCGAACGCGAATTAATAGCGATTGAACAGATTTAGGTGAAGGGCATCGTCAGAGATGTTGGGAGTTCAAACCTTCTAGATATCTATTTATTCACAAGTACCAATTCTACCACAAATCAAGTCCTGTGTCAAAAACGTTCTTAAATTCGCCAAAACGACATCCAAAACTGCATAGGTGTGCGTGGCGACCAAGCCAGTTTGCTCCGCCTCCGCGTCAGACAGCGCACCCTCGCTCGCCTCTCTGGAGATGCTGGCGAATTTTCTCGAACAGACTTTCCGAGGTGAAGTTGGGGTCTTCAGAGCGAAATGCGTTGCGTTTTAGAATACGCTTATGTAGAAACAAGTGTTCAACTGACCACTTTAAACGTCAAATCCAGTTATAGATTAGATTTATAATTTCTCGATTTGGGGACAAGAAACAGTACAAAACATTCTTACATTCGCCAAAACGACATCCAAAACCGCATATGCGTGCGTGGCGACAAGGCCAGTTCTCTCCGCGTCCGCGTCAGACAGCGCGCCCGTGGCCACCGTGGCCAGCACCTCGCCTCTCTGGAGACGCTGGCGAATGTTCTCGAACAGACCCTCAGAGTTGAAGTCTGGGTCTTCAGGACGAATTGCGTTGCGTTCCGGAATCCAACCTGTTAGCGCGTGGAGATCTATGTTCTGGAAGCGTAAAACAGAATAGAATAGAAAACCTCTCTATTGTGCATATTAGGGTTATATTTAAAATACACAAGGTTTTTATGGAAACATTTATTAATCTTGATAGCTCAGGAGAAATACCAACGCTTCTCATGCAGAAAGGTGTACGTTAAAATCTGGAGTCAGATCTGCACCAGTGTTTTTTTAAGTCATATGTTTGGGTAATTAGTCAAGGTTGTTAAAAGTGAGGGAAACCATCTTTAGGAATCCCACATGGCTAAGTTGTCCTTACTCCTCAGTGTATTTCTACAAAACAGCCATAGGCCTGCTCCCTATCTATCGAGTACACTAGTCCAAGCCATAGTATATTGTAACAGTGTATTGTATAAGGAAATAATTGATTCTTTTGAGTAAAGTTATATAACTCTAGCATTTAGAGTATGTTCCCTTTGCGTGTTTAATTCATAGAAATATTAAGAAAGATAGAAAAAAGAATGTTGAGATGGTTTGGGCACATAGAGAGGATGGATGATAGAAAATTGGTAAAAGGGATCTATAGAGCTAGTGTGGATGATAATGTTAGTAGAGGACGACCACGGAGAACACACTTGGACCAAATTGAGAGTGTTTAATAAAAGAGCATGTATGAAAAGATTGATGGATGTAAACGAAGCTAGAGAGGTTTGTCAGGATCGTACGGAGTGGCGATCAGTGGTCTCTGCCTACCCCAATAGGAACTAATGGCGTGAGTATATGTATGTATCAATATCAAATGATTTCAAAAGACGAAAATCTCGTTACTTTAGACAGAGGTACTATCAAAGCATGGTAAAATTAAACAATAAATAAGTTTACATTCTCCAAACTAAATAAAACTACAGCATTGAAAGCTAGTGGAAATCGCCTTGAGTGTAAGTCAAAATGGCTCCACAAAATACTTACGCTATTCGATCCAGGAAAATCATAGCCACCCATCACTTTCATGTAAGCCTTTTCAAGTAGTGATATCCAAAATTCATTTTTATTACTAGAGAATGAGCATAGCAGTCTACCGTGCCTACTGTATGGCAGCAGTTCGTCTATTATTACCTGAAAACATTTAATTGTTAAGAAAGTACATTTTGCAGTATAAAGGAATAGAATGGGTTTTGAATATGAGGTCTTGCAATTTTAAGGAAAAGCTACCAAAACAGAGTATATTAAATATATTAAAGAAACTTACTTTTCTTCTAACTCCGTTCAAATGCAACTTGACCATGTATTTTCCAAATGGATTGTAAACAGGATCCTTATTTTTGTTCTTCGGGTATATTATTGAGGTTATAATTTTCTTGTTAAACCTTTTTTCATAGAGCGCGCTTACCGCCAATGATGCGACGAATGAGCAATCTGATACGATCTGAATAAAAAAAATGTTAAATTGTTTCCGATAGTAGAATTTTTTTCAGGAGTTTTATGGCTAGTAGTGGAAAAAGGTGATATACCCAGAAATATAACATCAAACACGTTTACAGTTACAGCAAAAACGTTTTCTTATGAAAATCATAATATTTTATTTCCTTCATTGAAACATTGAAAGTGTGACATTAAATTAATAATAGCATAATTATCAAACTGGGTTGAAAAACAGTATCGTTTGAAACTCATGCAAAAAAGTGTGTTTCATAGGGTTGATACTAGACCCTCTTAATACAATATTACATTTATTTTAAGTCTAATAATTATTTGCTAGTCTTGATATGGGGTCACCTTAAAAACCCAAATTAGAAACTGAAAACATTCATAAATATACTCACGGCTATAAATGCCTACAAGGGGTAGGCCTACAAGCCAGAGCTAGGGAATTAGAAATACCTCAGCCACTTTTGGAAGTCAAGAGGGGAAGAGATGGTAAAATAAAGTTTGTTTGTGATGGTTCTCCAACCACATAGCCCAAAAGTCCATTAAACGCCCCAATACCCTTGGTCGCCTCTTACGTACACCAACGGGAAGAAACTGGGTAGTGCTAATCTAAGCCGACACTACACAGCAGAAACTGAAAACTTATAAGCATATAAAAACTCGTAAAAACAATACATGACTTACAGTTTGCTTTATACTATAACAATCGACATGATCGCCGACAATCATTTTCGGATCCGCACAAATCTCGTCAGGTCGGACCCAACGATCAAACTCCATTTGTTGCTTACTCGACAACTTTAATCTTCCGTCCCTGTCTTCAAACGGCAGAGCGTATTGAAACTTCTCAGACAAATCGATATCCATGAAAGGGACAAAACAGTTGTTGTTGATTTTCGACGTTTGCATTAGAGCGTGTTTCTCTTCGTCCGTGTATGTGTGTTTGCCTGCTGTTAGTTTTAGGTGGACGCTTTGTTCTCTTTGGAGAGGTTGCCTTAGAGTGCCTGGAAAGAATATGGTGTTTTCAATATCATAAGCATAATAAGCATAAGCATAAACGTTCACACCGAATATCCCCGAAGGGGTTGGCAGAGGTACTAATATTTCTGAACATCACGTGACTTTGTCACCTGGTGTTCAGAGTACCCACGTTTTGCATGGACAGTGCACTCACGTGATAGGCGGAAAGCCTATCGCCGTTTTGTACGAATACACTGTCACATGACTAAGTACAACTCAGCCATGTGGGTTTCCTCACGATGTTTTCCCTCACCGTTAACAACCATGATAAATTAATTTTCAATATCAATTCATTTAAAGAGCGCAAATTATATTAATATGATTTTTTTATTGTGATTTGCAGTCTGCACTTATGCATTATAAAATATATTCATAAATGCATATATTTTATATGCATTTATGCATGCTTACTTGATTGCGTAGAACCTATCGACATGTTACCGAACTGCTTGACACCTTTCAGTACTTCTGCTCTATCCAACGCTTGTTCTGCTATCCGTTTTACTTTCATTTTCATATCCGTGTCGTTGGCTTTCTGAAAATTTGCATTTGACAACTAATTCCGATCAAACAAGTATCTTGAAAATTACGGTAAGAGTGGGTTTAAGACGTTTATAACAAATAATAATTGTGGATTACAACAAATAAAAATTGTGGATTATTACAAAATTGCAAAAACCAAGACTTCATTTTTTCCAAAGATGTTCACGTATAGATTTATTGGTTATAGGTTTCCATTTCAACCCCTTCACTCAGCAATCCCTTTAAAGCCTTAAAACCTTTGTTGCCTATTATATCATGTTACCCACACAGGTATGTGATAGTTCTTCTTCAAGCTGAAACTATACAGTTATATCAGCAACAAGCAATAATTTATACTTTCATAGTTAACTTACAATAGTAACAGCCAACTCTACAGCTTTTGTATACAACTGTACAGCAAGATCTTTCAAGTTGGCTTCATCAGCGTCGAGAGCTTGTTGCATCACGAAATAGCATTGCTGCAGGATTCGGTCACTTTCTGCTTGTTGAGATGTGTCTGTTAAATGAGAAATAATATACATATACTCTTGAAAGGGTAACCATAGCACATACATATTGAGCTCATTTGACGAAGTCTGTGGTCTAGTTGGCAGGTCAAGTAAAGTGGGGTTATCTGCGCGCTACTCAATCCTGCGCGAGAAGGGCGTGCGCTCAGGTGGCCCGCTGCTTGGTGATGGTTAAAGGGGGTACTCAAAACCCCCTCTTGAGGAGCCACAAGGCGTTAGGTGCCGGGGGTCCAAGGAATTTTTCCTATGGTTAAAGTTTTCAAGGACCCCCAAACTGTATGCACCAAGATGGGCCACCGTGGGGTTTTAGTCAGTAAAGAGTCTGACATATGGGGAGGACATGAGTCGCATGGGGGTGCGACAGGGAAATCCATAAGGATTTCCTCACGAAAAAAAAAAGATAATGTCAAGTAACTTCCAGGTCAATGTTCATATATTGCATAATATGAATAAATGTTTGTTATTCTTGTATGATATTCATAAGTGTATAATAAAGTTTTAATAAAATATACCTACTTTGGGGACAAAACAACTCTATCTGTATCATTTATACCATGCATATACTATAAAAAGGTTAAATTTTATAATATAAGATAGGGTTTATGGTGGGTTTTTTCTATATTTTTAAAAGTGACAACTCAATAATTTTGTGACGTAAAAAATTTGCCCCTGACAAAACATAAACTTATTATTTTCAGCTTAAGGACAAAGCACTCAGGTTCAGGAATCAGTGGCATCTGCAAATATGGTCTCCTCTCCACAAGACCGTAGGTAAGTTAATTTTTGGGCCCAACTAGAAATTTGAACCCACACCTTTTGTAGGCGTATTCGAGTCGGGCCTATATGTCCTATTAATATTATAAATGTAAAAGTTTAGATGTTTGTGTGTTTGAGGCAAAAAGGCTCCTCAAGTACATAATTTATATGAATGAAATTTGGCAGAATGCTAGATAATGGCCCAAATTATAACATAGGATACTTTTTATCCCAGAAAAAATTGACCAATAAAATATTCGCGCCTAATTGAACTAAGTGGACTGGAAAAAACACCTAAAGCTTTGTCATAAGCAAAGTTGGCAGTACAAAGTCTGTCAGGTTCTATCCGTCGGTCTTCTATTTAATAACATGGATTCCTTTATGTGTTGCTAAGCACTAAAATCGAAAATAGCCAGACTAATTTGGCTGATTATTTTTGTAAAGTGGTTGGTACTTATAATTTGGTGATTGTTTAGCTACTTATAGGCAAAGTGTAAAATTTGTGAGGATATAATTAAAAACATATTTTTTCTTTTCACATGCCTTTAGAGGGTTAGCTAAATATGATTATTTAATGACATCCATCAAGTGAATGTCATTGAATTTTTGACAGTAAAAAATCAGTTGGATCAGCTATAATATTAATAACAGAAAAATATTAAGATTCTTTCAAAAATTTAAAGATTTAAGTCCTTTTATGAAACCCTTATACTGATACTATAGTAAGAAAGAGCTTAGGGCCAAATTCAAGACATGTGAGTTAAATTTAATCCTAAATTAAACATATGACTGAATATTCTAAAAAGTTATCTCTAGGGTTAATTTATCAATTTTGTTAAAGATAACTGTAACCAATGTGGCTAAGTTATATCTTATTTAACTATTCTAACCTTTTCACAACATAAATATAACCTTTTGGTTTTATCAGTATTGTAGTGTGGTAAGCACACACATTCATTCCAATTCTCGTATGTTAATGTTAAGTCTTTAGATAGTAATAAACTTATATTCAAGCAACAACCACATCTTTTTAATTCTTTACATTGCAGTATTGTAATTCACATCAATATGTTTTCATAGCCCAATAAGACAGATAAAAGGTGTTTCATCACCAAAATACCATATCAATGTAAATACAAGTTTTCCTTTAAAGTCAAGTATTTAATTTCATGAGAGAGATTAACAGATGCTACAATAGATACATAGATAATAATGCATATACTCATGCTAATAGTTTCCATTGGGGCATGCAGAAACTGTGGATCACCACTTTGTACAGTCCTGGAAACTTTTACATGCTTTGGCTTTATTTGATTTCATATCTTTTTGTCATTAGTGTTCCTTTATTTATTATAGGTAATTAAGGTAGGTAAGTGACTTTCAGCTCAAGAAGATATAGATGAACATAGGTCTAAACAAAGGATTGAACCAATGACAAATCTAACTATGTGATACGGAGATGTAAAAATATATCATCCTAACAATTACAAATTTATCTGGTACAGCGCCAATAAGCAAGAAACGTCGTCCTGCTATGTGGGTCTGATCGTTCACCTGTGTCATACCATAAATTTATGACTCATCACAAGTCTGCTAAATTAAAAATTTTATATTTTTAAACCATTTGTAAATCGCTAACATACAAGATTCAAAGCGTGTACCTTTCTGAGACATCAATGCATTAGCTCGTTCAAGATATTCGCGTACTTTATCACGAATTTCTTCTTGTTTCTGATGTGGAACTTTTTCTCTGATACGGTCGAGTAACCTAGCTGCTGTTCTGTAACATTCAACAGCATTATCGACTCGTCCTGTCTGGTCAAACCGTACAGCAAGAGAGGCTGCTTCAGTTGCTTGCGCTAAATCATCCATTTGGAGTGAATAAAGTATCCTATTTTTTTAGATTATAACAATTGCATTGCAGTTTCTACACAATCAAGTCGAATCGAACGAATCAAAACAAAGTATTTTATTCTAATTTCATTTGTGGCTTACATTACATATATCTGAAGACATTAATCTAAGCCAGTGTCAGAAAGAAAAGAAACAGGTTGGAAAGCACGAGGAAAGGTAGGTTGATAAAATAATTTTTATATTTTGACAACTAAAACAAGCTGCCTTAAATAATAAAATATGAGTAAAATAAATGAGAGCATCTTTTACACTCAGAATGTTTTGTCATTGTCTTCGAGATTTTGTCTTCTAGATGTTATAACAATTCAAAATAACACATCCTACTAGGACTATATTAAATTTATCTCAAAAAAAAAACATATTTTTAAATTTATGTTTAAATTAGAGAATGTTGGTTTGCTTAATTGATTAGTTATAATCCCAACATGAGGTTTTCATGTAAGAAACAAATTATGCATACATAATAAGCTATTTGACTAAGTTTTGAAAACTATCTTACGGTGTTAATTTGTTTATAAGAAGCCCTAAAACAATATTTTTCTGTCTTCATTTTAGTTATTTTATTAAAAAATCGAAAAAGAAAATGCAATATTCAAATGTGCCGCGAAAACGCGACTTTAAATTATATGGCGGCTGTAGCACAAATGACGTCAATTTCGCATTAAACACCAATGAGCGAAGCGATACACAGTCTGTTTATGTGCAATCTACGTCATTATAGAAATAGCCAATCACGGTCGTTTTTAGTCACGTGACAGTTGCATAAAAAATCCTTATTTTAGAAGACGGATTTTAGTGAAATAATGCAATATTTTTATCTCTCATTATTACATATTGCTCCAAAAAAGAAATATTAAGACTAATCAAATAAAAGAAATGTATATTTTTATTACAGTCAAATAGCCTATTAAAAAATATTTATGGCAATTTTGATTTGAAAGCTCAAGTCAGCGGCTAAAATGTAATTATTTATCCGACATACTCGACAATGACTCGTCATTTCGCATTTCCAATTTGGCATCGCGAAGCATTCATGCCCAACCTAGTTTACGTACACTTGACGTACACATAGGGGCCTCCCCGATTTTGGCTGACTTCGGACTCCAAAAAGTCCGTTTTAATGTCTTATAATTTACTTTTTAAGTTATACATTTTTTGAATATGATAGTAAAAAATGTATAGAAACATCCTATATTTTCATATAAGTAGTAAAGCGTAAAGGTAGGTTCCACTGACGTTAACACGTTACAGATCCACAATCTTTTCTTGGCCGGTAAGGGCGTCGCTGTCATAGATATTAGTATTGCCAGTAAATGAAAATTAACCAATATAAGGGAAATAATTTTACATCATACAGGCTAATTTATTTATGTATTGAAGTGTCTTAATAAAACAATTTATATAATATTCATTTAATTTATAACTAGTAGCTGTGTAGTGTCGGCTTAGAATAGCACTACTACATTTCTCCGGTGGGTGTATGTCAGAGGCGACTAACGGTATCGGGGCTGCTTAGGGATTTTTGGTTGATGCGGTTGAGACCCATCACCAACAACCTTTATTTCACCATCTTTTCCCCACTCAACTTTCCAAAAGTGGATGAGGAGTTTCTAATTCCTTAGCTCTAGCTACCCCTTCTAGGGATTTACAGCCGTGAGTATATGTATGTATATATGTAATAACTATTATTGTAAGTAAACAAGTTCGTTTTAATGTAAGCTAATTATATTTATTTATTTTTGCCCTTGTCTGTTATGTCTACCCGAATGACTGTGTATCCTAAATTTGCTGATCTTACCTCCCAAATGTTGCGATAACACTGCCAAATGTACTTCTCTGCAAACTGTTTAATTATTTCATACTCAAGGATTTGTTATTTGTGACACTCTACATAAAATCATTTTTTTAATCCTGTAAATCAGAGGCTGACCTTGTCGTGTACTGTCTTTTACATTTCATATTCACACATAGATCCCCCAAAAATGTGGCACAGGAAAAATAATTCTAAACATCAGATATCGTTTGGGTCATTCATTTTGCTGGGTCAGTGAATTTATGGGCACTTTTTTACTGCTGTTAACCGCCTTGTAACATATAACATAACATAAACGTTCACGCCGAATATCCCCGAAGGGCTTTGGCAGAGGTACTAATACTTCTGAACATCACGTGACTTTGTACCTTGCGACAGTGTACTCACGTGATAGGGGGCAGGCCTATCGCCGTTTTGTACGAATGCACTGTCACACGACTAAGTACAACTCAGCCATGTGGGTTTCCTCACAATTTTATCCCTCACCGTTAACAACCGTGATAAATTAACCACACATATGTCTTTAGAAAAGACAAATTGGCGTAGGCCCGATCCGGGATTTGAACACTAGTCGCTTGCACGTTAACCGGTGTTGTACCCATTAAGCTATCACGTCGTATTTGCCTTGTATTTTTATATATATGTCAGACAGTTATGACTTAAGAAATGACACATTGGTACATCCCCGCATTAGAATTAGAACCCACGCATCAGGGTTTAAGAAGTGAAATCTTATTCGGGAGCATTGATCCACTTCCCGTAACCAGCACCGCTATAGTTATGCGCGCACAACTTTTCGGACGGTGTTAGCCTACTTAGATAAATGTTAACAAAATAAATAATAATTTTCATAAATTTTCATATTGTATACTGGAAATAAAAGCGTTTTTTAATAAGCAAAGATACATCATAAAACGCGGGCAACCGCCTTAATTTCGTTCCTCTTTTGTTTTGAACCGGTAATTGTGATCACCTGTCATT
The DNA here is from genome assembly GCA_963576735.1 of Bedellia somnulentella. Taxonomy (NCBI): domain Eukaryota; kingdom Metazoa; phylum Arthropoda; class Insecta; order Lepidoptera; family Bedelliidae; genus Bedellia; species Bedellia somnulentella. The sequence continues at coordinate 13,207,741 of OY755184.1, forward strand.
GGCTTTGTAAAACAATTGTATGTTCTGTGCCATGTTTGTTGTGTTTGCTGTTGGTGGTCAACGAATAAATAAATAAATAAATAAATAAAATAATGAAAGTGATAATTTATTATATACGTAGGTCACCCTATAATTTTTATTTAGTTGAGAACTAACTGACAATGACAGGCCGAAATTTCAAAATGGCGACAGTAGTACTAGTAGTCACCGCCGGCCAAGAAAATATTGTGGATCTGTGTATCTATTTACGCGTAATTTTATGATCTATGACTACGAGGGGCATTCCAATAGAAGTTAGATACTTTTTTCTCATTGAATTGATAGTGGCTAGCTATACAATACACCATCTTTTAGGCTGGTTTTTTATTGACATATTTGAATTGAATATACAGATCCACAATCTTTTCTTGGCGGCGGCGACTACTGGTATACTGTCGCCATTTTGAAATTTCGGCCTGTCATTGTCAGTTAGTTCTTAAGTAAATAAAAATTATAGGGTGACCTACGTATACAATAAATTATCACTTTCATTACTAATTTTTGTAGTGGAAACTTTTTTTCAAAGACAATTATTTTTATGATGTATCTTTGCTTATTGATAAACGCTTTATTTCCAGTATTCAATATAAAAATTTATGAAAATTATTATTTATTTTGTTAAATTTTATCTAAGTAGGCTAACACCGCCCGAAAAGTTGTGCGCGCATGACTATAGCGGTGCGGGTTACGGGAAGTGGGGAAATGCTCCCGACGAATAAGATTTCACTTCGTATACACTGATGCGTGGGTTTTAATCCTAATGCGGGGATGTACCAATGTGTCATTTCTTAAGTCATAACTGTCTGACATATATATAAAAATACAAGGCAAATACGACGTGATAGCTTAATGGATACAACACCGGTTAACGTGCAAGCGACTAGTGTTCAAATCCCGGATCGGGCCTACACCAATTTGTCTTTTCTAAAGACATATGTGTGGTTAATTTATCACGGTTGTTAACGGTGAGGGAAAAAATTGTGAGGAAACCCACATGGCTGAGTTGTACTTAGTCGTGTGACAGTGTATTCGTACAAAACGGCGTTAGGCCTGCCCCCTATCACGTAAGTACACTGTCCATGCAAAACGTGGGTACTCTGAACACCAGGTGACAAAGTCACGTGATGTTCAGAAGTATTAGTACCTCTGCCAAACCCCTTCGTGGGTATTCGGCGTGAACGTTTATTTTATGTGATGTTATATGTTTCAAGGCTGTTAACAGCAATAAAAATGTGCCCATAAATTCACTGACCCAGCAAAATGAATGACCCAAACGATATCTGATGTTTAGAATTATTTTTTCTGTACCACCTTTTTGGGGATCTATGTGTGAATATGAAATGTAAAAGACAGTACACGACAAGGTAAGCCTCTGATTTACAGGATTAAAAAAATGATTTTATGTAGTTACCCACTTATTCCCTCCGGACCTCGATAGCGAGCAGTCGTGCCCTAAGTTATTACAATTTTTATTTTTTATCCAAGTTAATTTAAATTACCACAAAAAAATCAATACCGAAAAATAGGATCGCAGAAGTGTGTAGGAGTTCGATTTAAAATTTCAACGGGTGCCATTGTTGGCCGACTTCCACCACCACTACCGCCGCGTCAAGCCGCTACATCGGTGAGTCATCCCACTGCGCGTGCGCACTACAATACTCGGACTCGTGCCCCACCAACTACACTTTAACGCGCCAATCATAGGTAGACCGCTTCCTATTGGACGAAGCAGCGAGCGTTGACCTCCAATCAATAACTTATTCAAGAGGCCATCTTCAAATTAATTTGTATTTGTACCAGGCGCACATAATTTTGAAGCGGTGACTCATTGTTTCCTGCATCTGTCTCACTCAACTGGTGTTTTACTTTTTGATATTTTGAAGCGAAGGTTTTTTGATAATAAATTTCAAAACTACCCGCAATGCCACTTAAGCGAACACCACCAAAAACTCAGCCAATGTTGGAGATAAAAGATAGCCGCCCTCACTCAAACTCAGCACCCTCTCTTTCCGACCTAGCTGACATGGAGTCCTCTCCTTCTCTAGCCACCGCAGCTCGTCTCATAAGTAAACGGAAACGACAAGATAGTGAAGAACAGATAATATCTTTTATGACTGATATGAAAGCTCTTTTTACTGAGTTTACAACACAACAAAATTCAAAATTTGAAAAAATTTACAGTTCTTTAGACGAGGTAAAAACCCAAATTGATGATTTTCGATCCTCAATAGAATTTATATCTAGCCAGTATGAAGACCTAAAACTACAATTTACCAAAATTGAATCGGAACGCCAACAATATTCTGAGCATATAAAATTATTAGAAAACAAAATAGAAACTTATGAGCGTAATCAACGATCTACGTGTATTGAAATACGAAACATAAATTTGGAGAAACCAGAATCTAAAGAGTCATTAATTAACACATTTCAAAAAATATCAAATGTTGTGAACACTACTGTTGAAACCCACTTTATAAAAGACATTTTCCGAACCAAATCTGCTACGCCCGAAAAAGCCACTATTATTGTTGACTTTACCTCAGTTCTAATGAAAGAAAAATATTTAAGTATATATAAACAACACACAAAAGAAAAAGGAAAAATTACGACTGAACATTTGAAAATAAAAGGGGTGTCAAAGCCTATATACATTTCAGAAAATTTAACTGCAAAAATGAAAAGACTTTTCTTTTTGGCCAGAGACTTTGGGAAATCTAACTCCTATAAGTATTGCTGGACGTCGAAAGGAAAAATATACATACGTAAATCAGAAGGATGTCCACCTATACCCATTAACTTAGAAGAGGATCTACGCCGCCTGAAGGACAAAACCATATGACTATTTATCTACAATGAATTCCCTACTGCAAAACACTTTTTTAATTTAGCATGCACTACTTTTCAAATTGCCACTTTTCTTACTATAATTTATGCCAAGTTGATATTCTTTTGCAAAATTTATATTTCTATATTTTTTTATTTTGTATAATTCTAATCAAATTGTATTATTATTCATATACGAGCCATATACAAGAAATTCAAACTTACTTACTACACACGTGTACACCATATTTACACTCTTATCATACTTAGTAAATTGTAATATATACTCATACTTTATACTAGTAAACTTACCAAATACAATTAAACGCACACTCTTATATACATTTGATATTAAGCACCCCAGACACACCTGTCAGATGCTTTTTTTACTTATTAATATTATAATCATACTCTCACACACATTTACGATATTACCCAGTCTTTTACATAATGATGAGCTATTTTCGGTGTCATGGTTTTCATATCTCTTTCTAGAAGTATTGAAAAGGACAATATTAATTATCTTTCTGCATATACGTAACTTGTCTAACGGTCAAAACAACTCAATTATTAATCACCCTTTGTTACTTAAAATTAAAATTAATTATGGATCGTAATATCCAAGATGATTTTGAAAACACTTTAGCTCCACATTCTCTATCCTGTTCCCCAGAACAAATCAATTTATTCGATGATACATTAAATAACTCATTAAAGGTTTTTCACATGAATATACGAAGTATACAACACAATTTTGATGCACTCATTACCCTACTTAGCCGAATACCTACCGAGTTTGATATAATTGTTCTCACCGAGTGTTGGCTCAGCAAATGTCCCCTTTTACCTATTTTACCCAACTACTCATCCACTCCGTCACGACACTGCAATCAAAATGACGGGGTAGTCATCTATGTTAAAAATACTCTGATCTGTTCTATTGAAGAACCGGTACTCATTGATGGGAACTGCCTACTTTTAAAATTTACCAACTCGTTGGCAATCTTAGCTATTTATCGATCTCCAGGATTTAAAAATCTCACTAACTTCTTAACTAGTCTTAATGATAACCTAACACAACTTCAGAAATTCAAAAATCGTATCATTATTGGAGACTTAAACATAGATATACGTAAAAACAACACTGACTCCAACTCAGAGGACTACCTCAATCTGCTTGCATTTCATGGTCTATTACCTACTCACCTTAATCCGACTAGAAAATTATCGTGTTTAGATCATGTTATCTCTACCGACCCCAATCACTCTGTTACTATAACCCTTGATACTCTAATTACCGACCACTCACCTGTTCTTCTATTCATTGATAGCCTTATGCATTGTAAAAACTACCATATACCCCAAAATTCAACATTCAAACGCGTAAACGAAATCGGGGTGTCATCGGATATAGAGCGGTGTAACTTTTCTGAGATACTTACATATAATGACCCAGAAATTGCGGCAGATGTCTTAGTAAGTAAACTGTCATCTATAATTGAGTCAAACACCAAATTATGTACTATTCCTTCAAAACGTAGAATCCTTAAGCCCTGGTTGACTCCCGGGCTCTTGCGTTGTATGCGTAATAGAGACAAAATGTACAAAAAAACCACAAAAAATCCTTTTAATGAGATCTTAAAAATAACATATTCACGTTACAAAACCTATTGTAATAATTTACTAAAAAAAGTGAAAAGACTATATGAAAAAGATCAGTTAAAGAATTCTGCAAACAATCCGAAAACTCTTTGGCAAACCATTAAAAATATTACTAATTTAAACCCGACTCGTAATTCTTCCCTTAAGCTCTTGGAAAGACAGACTGACCCCCAGTTAGCGATAAATAATATTAACAAATATTTTGCAACTGTAGGTGAATCTCTTGCATTAAATGTAAAAAAAAAAAAATACTTCCACACACCCTATACACAAACTTAAAACCAACTTAAAATCGATGGTGTTGTTGGATACAGATACGGCGGAAGTAAATACAACTATCCTAACCTTAAAAAACACAAGTGCCTCCGGGTGGGATAATATTACTTCTTCCGTTCTGAAATCCAACATGAATATACTGAGCCCAATAATTTGTCATATAATAAATCTCTGCTTTGCGAAGGGCTGCTTTCCGAGGGTCTTTAAAAAATCTTTGGTACATCCAATCTACAAAAGTGGAGATAGAGGTAGTGTCTGCAACTACCGACCTATATCTGTCCTTACCTCTATATCCAAAATAATAGAAAAAATACTAAATAACAGACTGACTGACTATCTTAACGAAAATAACATTATATCAGATAACCAATACGGCTTCCGTCGGGGAAAGTCCACTGAAGATGCAGTAACCAACTTGGTCAACTCTATATTTCATAACTTCAATAAAAACCTAAAGTCTTTAGCTATCTTTCTTGACTTGTCGAAAGCTTTTGACACTGTCTCTATCTCCATCTTGCTTATGAAAATGGAAAAGTATGGTATAAGGGGACCTGTTCTTGAAATTTTCACTGATTACTTAGCTAATCGCTCTCAAAGAGTGATTATAGACCAGCACCTGAGTGATGAGGAAATGATCTCTTACGGAGTCCCACAGGGAAGCGTACTCGGTCCAACGCTATTTCTGCTTTATGTAAATGACCTATGCGACTTTCAACTACCCAATTGCCAAATAACGGCATATGCCGATGACACCGTGCTCCTTGTTCATGGATGTTCCTGGTCAGATACATTAACAAAAGCCGAAGCTATTCTTACCTCGGTGAGAGATTGGTTAAAAGACAACCTGCTTACTCTCAACGCCAACAAATCGCAATTTGTAACTTTTTCCCTAACTAAAATCACTCAGCCTCGCGATTCATTCAAGTTAAAGGTCCACAAAACTACCAATTGCTCTGAATCATGTAGTTGTGACAATATAATAAGAGCAGACAACGTCAAATATCTTGGCGTAATACTTGACAGTACGCTTTCGTGGAAACCACATCTTGAGCTCCTGACAACAAAAGTTCGTAAACTCCTGTTTGTGTTTAAAAAATTAAGAAACAGTGCCGATATAGAAACACTGAAGATGGTATACCTTTCTTTAGCCCAATCAGTCTTAACATATTGTATCAGCGCTTGGGGTGGTGCGGGAAAAACGGTTATGTTAAAAATTGAAAGAGCACAACGCTGCATATTAAAGGTTATGGCTTATAAACCAATCAGAACGCCCACTACTGAAATTTATGCCTATTGGAACGTACTTAGTGTTCGAAAACTATATATCCTTAACATAATTACCAGAACACATAAGTCCTTAACGTATGATGACAACTTTTGTAAAACTGTTAGAAGATCTGACATTGTTTGTCCTACAGTTAGACTTAAATCGGCTTTATCTAAATATCAGTTTATCTTTCTAAGTCCTTTAATTTACAATAAAGTAAATAAGATATTGAAACTTTATCCCGAAAGTATTAAGAAGGTCAAATCATTATTAGTCGAATGGCTAATACAGAAAACATATGATGATACAGAAAAAATACTCAACATTGTACAATGATAATCAAATAATATTACAAACAACCACTTTCATACACTTAAACAGGCATAAAACACTCACACACACACACACTCACACACACATAGGTAACATTTCACACAAATCCATACACTTTCACATATACAAGTTTTTATATATTATATTATATATATATATATATTTATTGATATATTAGAAGGCTCTAGTTTAGGTTTTAGTAGTACGTAATAAAAATACAACAAATAACTTAAGGCAATTTTTGTTATTGGAATAGATAGTAGTACCACTTGGTACTTACCAGTGTATTTGGAGGACGGCGTTTACTGCTGCGACACAGTTTTCTAACTAATGCAGTGGTATTCGTGCACATGTTGTTATAAACTATTGTATTATTCCGTAGACAGAGAATTACAATAGACATCTGCATATATTTTGTTTCACTCGCACTAGACGGAGAAAATAAATATTAAAAATACTAAGAGTAAGTGAGACATGACCATATGATTTGCTGTCCCTTACTGCTGGCCAAGCCGGCAAAGTACTTTGCTAAACAAACCGTTTGACATTTTCAAAATAAACAAACCGTTTTTGAATTGAAAAGCAGAAAAATTAAGAATTTCGTTGATTTTTTAGTTAATTATTTATGTGAGATCGGTTCTGGCAATAAATAGAAATATATTTTAACATTAGAAATAATTAAACATTCAATAAAATGGTCAGGTGCAGTGTTATATCGTGTAAAAGTAATAGCGAAACTTAGCAACCAGATTTGTCTTTCCACTCGTAAGTACGATTTAGTTTTAGAATAATAACAGTGTAAGATTATTATATTTTCTATTTATGACACATAAATATCTAATTTATGCAGAAAAATAAACTGCAAATGCATGAAAATTATATTTAAAATTTGATAACCTAAAATCTCTATCATGGTAATGTTGCCAGCACAAGTATTTTATTTACCCTAAAACCCTGGATTAAATAAAAAATATCTATTCCAATATACTAATATAAGTTATGTAAAGGATGTTTATTATTTAGTTCTTGAAAAGGATTCCATGGCATGTACTATTTTATTACTTACATGTAAACGAAGCCAGAGAGGTTTGCCAGGATCGTACAAAGTGGCGATCGATAGTCTCTGCCTACCCCAATGGGAACTAACGGCGTGAGAATATGTATGTATGTACTATTTTTATTGTTAATGTGGGTATATGAAGAGTAGATTTTTTTACAGTTTTCCAAATGAAGATAATCTTAAGAGAATGGATTCTATCAACTGGAAAAATTAACTGGGCTCCTACAAAATACTCCAAAATTTGTAGTCTTCATTTTGAAAAAAAGGTATTTATTAAAGAAAAAGTAATTAACTGTATCATCACCTGGTGCTGTTCCAACCTTAGTAAGTTAAAAAAATATCATCTCATACCTGATCATATTATTAAGTGTTTAATCCACGTCCCCAAGTCCTGTACAATAATTTTATTTTGATTTCAGAATAATGAATCTAATGATAACATTGGTACAATGAAAAATTTTCAGCCTACTGCGTCATCATCAAATTTTCGTCGTTTGGGTGAACAAGTATGAAACATGGTACGGTAGGCAGGCATTATGACGTTCATTAAGTGCTATAATTCATCATTATAGCCATGTAATATTTACCATGCACCCACACACACTTGTAATAATGTACTAATGTAATAATGTTAAAGAATAAACCTTTTCAGTAGTACATTCGATTGTTTTATTTATTTCGCAAATACATATAGTACTATGTATCTAATTAAACGATCTGCATTCCCTTCGGAGGGTTGACCTTATTTTGATGGATAATAAATATTTTTTGCTCTAATTTGATATAGTTTTCGGATGTGTGTGATCTATACGCGGGACTCATCAGTCCCCGATGACGACGAGCTTGCAGATCGTTTGGATACACGGTTCATAGGTTTAATTCTATATGTTTTAATACTAATAACTAATAACCAATAAAAACTACTATAATGATAATAATTATCAAATAAATGATTGGAAAATTTCGAAGATAAAGTTAAAAAATATATTGTAAAATTACCCACAATACGGGGAAAACTATTTTGAGTAACAACACTATTTTGTATTACCCATCTCACTTGCCGACACGCTTCCCCTGGGTCTATTGTAATTCTCTGTCTACGTATTATTCCAATAAATATGTTTTTTTTTTTTTTTTTTTATTAACTCTGAGTGTCACAAGTAACAAATCCTTGAGTATAAAATAATGAGTTTGCAGAGAAGTAGTGTTATCGCTAAAAGCGATCTCTTCTAGACAACAGTTGGGAGGTAAGATAAGCAACACAGTCATTCGGGTAGACATACCAGACAAGGGCAAAAATAAATAAATATATAATAATAATAATATAATAATAATAATATCTTTATTTCTAAAAAAAGAGCCTAATACAATAAAATTATTTAGTCATACCAACAATATATCTATACTATAATCTTCTATACTATAATAAGACTGTAACGAGGTCAAAACTGTACATTGACGAAAAATAAATAAAAACCGGTGGAATATGTTTTATTTTCGATACTGAAGCCAAATTTGCTATTTTTGAAAAAAATGTCTGTCTGTCTGTATGTCCGTTCATCACGTTAATTCTACCGGACCGATCTTGATCAAATTTGGCATGAAAATATGTTATACACCTAGCCAACATATAGGATATAATTTATCCTGGATTTCGCAAGGGTTCCCACAGGAGCATATAAAAACATAACTTTTATGTGGTTCCCCATATTTACACGATTAATTTTTTTCATCGACCGACTTTATCGGACTCTTCATTAACAGTCTTTTTGGAAAACATAAGGGTTTCATCCATTTTCATCAAAATAATTGTCCATTTAATTGTTTCTCAATAGTATGACTACTAGATATATACTATATCCCAAATTTGAGACTTACACTAATGTCTGCGTGGCATAGCGGTATACCGTTTGGTAAACACTAGACGAAGAGACCCAGACCATTTGCGTATTTTTTTTGCTTTGGTGTTAGGTTAGAATAATAGGATGCACTAATCCTTCTTTTTCACATTCAACTATGCGAATATGTATGAATAAAGATAATTGAAAGCATATTGTATGAATTTTGCGTATTCATTTGGTAGGTTTGAGAATATGTTTATAACTTTTGTTTATTTAACTATTTTTAACTAATATTCTCATAGATATATTATACTTTACTTACGCATAAATTAATATTCTGTTTAAGCCTCAGAATGCATAGTTTGTAAATGACAGTAAATATCTCAATTTTAATTCAGTACCGCCATCTATTGGCCGATGATTGTAATCTCTTGATAATGACCATCACCAACTTATTGCTCCCCATATTTACACGATTAATTTTTTCATCGACCGACTTTATCACTCTTCATTAATAGTGTTTTTGAAAAAAATAAGGGTTTTATCCATTTTCATCAAAATAAATGTCCATTTAATGAATTGCTGTGTAGTGTCGGCTTAGAATAACACTTCACCATTTCTTCCGGTGGGTGTACCTAAGAGGCGACTAACAGTATTGGGGCTTTTAAGGGATTTTTGGGCGATGTGGTTGGAGACCCATCACCAACAACCTTTATTTCACTATCTTTTCCCGACGCAACTTCCACAAATGGCTGAGGAACTTCAAGTTTCTTAGCTCTGGCTACCCCTTCTTGGGATTTATAGCCGTGAGTATATGTATGTATGTATTTAATTGTTTGTCAATAGTATGGCTACTAGATATATACCATATCACAAATTTAACATCTTTACTAATGTTTTTGTGGCGTAGCTGTATATCGAATGGTTAAATCTAAACTAACGGATGACCCAGGTTCGAATCCCGGGTGATTAAAGTCTTTTTGAGACTTTTTGCTTTTGTGTTAGGTTACAATAATAGGATGCACTAATCCTTCTTTTTCACATTCAACTATGCGAATATGTATGAATAAAGATAATTGAAAGTATATTGTATGAATTTTGCGTATTCATTTGGTAGATTTTAGAATATGTTTATAGCTTTTGTTTTTTTAACTATTTTCTATAAAATGGTTTGTTTCACGATTCGTATGAACAATTAAAAAGGTTTTTTGGAACTCATCCCCTAAGGGATTGAAATATAGTATACAGATTTTTGATCTATAAATATACTGTATTAGAAATTTGAAACTTGATCTGATTGACTGATATAACCACTACAAAAAGGAATTTATAAAATTCATCCATCAATCAATCATGACTATATACTAACGGCTATAAATCCCAAAAAAGGGTAGCCTCAGCTTCAGAGATAGTAATTCTCTATCCACTTTTGGAAGTTGAATGGGGAAAAGGTAGTCAAATGGGTCTCCAACTGCATCGCCCAACAATCACTTAAAAATATTTCTTTCCTTTTTATTTTATTTATGGTTGTGAGTATATTATGTATAAACTTTTAATTCTTCATTTACATAAAAAATATTTGTGGAAGTATTGACGAAGTATGTTGGAGTTTCCTACTGATTCAACTAGATGGCGCTGTACATTGATTTATTGTATTAATGTTCAAGCGATAGTGGTATAAGTTTTATTTATCTATATACTACTGGATAGTATTCATTCATACTTAAGAGCTTATTCCATTACACTTTTATCGTCGCTGAAATCGGAGGTCCTTCACAGTCACTGCCGCAGAAGGCCACAGACGCTTGTTATTCCACTACACCGATTTCAGTTTCTGAATCATTCGCGCGCGCGATTTTTGCGGGCGGTCGTACGAAATTGCTCCCGTCTTTTTTTTAAAACGCTCTCTATCAAACTCTCTTATGGACTATCCCACTCTCATTCAATAAACGACGACACATTGCGTCTATATATCTCTTTCGCTACTATATACTTACATATGTATATCCTATTCATGTACACAACCTTTTCCAAATATTTTTACGTCATATTTCACACAAAATATTAAATAGGCGGGAACTCCTATATGACTTAAAAATAAAAGCATATTTATTAAAAAGTTTGCCGGGGTCGTACGAAGTGGCGATCGATAGTTTCAGCCTACCCCAATGAGAGGTAATGGCGTTAGTATAAGTATGCATATATGTGATTGAACGTATTTGCTTACCCCAATAGGAAATAATGGCGTGAGTATATGTATGCATGTATGTAATTATACGCCTGTGCCTACCCCCACGGGAAGTGATGGCGTGAGTGTAAGTATGCATATTTGAAACAATACGTATCTGCCTACCCCTTACGGAAAAATGGCGGGAGTTTAAGTATGTGTTAGGTTTATTTTATTTACAGGGTTTTCTGATAAATTACTTTTGTATTAATGTTTATTATATTAATTTTAAAAAGAAAAATGTATTAGGGCGCCATCTATGAATAAACGGAAATAAGGAAAGGGGTTGACTTCTAGAATAAATACACTCGTCCCACTGACTAGTGACAGTTGTCTTGATAAATTTAAAGAGTTAACTTGTGCAATATTTTACTTTGACTCGACATTAGCGAAATAATTGTGGCAAACACGATTGAAGCCACTTAATAAAAAATGGAATTAAAATGGATACTTACTTTATTGTGTTGGTGAAATAAATAATCTATCTCCTGAACCTGAGTTTTATTGAAGATCTCGTTACTGAGTATTATAACAATTCAGAAGTGGAACTATCTACGCAAAACGGAGCTGAACGCGAGTACCGTATTATTATTCCTTAATATTTATATTATTGTATAAATAAAGTTCACCAATGAACCATGATTCATGGTTTCGTATTGTATTAGGGTTATAGCGGGGCACAAGCTCTATAAATATAGCCAGCTACTCTGTTTGTGGACGGCTCATTGCTTCACTATCCAAAATACGTGTAAAGTGGAAGTAGATTTTGTTTCATGCCGCCCTACACTTGGTCAGGGTTGCTCCCCGATAATAGAAATACCACAATTTTATTTCTGCACACGTGCCTAATCGTTCGTATAGCCATATGCCATTGCTTACTTATATGCCTCTATTTTGTGTAATAATGTCCGGTAGTCTTTTACGTAGACGAAAATATTAAAATTTACATTCTTATATATAATACCTATATGCACATATATGTTCGTATTTGTACATCCATTGTATAGGCCCTACTATGATTGGGCTTGTAAAAGGGGGGTAAAATTTCAGTCAGTTTCTGAGATACGAACAAAAACTTGTCTAATCATCATGTATTTCTGCATTCTCGGTCGAGGCATGGCGTCAACAGTTAATGAGACAAAGCAAGTGCAGACGTCAGTTCCTAGGACGTCACGTCATCGCAAGGCCTTGTTCCAAAGATCAAGCCTAGGCCTGACCACCGCAGTCTAAGCTGTAGCAGGGGCTCACGCGTGGGACGGCATCGTGGTCAACGGTGTCGTCGTAGCTGGAGCCATCTTAGCCAGAGCCGTCGTCGTTATGACGGTCGCAACCGCGGCCGAGGCCTCATCCATTGCCGATCTCGGCGCCCTAGCGCTAGTGATTGAACCTGATGAGTCGAATGTGTGATAGTGACGTATCGCCTATAACAGAATCGGCTGTGTAATCGCTGGATCTTCTATAATGTACAGGTTACTTATTTTTAGTTAATTAGTTAAATAATACATAAATTTATATTCACGTCATTATTTCCCATATTATATATGCTGTAACCAAACCATCTTAAAATTAAATTTTCTGTTTATATTTTTACAATGTCAAAAACAAATGCCTGAATAATTTTAACGAAAAAGAACGAAACAAAGTAAATACAATATTAATAGCAACAAACAAATGAGACAATATCAATATATCAAGAACAGCATTCAGAGTTTCCTTGTCATATGCTTGCATCAGCAATAAGAGGGCATCTGGCTCAGCACTTAGTGCTATCCCACAACACAGATTTTCAGTCAGTACTCTATAAGTGAAATCACAGACACTGTATACCATACCGATAGTTCTATTTATATCATGTAATAAAATATAACCAATAAATATAACTATTATATATCAATAACTATATTATCAGGGATACTGTGAATTTTGAGTATATGAAATACACACATAAACAAAAGGTCGTAAGTATGCAGTAAGGAAGAATATGAATAAAATAATCATTTATTTCAAAGTAAACGGATAGAGCTTTGTTATTGGACGTGACATTAAATTTTAAATTTTGTGTTAAAATATACTTTTATATATAAATTCGGAGGGTCTTTAGTTGGGAGGGGAGCCCGAAAGAAAACTCACCCAATACCTGTGATCATCAGTATCATCACACATCTTTTTAAGTCAACTACAATGTTTGTGTTAGCCCGGAAACCTCCTGCACAGAGCTCTGACGACGCCAATCCATCTTATCATTGATGTAAATACACAATACCCTGTATTAACTAAAATATACATAAACAAGTCATTGATTAAATTGTCAGATGAGAAATTAAAACGAAGTGCTGGAAACATTGGAGTTTGCTGAACAAGCAAGTAGCTCTTAGTTTTGCTTCAAAGTACTCTTATTTATCTCTCACTCGATCACATACCTAACCTACTATTTCAAACAATACACTTACAATCATATATATAATCTTAATACCGACATATTATAGATCGTCAAATCACTAATTACTGGCGAGAACAAAGATTTAATGCGCGTGTATCATATATTTATATTATCTTATTATATTTATCTTATTCTTATAATTAGTATATTTGTGAACTGCGCATGTGTGCGAGACAATTTGAGTTGGGAATGCGAGCTGCGAGGCAATTAGAGTTAGTTTATTATTAGTTTAGTATATTAATATTTTGTAAATTTGGCCTCGTATTTTATTCTAATTACATAATATGTCTCAGTGATTGTTTTGATAAGCAAACATTCATAGAATAGTAATCTTTATTTGCCCTTATAACATGGTACAATAAGTTTTTATAACATAGAAAAGATCAACATGTTTTACCTTTTGCAGGCATGCAATTTTTAGTTCAATAAGGTAAACAATTGGCTTTGTCACTGATTTTTAATTCAACGTGGCAGATTCGTTTTTATTTTAATCCTCCCCTAGTTTCCAAGTAGTCATGGGAAAGTTTGTAAGTTGTCAGTTTTTCCGTCGGTATAAAATCAACAATCATACTTTTTAAAGCTATTGTACGAGGGCTGCTATTTATGTATCCGGAACTGGCCACTTACAGAACAATAATTTAAAAAGTAATTACATTATTTAAAAATAGAACTCTTTAGCTTTAGAATACATTTATTTTTATGTGACTGTCAATTGTTTTCACATCGTAGCGTCATTTTGAAAATTGCGTGTCTTCACCACCATGGATTTAACTCGTGAACATTTTCGTGCCATGATTTTTTACGATTTTCGGCGTGGTCTAACTCAAAAACAGTGCATTGATCAGCTTACTTCAACTTTTGGGGATGAAGCACCCTCAAAGACCACTGTGTATCACTGGTTTAGCGAGTTTAATCGTGGACGATCTAAGCTTACTGATGAAATTAAAGAAGGTCGCCCTAAAACGGTCGTTGTACCTCAAAACATCGATGCTGTCCGGGAACTAATAACTCAAGATCGTCATGTTACATATCGTGAGATAGAGGCATCTCTGGGCATTAGTATGACGAGCATACATAAGATACTTCATGAACATTTAGCTGTAAAAAAAATTTGCTCCCGTTGGATTCCGCACAACTTGAGTATTGATCAAAAACAGGCTCGTGTCGATTGGTGCAAAGAAATGTTAAAAAAATACAACCGTGGTGCGTCAAAAGCTGTTTATAATATCTACACAGGTGACGAATCTTGGATCTACGCTTACGACCCCGAAACTAAGCAGCAGTCCACGGTGTGGGTGTTCCAAGATGAGCCGAACCCAACAAAAGTTATTCGTGCAAAAAGCACATTGAAGCAAATGGTCGCTTGTTTTTTTGGTATAAATGGCCATGTAGCTACAGTGCCTTTAGAGAATCGTAAAACTGTTAATTCGGAGTGGTATACGACCATTTGTTTGCCGGAAGTCTTTGAACAAATAAGAAAGACTAACCGACAACGTAGAATCATTCTGCATCACGACAATGCTAGCTGTCACAGGTCGGCCGTCACAACTCAGTTTTTAGAAGCTCAAAAGATCGAATTGACAGGTCATCCGCCGTACAGCCCTGATTTGGCACCCAATGATTTTTATTTATTTCCAAATGTGAAGAAAAAATTACGTGGTCAACGTTTTTCGAGCCGCGAAGAGGCAGTCGATGCGTTCAAAATGCACGTTTTGGAGATACCTCAGTCTGAGTGGAAAAAGTGCTATGAAAATTGGTTTCAACGCATGCAAAAGTGTATAGATCTGAGCGGCGAATATTTTGAGAAGCAATAAAACCATATTAATTGATATATGTTTGTTTCTTTTTTTTATTCCGGATACATAAATAGCAGCCCTCGTATTAAGTAAAAACCCGTTAATACAGTGTTAATACAGGACGTCCCTCACAATATAAATTTTGGATATAATGGTTAACTTTGTCACATTCACCTACTACTTTTTATAATTAAGCCTGCAAGATTTTTGAATGTCTTAGAAAGGGCATTTTCAATTCGTCAATGCAACATTTTAAACTAGTGGCAACGGAACAACTAAGTAGCTGAGCTGCTTATTTTATATTAATTTTATGATTGATAAAATTAATATGTTTTACTTTGTTAATTCATTACCTAAGTGAAGGCCACTATAATTTTGCATTTGGCAAAGATAACTATCGAAGTCATAACGATATTATTAATTATCAAAAACTCAAACGTAAATGAGAAATATAATCGAAACTTCACATTATAATGATTTCAAAGAATATAGAAATACATCGATAAAAAAAAAAGAAGTTAAATCACAATCAAAGTAGGTCTTAAACTTTATGAAATTGAGCAAAAATTAGCCTATTTTATATCCTTTTCGAATATAAGTCCTATGAAAAAAAAGAGTGCTCATGTGATGATATGGCAAAGTATTTCCGAAAAAATCGTATACAAAGCTTTTGTGGTAATTTTAAAATATATGTATAATGAATGACAAATAACACCTCAGTTTTCCCGTGACCATGATAACTGAAAAGTTTTCGAAAAGTCGGGCTTTAAAAATAATGTAATAACACGCGATTAAAATATCCGAAAATCAATAGTTGTTTCAATTATAATGTGCAATCGTGAAAATCTTAAAAAATACTATATATGTTTGAATACTACATCTATACATAATCCGGTTTGGGGTAAATTAAGATCAATTAGTGCTTCTATCCAGAATTTTACGTGATTTATGTATAAAATAAAGACAAAATTAAAAATCAAACTCGTGAGAATGGAATTGGTTCACATTTTGTCAATGCCTATGAGAATGGAATGGGTTCGTAGGCTTTGATAAAAAAAGACTAATAATCCTTTCTTTTCAAAATTTTATACATCCCTTTTATAAAATAAAATTCATAGGATTTGATAAAAAAAAAACTAATAATCGTTTCTGTCCAAAATTTATACATCCCTTATATAAAATAAAATTAAAAATCAAACTCGTGAGAATGGAATTGGTTCACATTTTGTCAATGCCTATGAGAATGGTATGGGTTCGTAGGCTTTGATAAGAAAAGACTAATAATCCTTTCTTTTCAAAATTTTATACATCCCTTTTATAAAATAAAATTCATAGGATTTGATAAAAAAAAACTAATAATCGTTTCTGTCCAAAATTTATACATCCCTTATATAAAATTAAATTAAAAATCAAACTCGTGAGAATGGAATTGGTTCACATTTTGTCAATGCCTATGAGAATGGTATGGGTTCGTAGGCTTTGATAAGAAAAGACTAATAATCCTTTCTTTTCAAAATTTTATACATCCCTTTTATAAAATAAAATTCATAGGATTTGATAAAAAAAAACTAATAATCGTTTCTGTCCAAAATTTATACATCCCTTATATAAAATAAAATTAAAAATCAAACTCGTGAGAATGGAATCGGTTCACATTTTGTCAATGCCTATGAGAATGGTATGGGTTCGTAGGCTTTGATAAAAAAAGACTAATAATCCTTTCTTTCCAAAATTTTATACATCCCTTTTATAAAATAAAATTCATAGGATTTGATGAAAAATATAATAATAATCCTTTCTTTCCAAAATTTATACATCCCTTATATAAAACTAAATTAAAAAACTTTCTCATGAGAATGGTGTTGGTTCACATGTTATGAATGCATGGAATTAGTTCATAGGCTTTAATAAATCAAACTCGTGAGTAAAAAAAAAAAAAAAGAAAATGATGTAAGTATGGAATAGGTTCAGATGTTAAAAAAAAATATGAATAGACCATGTCTAAATGAATGCATTTGGTTTTTAGTCATGAGAAAACAATATACATTTATTTATTTATTACGGATTGCCAACAGTGAAAATAGTAAACAATCTTAAAAAGTACATGAATTGAAATGACACATATCAACTAAATACACCAAATCACATCAGGCTAATCACATCATTCGATTTAAAAATTGAAATAATTAACAATATTACTAACATTACAGATACAACATTCTAAAAAAATGAATATTATAAAATTTAATTAAATTGATTGAAACTAAATTAAAATTAAATTAAAAAAACAATTAACTATGCCAATTATAGAAATTACAACAATAAATATATTTAGATCTACTTATGTTGTTACTTTTTATTTGTTTTCTAATTAGTTTTTTTTATTTCATTATTGTTGCTCTATGATTTTAATTTAGTATATGAAAAAAGTTTATTTTTCCATACTTAACAACGAAATGATAATTAAATTGATTTATCTCACCTCAATTTTAAATAGTGTTATTTTTAGTTAATGTATGTAATCTAAGTAAGTGAGTTAAAAAGAAAAAAAAAACAAAAGGAAAAGAAAACAGTTGTAGTCTACCTGTAATGTTTTTGTTGAGCATATTTTATATTGATTAAGAATTAAATGTTGTTGTAATGGGAACTCAGATTAAAAGTGTTCATATTGTATCTTTATTTAGCATATGTCTTAGTCTAAGCTCTGTAATTGTACCTTAATTACCTTGTACCTTAATATGTTAAACCCAAAATTGTACAATATATTTTTGAAAAAATGAAAAAATGTGAATGCAAAGAGTTTCTTTGTTGCTTCTTCTCTTTGCGAACACCTTCCGAAGCAACGGATTCGTCAGTAAATTTAATTTTATAACTTTAAAGGGAGATATGATAATTTATTAACTTTATTTTGTTTCTTTTTAATAAATAAAGTTTATCTTAACCGAGTGTTAGGTTAAGTAAGCTATTTAATGAAATGCGTGTATGAGGACATACACGAGGTCAGGATGGACGAGTGTTAGGTTTATTTTATTTACAGGGTTTTCTGATAAATTACTTTTGTATTAATGTTTATTATATTAATTTTAAAAAGAAAAATGTATTAGGGCGCCATCTATGAATAAACGGAAATAAGGAAAGGGGTTGACTTCTAGAATAAATACACTCGTCCCACTGACTAGTGACAGTTGTCTTGATAAATTTAAAGAGTTAACTTGTGCAATATTTTACTTTGACTCGACATTGGCGAAATAATTGTGGCAAACACGATTGAAGCCACTTAATAAAAAATGGAATTAAAATGGATACTTTATTGTGTTGGTGAAATAAATAATCTATCTCCTGAACCTGAGTTTTATTGAAGATCTCGTTACTGAGTATTATAACATATGTATGTATGCAATTAAAATTATCTGCTTACCACAAGCGGAAGTAAAAGCGTGTGTTAAACTTATCGTATAATTAAACGTATCTGCCTTCTTCGATGGGAAGTAATGGCGTGAGTATATATAATATAATATAATTTGCATGTATGTGATAAAACGTATTTACCTACCCCAATCGGAAATAATAGCGTGAGTATATGTATGTATGTAAGAATATAATTATACATATCCGCCTACCCCTATGAAATGGAACCCCTACCTACCTAACTACCCCTGGAATTAATGGCGTGAGCATATGTATATCTGCTATAAAACTTTTATTATCTTTTTTTTGTTTACGTAATTTGCAATCATAGGCATGAAAAATTTTGGCACGTCCTCTCGCTGTGGCGGGCGCGAGGCGACTAAAATACTAAATCGTCTGAACGTCAGTGTTGCCGCTGGTCATTTGCAGGGTTGCCGTACGCAAGAGATGAAATTGCCGTATTGAAACAAAAGTTGCCGTACAATTTTTTAATTAACTATTTACATGAAAAATTAAAATATAGACATGAAATCACTCGTCTCCACCCATCAAATCCACAACATCACCTAATAAGACATCTTCTTCAGTGGCATTTTTTTCAAATTCCGACGGTTTTTTTATTTTTGCTATCATTTCGGGAGTTGGCTTGAACCTCGTACAATTCGTATGTTTTCTGGAAATGCACTGTTTGGTTAATAATGTTCCATTTATAGTAGACGTTAAAAGGCGGTTTCTTTGTTTTGTTTTAATTAAGTTCACAGCGCTGAAGATTCTTTCTGAATCGGCATTTGCATGTGGCAAGGAGAGAACTTCAAGAACAAATTTCGCCAAATTCTGAAATTGCGGTTCCGATAAATGTAATATCTTGCTCCAAAACTCATCAGGTGACATTTTGTCCATATGAAGGAAGGAGTCTTCGGGAAGAACTGTTTCCGGTAGAAGTCTCCATTCATCGTCTATGGCTTGTTTTTGTTCATTTGTTTTACCTTTCATGATGCAAGGAACCTTTAGCATCATGAGTAACAGAGTTGGCTCCGTGGTTCTTTGGGCATTCGAAACAGCATTTTTTGGCGATAGTATCGATAACTTCTGCAGTAATACGTCGGAAAAGTCATATCTATTCCTTATTTGACAACACCCGGTTATAAGGAAATCTCTCGCTCTCTTTTGGAAATCTGAAATCAAGTCTTGCCTCGATTGAATATTCTGGTTTGCCATTTCAGTCATTAATTGTACCCCAAAATACATACTTTCAGGTCGTAAAAAATGCTCTTCTTTAGTCGGGTCAATAGCGCTCATATCGTTTGTAACAACATAGTCTCGTTTCATATAACACAACAGAAGCTCTTGATAGGTTGCTCTCATTTTTCTATCTAGTTCAGTTATTGCGACACCGCTTTTTTGGAAATATTCGTTTAGATTCACGAACTTAGGCAGCACCCATTGCAAGAATATAAAATATAGCTTCATGAATGGATCATTCAAGTCATTAAATGTATGCTCTGCAGACACAACCCGCTCATCTAGCCACTTTTTCGCAAAAAACAGTTTTAAAGGTTCCCACTGTTCCAGTAATCGATTGACAACTGCTAATAAAGAGAGCCATCGTGTCTGGGAGGGGTGCAGTAGCTTGTGCACTTTAGTATTAGAGAACACCTGGAATTCGACAAATTCAGATTGACGTTTTGAGCTGTGTTTAAAGTATCCATACACGTTTCGGGCTAGATCTTCACAACGCCTTGGCAATTTCTTACACGCTTCGCTTGCACACAGGTGTAATGAGTGGCAGATGCATTTAAGAATGATTATGCCGGGATTGTTTGACATAAATCGACTAGCTACTGAGTTGTGCTGGCCCATCATTACGCTAGCACCGTCTGATGCATATCCAATTATATTATCTGTAGGAACATTTCGGTCCTGAAAGCTTCTGATAATCGAATTATAAATGGCTTCTCCAGTTGCACCTTGATTTGCAGCGTCAAAATCGTTCCTCTCAAACAAAGGTCGCAATTCCCATAGAATGCTCGAAATTTTTTGTGTTTCAGGGTCATAAAGACGTACTACGATGCACATTGTTTTAACCGATGAAATGTCAGTCGACTCGTCCACTAGCACACTGAATTTTGTTGATTTTAACAAAGTTTGTAAATCGCTTTTGTGACATTCTCCAATAACGTGTTTTATTACTCCTGTACATTTTGTTCTTTTTAATTTAATATCAGGTGCAATTTTCGAATCGGGTATACTCTTTATAATTTCACTTAAATGATCCATGGTTTGAAACGAAACATTATGCTCAGCCATAAATGCACAAAGTTTTAATTCAAGTTCAGCAACAGAATTTTCATGGGGGCAATTAACATCTGCTTTTTTGAAAAATGATGAAATCGGCTTGGCAAGTTTTTTATTTTTTATTTTCCGCGAATGTTCAGCGTTGGACATGTGTCTCTTTAAAGTAGAAATTTCACAAGAGATTTTCACATCGCATAGTTTACAATATGCTTTATAAGTATTATTTTCAACAGGGCCAATCCAATCTTTAAACTCGCCGTCAGTTTCCCATTGATTTCTATACTTTTGGGCTCTGTGTTTAGTTTTCTTACATTTCTTAGGTGTTGGCGGACCTGTGGCATCTTCTTCTGAATCTGAGGTCATTTTCTAAATATCACCGACCACTGCACTGCGAAAACTCTGTTCCAAAAGTAAAAACTAAGTTCTATCTTGATTGGAATTAATTTGATACGAAGAACTAACAAAATATAGTGACGGACGAGCCAAGCGGCGAGCAAGGCAAAATGAATAGAATAGGATTAGGGAATTCCCCGGCCGAAAACCAAAGACAATACAATACAATGTAGAGTTGCGTGCGTTCATTTCTACGCAAACGCTGATTACGTTTCATCTTATTTAATTTCGTACAATTTATTTAATTTCGTTTTCATGCTAGATTGCCTGATTGCCGTATTTTAGCGTACGGCAATGACCACTCTGCCGTATACCGTAAAATTCGTCTTAAAAGAGCCTGATTGCCGTATGAAACGGCAATTGCCGTACAAACGGCAACACTGCTGAACGTTATTCCACCTTCCTGAGACGGAGCTACAAAAAATGTAGTGCCGAAATTTGTCTCTTTATCGGAAGCCTAGCGTTCTGAACGTTATTCCACTAGTCTGAATTCAGATTCTGTGGCTGTCGGACGTCTGAATTCAGGCAAATGGAATAAGCTCTTTACCGAAGATATTCTTATTTCTGAACATAGAAACTTGGTACAAAATGGTTTGTTTCATGATTTTTCTGAACAATTAAAAAGGATTTTGTGAAATAGCAAATGAAAGTTAATATAGAGATTTTTGTAATTTATTTATCTAGAAACATAATACATGGCGCGATTGAATTTATGAAATTCATCTATCCATCATTAATGAGTATATATTAACGGGCATAAATCTCATAAAAGGGTAGCCATAGCTTCAGAGATAGTAATTCTTCATCCACTTTTGGAAATAGATTAGGGAAAAGATAGTTAAATAAGGGTTGTTAGTGATGGGTTACCAACTGCATCGCCCAACAATCACTTAAAAAGCCTCAATGTCCTTTATATTCTTTACAACGCCCGCGGGAATATAAATATAAAAAAACAGAAGTTGTGATAGTGTTTAGGTGTTTTGGATGTAAAGCGGATGCAAAAAATGTAGTCCACGCGGACGAAGTCGCGGGCAAAAAGCTAGTATCTTAATATATACTAACAGTTCAAGGCTATTTGACATAAAATAAGCACTTGACGCCTATAATTATATATATAATTAGCTTACATTAAAACGAACTTGTTTACTTACAATAATAGTTATTACATACATACATACATATACTCAAGGCTGTAAATCCCTAGAAGGGGTAGCCAGAGCTAAGGAATTAGAAACTCCTCAGCCACTTTTGGAAAGTTGAGTGGGGTAAAGATGGTAAAATAAAGGTTATTGGTGATATTGGGTCTCCAACCGCATCGACCAAAATTCTCTTAAAGCCCCAATACCGTTAGTCACCTCTTACGTACACCCACCGGCAGAAATGAGGTAGTGATATTCTTAGCCGACACTACATAGCAACTAGTTATTAATGAAATTAATATTATATAATTTGTTTTATTAAGACATTTCAATACTGTACTACATAAATCAGCCTGTATGATGTAAAATTATTTCCCTTATAATGTTAAATTTTTATTTACTGGCAATACTAATATCGATGACAGCGACGCCCTTACCGGCCAAGAAAAGATTGTGGATCTGTAGAACATGTGTAGAATACACTCCTTTTATTTATTTTTTATTTGAAAGAGCACTTTGACTATAAACACTATCAAGGATACTCTACTACACTACGGATGGGCCCTGTGGTACTATATCTAAATAACGTTATGCAAATAATAATCATATCGCAACAGAAATATTCCATATGCCGTTTTCTCTTTCTAACCATCCGAGTTTAATCTTTTGAAAAAGAGAACAATACATGTTTACTTCTTGTTGTTTATGGCAAAATTTCGTCAATACGTTACGACTATGATAGCGCGTACCCAGATCGGCCATCTTAATTGCCATTTGATCTGTGAAGTTGCCTGTAAACAAAAGTGTTGATTGTGTTTATTGTGTTTTGGACATTAATTAATCAAGTTTTGGACCATGAAATTACATGGGTAATATAAATGCACAATGCCCTGTTGCTCTGTTAGAGATTGTGGCGCCCGTAATAGCGAAAATCAGCCTCAATTAACTTTGCATAAGTAAGTAATTATTTTCTTGGTTTTCACTTCGGTCAAGAGTATTTTTTTGGTGTATTTCATGCTTCCTCGATGTGATCCGAGGAAACTTCATGATTATTGTAATATTTTCGCCATAAAAGGCTTAGTTTTCATGATTTCTTCCAAAATTATTTCCTCTCATTGTTTACCTAGTGATGTGAAACACTGATCATTTAGTATTATCGATGTTTAAGTACTATCAGATTCGGTTTAAGTTGGTTGGTTGGTTAACCTATTAAAAATCTATATGCCTTCTTAAATTTAGGTAACATTATTTTTATAGTTTACACTTTTCTTCACATTTGTTACTTTGAGGTGGTTATTGATTACTAAAATTAAATAATTTCAGGTTTCCTACAAGTGAAGCACGGAGAAGAAAGTGACTTGATGGTATTGGCTTTGAAAACATCAACCATCGGCATAAAAATTGGCATTGCATTTTAAAAAAATGGTATGGTATATCATACAAAAATCACGAATGAAAAGGATTCATTCAGAACGTGTTATAACAAATTGACGTTATTTAAAAATGAATAAATGTGACATTTTTAATTTAAATGCGTTGTTTTTTTATTATTTATATGTACGATCTTGCAATATAAGTCAAGCACAGCATCAATAATTTGTTGTACGTGTACGACAACTGTGTAGTGTCGGCTTAGAATAGCACTACCCCATTTCTTCCGGTGGGTGTACGTAAGAGGCGACTAACGGACTTTTAACGGCGTTATAAGGGAATTTTGGGCGATGCGGTTGGACACCCATCACCAACAACCTTTATTTTACCAACTTTACCCCACTCAACTTCCCAAAGGTGGCTGAGGAATTTGTCATTCCTTAGCTCTGGCTACCCCATCTAGGGATTTATAGCCGTTAGTAAGTAATAATAATAATAATAAAAGATTTTATTTGTCTTTAACACATACAACAAAAAAAAATGGTGACATGACAACAAACAATAAGAAAGAAGTATTAACAAAGTGAACAATAGTATATAACAGCAAAATAAAAGACAAAATGGTACAGAGCTCGGTCTATCCGCTGCAAGCAGATAGCTCCGATTTTCAGCTCTGACCAACCTTAAGACTACTTACACTTAAAACTAACTTAGAACTAATTTCAATACACATGCACTCGCATACACACACACACACACATCCACACACAGACACCACGCGCATAGTCTTAGCCTAGAGCTAATTTATATACATTATACATTATTTAGATCTATTCACATATTATAGAAGAATATAATATAAATAACAATCAATATAAATACTAATAATTAAAGCCACGTACATAAGTATATACGTAAGTATATGTAATGTGTACGACAACCGATTTAAAGTCGTCCTTGAGCATATGGCACCCATTATTAATCTCACTGAACCACTGATCGATGCACTGCAAGTTAAAAAACTTACCCCACGCCGAAAATCATAATAAATTATCGCTCGAAATTGTTCATGAGTTAAATCCATGGTGATGTGTGATCCATGGTGGCGAAACGAAGGTTTAAAACTGGTGTTAAAATATCTAGATCTAAATTAAAAGTATGTGCCCACTATTGTTATAAATTATTTCTACATAAACATGTTGGCAAATTTATCGATATTTTTCTATTCTGATTCTTTCATGATACAACCCTAGGTCAGCCATTTTAAGTGCCAATAGGCCACGCCCCCTGCTACGCTCCGAGAGTGTTTAGGGCCGATCCCTAGTGTAGAGGATCCTTGAAACACTATAGACAGAGTCATAATGCAACGGGAGAGTACCTCTTTTAGATAGCAATATTTTCCCTGTAATGTTGCGATC
This sequence comes from Bedellia somnulentella, assembly GCA_963576735.1. Lineage (NCBI taxonomy): Eukaryota > Metazoa > Arthropoda > Insecta > Lepidoptera > Bedelliidae > Bedellia > Bedellia somnulentella. The sequence continues at coordinate 13,233,532 of OY755184.1, forward strand.
ACTAGAAAACAATTACCCCAAAATACTATAATCACCATTCTAAAAGCTACTTTTTAATTTAAAACTGATTAAGTCAATTTATTGTTTAATTAAAGGTTTACTGTTTACTATATTATTTCCTGCAATCATATAATTGGCCTAGACCTCGCTTTTTTAACATACCCTTTTTATATTATAAATCGATAAAGGACATCAAACTAAACAACTTTGCTCATGGAATGCCTATCTAAAATATTGTAATTTTCAAAAAATAATAATAATTAAAAATTGTCGTACCTAGTGCAAACTGAGAATGTATAGAATGAGATTCCTTGCTTCAGTGAAAATAAGAAATTAAAAAAAAACATTTGATCTATGCTCTTCGCTCTGTAAACAAAAATATAACCTCTTTCGGTATTTTCCAGTTGTATTGATCGTCGTTGAAAAATAATATCATGAAAATAAACCGGTAAGCGAGCGATTGAACTGGAAAATAAGAAATAAAAAAAAACATTTGATCTATGGTGTAAACTAAAACATAACTCTTTTCGGTATTTTCCAGTTCAATCGCTCGCTTTCCGGTTTATTTTCATGATATTATTTTTCAACGACGATCAATACAACTGGAAAATACCGAAAGAAGTTATATTTTTGTTTACAGAGCGAAAAGCATAGATCAAATGTTTTTTTTTATTTCTTATTTTCACTGAAGCAAAGAATCTCATTCTATATATTCTCAGTTTGAACTAGGTACGACAATTTTTCATTATTATATTTTTTTGAAAATTACTATATTTTAGATAGGCATTCCATGGGCAAAGTTGTTTAGTTTGATGTCCTTTATCGATTTATAATATAAAAAGGGTATGTTATAAAAGCGAGGTCTAGGCCAATTATACATACTTGCTCCTAGTATTATACAATCTTTTTTGTTTAATTTTACCATTTATACTGATGTTTAATACACCGTGAAATCTAAAGCATTGTACTATCAGGGATGAATCTTCCCATGATTACGAATCAATTTTTGTACGGGACTAACTTTGTTACTGGACAAAAAAAAACAGCTGCTCCATAAGTGCAAGTTATGTAAATATCATACGGGTCATCATGGGTATAGTAGGGTCAATGTTTGTATTTTGAAAAATAAAGGACAGCACTATTTTGTACATGAGTTTTTTTGCATTATTTACTATTGACCTTTAAACAAAATCATTTTCGTGTGAAAATTTCGAATTCATTCGTCTATTTCAGTCACATTTTTCAAAAGATGATGTATTCGTACATCTAAGTATTTTAAAGCTATAGCCTTTATTAACAGCACAAGGTGGTTTTCGAACGGATTTTGCTCTCTGATATGGTCGTTTAATGTCGGAAATATTCTTTTACCTAAATTCTTTCTCAAAACAACTGCGACCATTTGAGCCAAAGCTTAGTCTTTGGACAAAAACGAGGTGCCTTTCAATTTAATAGTATGCCTCAAAACTTTGGTTGATTTCCAATTGCATCTTCCAGTGGCCGCAATCCATTTTTCTCGTAGATTCGGGTCTTTAGGAAAACTGTAATGAATACGAAGAAATTAAATAAATATAACAAATTTATTACTTACTAATTCCGTAGATAACAATTGGAAATCATTCAGCGTCGCTATAGCGCGACGAAATTCATAATATACTCACTCATTAACATCAGTTTACTAATTGAAAATTTTACCCTAACGACAGGGTAGGATGAAAACGTGAATTATGGCAACACTGAGATACTGCATATTTTTAGGTTATACTATTAAAAATTGCTCAAAATAACTAAAGACGACAATGATAGTCCAGTGGATAGAACACCCGCCCGAAAACAGAAGGGCATGAGTTCCAATCCTGGGTTGGGCCTACACCAATTTGTCTTTTCTAAAGTCATATGTGTGGTTAATTTATCATGGTTGTTAACGGTGAGGGAAAACATCGTGAGGAAACCCACATGGCTGAGTTGTACTTAGTCATGTGACAGTGTATTCGTACAAAAACGGCGATAGGCCTGCCCCCTATCACGTGAGTACACTGTCTAAGCAAAACGTGGGTACCTTCTCTGGAAACTAGATGGCGCTTGCCATGTGAGTTCAGGAGTATTGGTACCTCTGCCAACCCCTTCGGGGATAAACGGCGTGAACGTTTATGTTATTATGTTATGTTATCTGTAGAAAATCTTTTAAAAACTCACTCACTTGTGGAAAGTCAATCCTTCGATGTGTTTTTCGCTGTGGCTTCCGCAGCTAAGCACGCTACACCCAACCATACCTCACTAAATAATAACTTACTCCTCTCTTTTGTCACAGTAACAATATACAAATGAATAAAATCTTTCTCAAAATCAAAAGAAAACCAAAATCGCTCACAAGTCGACGCTTTGTTTGTCACAATTTAAAAGTGTGACATCAACAAAACGGGTTACGCGATAGAGATGACAATAAAGATTTGTGTCTCTTTTTAACATATAAGAACTTAAATAAGGGCTTCTCTTTTTAAAATGGATGACGTAACATCGCTCTGTCTATAGTGTTTATAATCAAAGAAAGAGCATCATTCCGAGAATCTGGCGGGAATTCACTTGTAACTATGGAGCTCAGTCGACGTGATTTTAGCGCTATGATTTATTATGACTTTAAAAAAGGTTTAAAGCCACAAGAATGTTTAGAACTTTTGGCTTCTACTTTTGGTGAGTCTGCTTGTTCCCGAGCAACAGTATTTAATTGGTTTGCTGAATTTAAAAGAGGACGGGGATGTCTCGAAAATGAAGCGAAGACAGGACGGCCGCCAACCGCGGTCACGCAAGAAAACGTTACGTTCGTGCAGTCAAAAAACTTATTCTCGAAAACCGACGAATTACATATGTAGAGCTAGAGCGAGAACTAGGAGTTAGATCAGCAGCAATGCAAACCATAATTCACGACCACCTTTCTCTCCGTAAACGTTGTTCGAGATGGGTGCCGCACAAACTTACCGATGAGCAGAAAGACCGTCGGGTGGATTGGTGCCTATTCATGATAGATAAATTCAACGGAGGCGAGAAAAAAAACTGACTGTATATGATATACTGACTGGTGATGAAACATGGCTGTATCTATGATCCCGAATCAAAGCGACAGTCGACTGTATGGTGCTTTGAAGACGAGCCAACTCCAACGAAATGTCGCCGTGCACGAAGCACACATAAACAAATAGTCGCCTCGTTTTTCTGCAAAACGGGTCATATTGCTACTGTTGTGCTAGAGAATGAAAGAACGGTGAACTCCGAATGGTATGTGACAGTTTGTGCTCCAACAGTAATATCAGCTTGGTGTGACAAGCGACCGAAGTCAGGAATCCGGCACCTTCTCTGGCACCACAACAATGCGGCGCCGCACACGTCTGCCAGAACACTAGACTTTTTCAACTCGAAAAATGTGTCAATTTTCCCTCACCCGCCATATTCCCCCGACCTAGCGCCTTGTGATTTATACTTGTTTCCAAATTTCGAGATTTCTGGGGTATCTAAAGAAGAGTGGTCATAGGTATTTTCCAATTGGTTCAGACGTATGGAAAAGTGTATACGTGCTCAGGGTGAATACTTTGAAAAGATCGATACTTGTAATAAAGAATAATTTTTATAATTTTTATCTAATTTAATCTAGTTTCGTTTGGCATGCCCCTCGTAATCTTGCTGTATAACTTTTTATTTGAGCTTTAAAATTCTTTCATAAAAATATCATTATTTAATTACGTTTGAGCGTTTTTTCCTTACCTTTCACTTTCAGCATAGATTAAAAAACGTTAGATAGGTCATTTACGAGGAAACCGGCGCTTACGAGTGGCACCGATTGCGGCAGATGAACGCACTCCACTCGAAATATATCCAAATAACACACCAAGAAATACATTTGAAATGTAAGCGAGATAGCACATCTTAAAGCAAACACTAAAAAGAGATAAAGATATTTTCTCTGTACCACCGTCGTGAAATATGACACTAATACTACCGTTTGACAAAGAATAATTAAGACCTATACGCACGATTTATTATAAATTATAATTCAAACGTTGTAAATTTATAATACTTACGAATGATAAGTAATCTCATCATTTTAGTAGTCTTTCTACTATATTTTGTGCAAAATCTCATCACACACGACGGCATTCTCGATTATTTTGATAAACAAACACGCCAAAACAGGTGAACGATTGCGACGGCAGCTAGTGCGCGACTGAAGTCAGATGAGCCATTTAGCCTGTTTTTTAAGTGCCACTTATGAGCGCGCATGACTTATCTACGGTTTTTTATTAGTACATCTATGACTCTCAGTAATTTTGACTAAATAGTGTGCGCAATAGCTGCCTAACGGGTTAGTCCGATGTTCCAACCTGAAAAATCCAACCTAGGTTGGATTCTCGGAATTCTCTGTCCTAGTATCTAAATTAGCTAGGTTGGATAATAGGAATGTATGTTTTAAATGTTCTCCGATTTTCCAAACCGCTAATGTACACTCGAGTGCACAGATACAAATTACAAAAATTACATTGACCTTGATGTTTTTTTTTAATAAATAAATATATACGGACATATCATACACGGATCAAGTTAGCCCCTAACTAAGTAGAACTTGTATTATGGGATACTAACTCAACGATATACTTAATATTATATAATACACATATAAATAACATCCCAGAATACGAAACCATCATTTACGCTTATCACACCATGTTGCCCTTAGCGGGGATCGAACCCGCAACGTCCGGACCGAGAAGCTAGTCACCCATCCACTCGGCCATGGCTGTCGTCATTTCATTCAAGACTCACAGTTACGAGGGTAGTCCCAAAAGTACCCGACCTGACATATAAATACGGGTAGTTAAAAAAATCAATTACCGCGTTCGATAGTACCATCTTTTAACAACTTGATTTAAAAATTTAATAACGTTACGTCAAATAATATTTTTTTAGTAGCCCTCCAAAGTGAACGATCTCAGTGAATTTTTAACCATGGAAAAAATTGGGCATCGTTATGTGATACAATACTTCCATCTGAAAGGGCTAAGTCCAACCGATTTCAAAGCCGAGTTGGATTCTACTCTGTGGGAGTCTGCTCCTTCGTTTCGTTTACAACAGTTAAAATTTAAATATTGGGTAGCTGAGTTTAAAGCGGGGAATTCACTAGGCGGGCATGTCCGCGGGCAAGCCTGCAGGCAAAAAGTCAAAAGTCAAAAGTCAAAAAGTTTATTTTTCAAAATAAAGTTAAATACTAACATTCTTTGAACGTCAAAGTTTTAAATTAATCGTTAATCCGTTGCTTCGGAAGGTGTTCGTAAAGAGAAGAAGCAACAAAGAAACTCTTTACATTCACATTTTTTCAAAATATGGTTTGTACAATTTCAGTTTATAAACATGTTTTTACTTTACAAAAGATTTTCTATGCGACCAAACCAAACGCTAGTTTGACATAATTAAAATAAATTGTCCATCACAAAAACCAATCACATAACGTGAGAAGAAAAATCCTCACCAGACAATTATTCCTGGGAATAACGAGGGAAGATTTATAGCTTTACGGACATGGTCATGTGCGCGTTGGGTCCTTGTCGTTTAAAAAATCTTGAACACTGTAGTAAGATTTCTTTAAAAGCATGGCTTTAATTGCCTTTTTAAAAGATGCCACAGGCAATTCCAATATGTCAGAAGGGAGTTTATTGAACATTTTCAGGGATAGTCCCATAAAGGAGTTACTTACTTTATTAAGTCTCCACTTCGGTACGTTAAGTTTCTCCTTATTCCGAGTGTTAACAGTATGCCTATCACTAACTTTACTAAATTGGCCTATATTCTTTTTGGCATACATTAAATTCTCAAATATGTATTGGCAAGGGACAGTTAAAATGCCAATATCTTTAAATTTTTCGCGCAACGAATACCTCGACCTTAACATGTAATTAGATCGGATAGCTCGCTTTTGTAAGTCAAAAACTTTATGAACATCAGCCTCTTTACCCCATAATAAAATACCGTACGACATAATACTATGAAAATAACTGAAATAAACAATGCGAGCTGTTTCTATGTCTGCTATTTCTCTAATCTTACGCACGGCATACGCTGCTGAGCTCAGTCTTTTAGAAAGTGTTAGTATATGGGGTCCCCATTGCAACTTAGAATCGATTATTATCCCTAGGAATTTTGTCTCTTTCACTAATTCTACTTTTTCACTGTCAATAACAATATTGGCGTCAACTTGCCTAACATTCGGTAAAGTAAATTTAATACATTTAGTTTTTTTGGCATTCAGAACCAGGTTATTTACAGTAAACCAATGTAATACCAGTGAGATAGCTTTATTTACGTCGTCAAGAGATGTAGAGGATCTCGCTACATTAAATATTAAAGATGTGTCATCTGCAAACATAACTATCTCAGAATACTTTTGTACCATAAATGGTAAATCATTAATATAAATCAGAAACAGTAATGGGCCAAGTATAGAAGGGCTTCACTACTATTATGTCTGTGCTTTATCAGTCAGTGTAGTACTGCCGCGGGCGGTCTGGCAGACTGCCCGTTGGAAGTCCGCGCGATCTCATTTTGTCTGCACAGGCACCGACAGGTCCGAACGTGAATGCATAGTCCAGGCGGCCTGTGGACAGACCTAGCAGTGACAGCAACCCAAACAGACGTCCGCTTACTTATTATCGTTCGACGAGTTGTGGAGTATTATTAATTTAAAATGAGTCTTAATGAGAATCGTGTAGTGCCAGCTTAGAATGTCGCTACCCCTTTCTATCCACGGGTGTCGTAAGAGGCGACTAAGGGTATTGGGGCTTTTTATAGGATATTTGGGCGATGCGGTTGGAGACCCATCACCAAAAACCTTTATTTGTACCATCTTTTCCCCACTTAACTTCCAAAAGTAGCTGAGGAAATTATTATTCCGTAGCTCTGGTTACCCCTTCTAGGGAAATATAGCCGTGAGTATATGTATGTATGTCTTAATGAGAATAAAATATTCTGGGAAGAATTTATAGCTGAATACAAAACTTATCCATGTTTATGGAAGGTAAAAAGCAAGGAATTTATGAATAGTGAAATGCGTAATACCGCCTATCAACATTTGATTGAAAAATGTAAAGAAATTTATCCCGGAGCTGATTTAGCGTATGTTAAAAAGAAAATAGAATCCTTAAGGAATTCAAATTGCAATTTTTCGCCTTTGCATTGCCATCTTGCAACACGACTAATATCGAAGCCGTCCTACAACAAACTGAAGAGTCTGTGAAGTGTATTGCGTCGCCAGGCATGCCCGGACAGTCTGCCCGCGGACATGCCCGTCTAGTGAATTCCCCGCTTAAGCGAGGTCGTACGTACGAGCTGTCAAGATGAACACCGCAGCGGTCGACCAAGTGAGGTCACTACGCCAGAAAATGTGAAGAAAATCCACAAAATGGTATTGGATGACCGTCGACTAAAAGTGCGTGAGATAGCAGACATGGTAAACATTTCAAAAAAATTGCATCGCATTTTAACTGATAATTTGGACATGAGAAAATTGTGCGCAAGGTGGGTGCCGCGTTTGCTCACAGTGGAGCACAAACAGCGCCGTGAGGATGTTTCCATCGAGTGTTTGGCAATGTTTCGCAACAATAAAGCCGAATTTTTGCGTCCATTCATTACCATGGACGAAACATGGGTCCACCATATTACACCTGAGACCAAGGAGCAGTCAAAGCAGTGGACTGAGAAGGGTGAGCCGGCTCCAAAGAAGGCAAAGACCATTCAGTCAGCTGGAAAGGTTATGGCCTCCGTTTTTTGGGATTCATATGGGATAATATTTATTGATTACCTCGAAAAAGGAAAGACAATCAACGGTGAATATTATGCAGCCTTATTGCAGCGTTTGAGCGAAGAAATAATGGAAAAACGGCCCAATCTCCAGAAAAAAAAAAGTGTTATAAAATAGTCGTCTATGAAAGTGTTGTTTCACCACGACAACGCACCAGTCCACACGTGCGTCATTGCGATGGCTAAAATCAACGAACTGAAGTTCGAATTGCTTCCTCATGCTCCCCATTCGCCAGATCTAGCTCCCTCGGATTATTTTCTGTTTCCAAATTAAAAAAAATGGCTCGGCGGTAAAAGATTTGCCAACAATGAAGAAGTAGAGAGTGCGGTTAATCAGTGTTGCCAACGTAGGCGATTTTTCGCCATTTAGGCTACTCAGATTGGAAAACGGCGACCAAAAAATCGTAAAGGCGACTGGTCGCCGTTTACGCTACTCGAAAAAGATTAAATTTACTTTTATTTATAATCGAATTACGACACAAATAAGCACAAAAAAATAATCTACATAAGAAGATTACGACAATCAATATAAACAGATGGCAAAACCCCTTGGCAAAACCCTTCACCCATATTGAACGTTTCATCTCTAAATACCTCTGAGATTATGTTGGCAATACTGTGAAAATATCACAGGTGGAGTTGCAAAAATTTAAATTCGAATCAACCGAATATTCGAATCAGTATGTTTATTAGAAGTATTCGAATCAGGAATTTTTATCCGCTTAACCTTTAGGAGTAATAACAAAACAGGGCAAGAACAGAAATTGCTCGAAGCAGATCAAGCAGAATAATGTTTTAGAGTCTGGCTAATGAGTCTTTGGACACGCCAATTTAAAATATTTTCTTTCTTTAACTTTAAAACACTGTTTTGATACTTTTATTTTCTTTAAATAACTTCAAACTCTAGTTTAAAAGACTTGTTGTTTAAGTGTTAAGTACTGATTTTATTATATGTACAGGAAGTTATAATATAAATACATAAGTAAATAGTTAAAAAGGTGGATTTTATTTTAGTTTCGGGTTTGGGCTACTTTAGGCTACTCAAGCATTGAAAATTGGGCGACATACGGTCTTGACTTGTTGGCAACACTGCGGTTAATAGCTATTTTGAAGAGCTTGACGGTTCCTACTATAAAGAGGGTATTGAAGCCATAGAACATCGTTGGGAAAAGTGTATCGAGCTAAAAGGAGACTATGTTGAAAAATAATAAATATTTTTCCAATATTTTTATTGTTTTCTTTGTCAGGTCGGGTACTTTTGGGACCGCCCTCGTACGTCTGCTCAATAGAGAATTAAGTGTGGTAATTTTTTGGATGTAGTGCAAAATCTTTAGTTTCTTACTTAATAATGAAGGCTATCTTCTTTGTGCATAATGTACATTGTGTCTAAAATATTATTTGTCTGACTATACCAGCATCCGAAAGAGCAAATCTATTTTCCAACCCAGCTAATTTGGATACTAGAACATACTCTCCGAGAATCTATCCTAGGTTGGATTTTCCAGGTTGGAAAATCGGACTAACCCTGCCTAACTAGGGGATGCCCTAAATAAAAAAATAGGTACCTTACTAAATTTCAATCCTCCTTTACCTTGTTTTAAATATTCTATGGTGAACAAAGTGAAGAAGTGCCAAATAATAAATAGATATCACTCTTATTATATTTCACGTGATTTAATAAGTATGAATACCTCTGCCCCATTTGCCTGGGGTACACAGTGAAAATGTTGAATTTAATCTATAACAAAATTCACAGCCTTAGCGTAATGTTTAATGTTAAAACGGTCAATGTATAAGTGGCTGCTTGCGGCAGATTGATAAGTCATACGGACATATTAAGTAATGGTATTATAGTAAAAAACTCAAATAACTTTTGCACAAACTTTTAATACCTAAATCTCTCATTAAAACATTAAGATGTAAAAACCCTTGCATTCATTCAAACATTTGTTCAAATTTTTCTCCTAAACAAACGACAACCAAATACGAAGTTACATATAATTAAGTAGTGTTTCTGAGCTTAAAAATGTCAAGATACACGGTTCTAGCATGCTAAACATTTGCTAGCAAGAAAAGGTATCTCTTTTTGTTTAGTCAACTATAAAATGATGATGATATAAATAGGCTTAGGAGCATGCTAAAACGCAGCTACACCTATATTTCTGTTAAATAGTAGGCGGAAATATCAGAACAAGATTTGTTATATAGATAATAACCCAATAAAGAGATGCTAAAATAATTAAAGCACATGAAAACTACATATACCAGGCCACTCAGAAAGTATTGCGAAAAAAGGTTTTAATGTATGAAACACTGGCCGGTTGTAATGTATACTGAAAATATGAGTCTTTATAAATAAAAAAAGGTACGTTCCAATTTTAAAATTTCCCTCTTTATTTTTTACGAGCTATTTTAAATTGTCGTGTCTTACTGAAAAATGAATCTGAGCCGGAAACATTTTCGCGCTATGATTTTTTACGATTTCAAATGTCGCTTAAAACCAGACGAATCATACGATAGACTTCAAATGGCGTTTATGGATGAAGGGCCTTCCAAGGCAACCGTGTATCGTTGGTATAACGAATTCAAGCGTGGTCGATTAACTTTGCGGGATGAAGAAAGAAGTGGTCGCCCTCTAACGGCTGTTACGGATGAAAACGTGGTGGAAGTGAAAAATTTAATTCATGACAATAGGCGAATAACGTATCTAGAGATTCAACACATTATGCAGATTGGATCGGGAAGCGTTCATGAGATTTTACACGAACATCTTCACGTAAAGAGGATAGTTTCACGCTGGGTGCCACACAACCTCACCGAGGTACAGAAACAGGCCCGGGTGGAATGGTGTCGTGATATGATTAATAAATTTGATGCTGGCTCGTCTCGGCGTGTTTACGACATCGTTACAGGTGATGAGTCCTGGATTTATCAATACGATCCAGAAACGAAGCGCCAGTCGACGGTTTGGGTATTTCAAAACGAAGCGACCCCTATCAAAGTGAAGAGATCTAGAAGCGGTGGGAAGATTTTGATCGCAGGTTTTTTCAATATGACTGGCTATTTGGTGTCAATTCCTTTACAAGATCAAAGAAGTATTAACGCAGACTGGTATACTACTAAATGCTTGCCAGTAGTTTCCTCAGTTGTGAGCAACAATCGACAACAGAGGGCTCCGCGGGCTGCTGCTTCACCACGACAACGCGCCCGCTCACACCGCGCTCAAAACGACGGACTTCCTGAACAGCACGCCGGTCAAACTCTTGGGTCACTCTCCTTACAGCCCTGACCTGGCACTGTGTGACTTCTTTTTATTCCCTAAAATAAAAAATCAACTCAAAGGGATACAATTTACATCGCCGGAAGATGCGCTGTCAGCGTTTCAGCGGGCTGTAAATGAGGTGTCTGCGGCGGACTGGAAAAAGTGTTTCGAAAACTGGATTAGACGTGTGAAACTTTGTATAGATGCTGGTGGAGAGTACTTTGAAAAGATTTAATAAAAACATTTTTACCCATAGAACATTTTTTTTATTTTCGCAAAATTTTTTGAGTGTCCCACGTATTTAAAAATCTTACCCTGGGCTGGCAATAGCTTGGTAAAGAGAAATTACCTTATTTATGCCTTTGTAAAAAATATATTTAAAATTGTACAAAAATAAACATTATGCCAACTTTTAGATTACTTAAACAATCTTCCATGTTTAGATTCATCATACAAATACAAGAAAAAGGTACATAACTGTTCCAACTTTCATAATTGTTGACTTAACCTTGAAAATTATGGTATGTTATCTTTTAAATCATAAATGAATGCATGACTCAAACTCACATACCATATCAATATTATTTATAACCATAAATTCTACAATGTACATGTTAAAACAAATTAGAAAAATTGCTATTTTTTACAAATATGGGTGTCATATAAGCCATATAAATTTAACAATGCATTTGTCATTATGATAGTAAAAAGATCCATTGATTTTTTTAATTAATATAAAGATCCAATAGTGTCACTGATATCTGTATATTAAAAATATTTAACTACTTAACTGTTCAACTCATTATATTAGGTCTGGTGTTCATTTTGAAACCTATAAATTATAAGATGATGAAAACCTATCACTATACAAATTGAAGAGATTTAACAATTAGAAAAAAATCCTTTTAATACTTCCATCAAACTTTTAAGAGACTCAACTAGAGCTGATGCTGGCTTAAGCTAATCATATGGAGAGCAAGAACGCTTCAAATCTTCTTCAAGTCTTTGTTGTCTTTTGTCTTTTAACATATTCAAAATATCCAACTGAACATCCAAAGCCTCATTCAATGGCAGCTCTCGTAGTTGACATGCAATATTTTGACCAAAATGATGAAACTCATCTTCAACTTCTCTATTAGCTACTGATTGATTGTTAGAACTCTCAGGAGGTTCTAGAGCCTGTTCATAATAATAATGGTCATTGTTCACTCTTCTCTTTCTTTTTCGCCGCGGCACCAAATATTCCTCACCATTTCCTAATGTTTGTGACGAAATCTCTGGAGAAGAGCACACTTCGTAACGAGTTGGGCTGTCAGATGTCTTGACTTGAACATGAGGATCATCTGAGTAACTGATAGTATGATGTTTGCTGATTGATTTAGATACTTCGTCTTCAGAATCCACCTGCAAAATAATACAGTTGGAATGAATGATAATAAAAGACATGGAAAATCCTATGTTATTCTTAATCCTTCAAGAAAATTGCAAAACATCACAAAGGGGTCGCTTGTCCTAAATGTCATGTGAAATTTTTGACAATTGGTATTCGGAGTCCCCACATTAAGCTTAGACAGTGCATTCATGTCGGCACTTGTACCAATACACTAAAAAATACATTTATTGCGACATAAAATATGATTATACATGTACATGTATAATCATATTTACTAAGTACATATTACTAAGTCAAACTCAGCCATGCGGGTTTCCTCACAATATTATTCTCAACATTAAAATTCTTGATAAATTGAGCACACACATGATGTTAAAAAATATACATTGGTGTATTGTATATCCTAGGTCCTTCTAAATAGTTAATAAATAAATATTTTTTAGCACAACATTAAACCACTTGCATAATTTTTATCAATGAATTCATATTTACATTTGGTTTTGAATAAACCATGATAAGCTTTGTAGTGTCAGCTTCAAATAGCACAACCCCATTTCTTCCGGTGGGGGTACATAAGAGGCAATTAACGGTATTGGGACTTTTAAGGTTTTTTGGATGATGCGGTTGGACACCCATCAACAGCAACCTTTAGTTCACCATCTTTTCCCCACGCCACTTTCATAAGTAGCTGAGGTATTTCTAATTCTTTGGCTCTGGCTACCCCACCCCTTCAAGGGATTTAAAGCAGTGAGTATTTAAAAAACACCCTATGATTTGCAAGGGCAATGAAAATCATGGGTTAAATTATTATATTATTACCAGTAGCATATGGGAAATGCAAATATGTCTCACATTGTACTTGGACACTTTACAGTATTCAAGAGGTTGAGAGATAAAACTCAATCATTTCCAAATAAGGAAAAATATGGAAGTATAAGATTTGGTAGTTAAATGTTGGATGCAGGTGCAACTAAATTGTTGCAAGTTATGAAATGACAGTCAATATTTGAAGGGGTCCCCCGAATAACGTTACAAGTAGCAAAAAAAAACTTGTTTTTTTAAAATGCTTGGCCTGTCCATTAGGCTGTATAAAACGATTTTCCGTCAAAAAATCGATTGAAAAAAAAATGTTTGTTACAACGTTATTCGGGGGACCCCTTCATTTGTCCAAAGTAGCTGAGAAACCATATTCTGATGTTATCAGTGTTGAAGGAGTTTCTATAAAAGTTTTAACTATGGATATTAGTCTTTGGTCTTTAGTCATGTTTGAAAAAGGAATGTGAACTGTTTTATGATTTAAGAGGTTGTAAAAATTTAAGTTAGTTGTTAGTTGAATAGTGAAAGAAGAGGAAATTTTTTGATATAAGTAATGTACCGCAAATATTTTAAGATGGGAAATTTATATTGTGAAGTGATATAATCATATAAGTGAATTAGAATAAACAATCAAAATTAATAATAAATAGTGATATATATCAAACACACAAAGTTTCTACTATTAACCCCTATTGAGCAAAAGAATCCCAACAATAATCGGTATCCCCTAAAGGAGTAATAGCCATAGAAGAGAGTAAAATACTAAAATATTAATAGGAGAACATTATTTATTTTGATTACTTACTGTTTCAGAAATGGTTTTCCTCGGCTTCACAACATTAGCCAAAAATCTATCAGCCACATCGTACCACGGAACAGAAGGTCTGTAGACATCGTCCGGTTCAGAAGCAAGTTCAAGAGACTTATTTATTTTCTTCTTCTCTTGTACATACGTTGTACGGATGTTATTAATTTTGAGGACGATATCTTGTACTGTAACACCTTTTAAGTTGAGATTATTTACGATTCGTCTTAGGGCGGCGTTTCTGTCTTCTCTATTTTTATAGTTTTTCAGGCTATGATCCCAAAGAACAGGTTCTGCCTCATATAACTCTACAAAATGCAAAGTATCGTTCTCGTTCCATTTCTTTTTTACTCTCGGGACGTCTGTTTTTATTTTACCAGTCATTTTTTGTAAATAAAGACTGTGGGCAAATTGTAAATGTTTAAATCAAACGAATTGAATGTATACTTTTTGATAAAAATGAGTTCCAATTTAAAATGATTTTCGCAACTCGAAACCACCCGAATCCGAAACCTTCTCGTAAATAAATATCCAACAAAAGATCTATTATATCTTAATCAGTAAAAGGATCTAGATTGGCCTAGCTAGACATGAGTATGAAATATAGTCACGTCGATAAAATCACTGTGATCTGCCTTCCACAAAAGTCACAGTGACACGATTTGAAATAACTACGTTACAAAATAACAACGTTCCAAAATAACTATGTTACTTGTTTCGTTCCTTGGAACCAATAACTGCGGTCACCATAAATAAGAGTGTGCGTGATATCAGTATGGCAGATTCTACACTGCCAATACTAATATTTATGATAATTCACGTATTTGATATTTTTACCAATTTGCAAATGTTACCGTTATTGTAATATTTTATGATAGTAGTTATTTTATATACTAAATTTATATTGAAAGAAAATATTTATGATCTAAAATTATGCATTTCAACTGGTAATTATTAAAGCCTTTATTTAGACGTAAATGGCTTTTAGCCATAAACTGTTTGCCAAAGAAAATATGCCTTTCATTTGAATTCATTTCAAGAGTTAGGAATAAGCAGTTGAAAATTGTATTGTCTTCACTTATTAAGTTATTACTTTCAAAATATTATAAGACAATCATGATGTTTTTGAAGGTATAAAATAATTTAATATGATTTGGTGCGTCTTGTGTAAAGTAATAAAAACTATGAAGAAGGAGAAATGATAAAGCGCTTCTTTGACTCGCCGACATGCACGTGTTTCGTTTCTAAGAATAACAAAAGACCGTAATCTCGATACGTGTTTACATTTATGACAATGTAATAAGAAAATAAAATTGAAATATTTTGAACGACCGACGTACAAGGCTCGGTACCAGAAAGGTACAACAGCTGCTGTTCCTTAGTAATAATTATAATCCAAAATAATTGTAAATAGATTTAGAACAAAATCATTGTAAAAAGTTGATTCAACATAATAAACACGCCGCACTTATTTAAAATTATTGCGACAGTCCTAAGCCTGAAAAAGTGTGAAAATTATTTTGAATCAAATATTATTGTCCTGAGATATTTTCGTGACTTGATAATAACGTTACAAAGTCACTGAAATCACTATACAGTGACAACAGTGACAGTCACTATATTATTAGTATTTAGCATGAAGCTACTAACTAAACAGGAGAGCGTACTTACAAAAATATGGTAAACAAAAATGCAATTTATTACCATGCAATAAAGTTAATTATCTTTTAAAGACTGTCAAGCAGAGAAACGTCCTAGAACGAGAGCCGTGTGAGAGAGAAGTGTGTCCCGCTCGCGCGGTTGCCAGTCGAGATTAAGTTCAAAGAAAAACAAATTCAAACTTATTTATAGGGTTTATTTTATAAAAAGCAGGTTATTAACTGTTCCATTTTTGTATTTTATTTTAATTATTATTGTCGCCTTTCGATTTGGAGATAAATAATTGGTTAAATTTGGCAAAAGGGATATTAATATTTGTCACGGGTATCCCCATCGAAACAAGATAAATGAGGTGCCCACAATTTATCATCTGTTTGAGTGTTTTGGAGCTTTTATCATTTAATTAAGAAAATATAGTGATAAATATGGGTTCATGTTATGGAATAATAAATAAAATAAGCTGTATCATCTCTAACTTTACCACATGAATGCATTAAACGATTTGAATTTGAATATAGCTGTGTGGTGTCGGCTTAGTATAGCACTACCCCATTTCTTCCGGTGGGTGTACGTAAGAGGCAACTAACGGTATTGGGGCTTTTAAGGGATTTTTGGGGCAATGCGGTTGAGACCCATCACCAACAACCTTTATTTCACCATCTTTTCCCCACGCAACTTGTAAGTATACATGTAAGTGAAATAAAATGCTGTGTAGTGACGGCTTTAAATAGCACAAATCTTCTGCTACCTGCGTGCTTTGGAAGAGGTAACTGAGGGTTCTGGGGCTTTTGAAGTTTTTTATTAGATACTTTATCATCCTTTTAATACCACCTTCCTTTGCTTACCATCTTTACTCCACTCAACTTCAAAAAGTGGCTGAAGAAATTTTAATTCTCAAGCACTGGCTACCCATTCTTTTATAATCTATTAATTAAGAATAAATATGTATAAAAAACACGTTGATTTACCAAAAACAATGTATATATGTAAATATAAGTGTTTTGTTATAATATTGTTTATAATGTATGTATGTAAATATAGCTAATAAATAAAGGAAAGGAAAATTTCGACACAGGTGGGGATAGAACCCGCGACCTCGGGTATACGCCCCCGTCGCTCTGCCAATTGAGCTACCGTGTCAAAGGCTGCGAATGCATCAGGTCCCCACATGAGGATTTCATGAACAAAAACATTCAAAATATGTAAATATAAGTGTTTTTGTATCCTTTAGAGGAACTCTTATTAAAACACCAACAGATGGTCACCCTACTTAAAACGAGACACAGTTAGCTAGTTAGCCATCCTTTTTCAGGACACTTTAGGTCGCTAGCGCGCGTTCCTGTTTAAATAATACTTCCATGGTATTTAGTAACCGAGGTGACAAAGTAACTGTGACTTTTCGTTGTTATTTTTATATAACCGGAACAACAGTCACAGTGAACGTAAAATAACAACTTCGCTCATGTCTAGATTGGCCATGTCTAATTGTCTAGTAAATAAAATAATTCCACAATTTAAAAACATGGCATATTCCATTTATTTTAGTAGCATCATCCAATAACTTTTGCCAGTGTCATGTTAATTTCATACGAAATGACATTGGACGACTACCGATAATACTATCTAAACAGGAATGCGCACTAAAGCTTCCTAAAGCGTCCTGATCCTGAATAAGGATGGCTAACTAGATCGATATGTCCCGTTTCAGTAGGGTGACCATCTGTTGGTGTTTTAATAAGAGTTCCTCTAAAGGTTACAAAAACACTTATATTTACATACATACATATTCTTAATTAATAGATTTAGATTATAAACATAGGCGTAGCCAGTGCTTGATAATTAAAACTTCGTCAGCCACTTTTTGAAGTTGAGTAAAGAAAAGATGGTAAGTAAAGGATGGTGGTATTAAAAGGATGATAAAGTATCTAGTAAATATCTTCAAAACCCCCAAACTAAATGCCTAGGTTGGTTTTTACGATGCGCGGGTAGAAAAATGTTTGTGCTATGTTAAGCCGACACATCCGTGCCTATGATTTCCTCCGTGGTGTCGCTTTTAAGCGCTTGGTTTCAAGTACGGAGGTCTCGGGTTCGATCCCCGGGGGGTGGTAATCTTGCAAATTTATTTTTTAAGATTTAACACAGTCTGGTAGAATATTGCAGGCTTGAATCACCTGACTATCCGAAAATTAAGATGATTCCGTGCTTCGGAGGGCACGTTAAGCCGTCGGTCCCGGCTACTACTGCGTTAGTAGTCGCAAGTCTGCCAACCCGAAATTGGCCAGCGTGGTGTACTATGGCCAAATCACCCTTTATAAGGTCGGCTCGAGCCCCTTGGTGGGGACATATCACGGGCTTCAAACCAGAGGGGCGTATAAAAAAAAATGCGTTTTTTCATTACTTCAATATTTTCTACGTCTATTGATACGACACATGTAATTTATCCATAACTGTAGGTAAATTACTTTAGAAGATATTAATAAAATCATTTCAGGCGTATAATTGAAATCAGATATTACTTTCATGCCAGAGAGTCGTACCGCGGTCGTAACTACGAATGACAAATTGTGTATCGACCCACAAAGACGTACGTATACACTTTTTGATACGATTATTATTGATTTTCAAGGGGTCTTTATAATTACATCTCAAATCTGGAGAATGTTAATCACCTAATATTATTTTCTGACTACTTTCCGGGGAAGAATAGAAATTCTATTCTTGTTACTATGCTCAATTATATCATTACATCGCCTGAAAATGATATGACTATAAATTTCTTGAACATGGAGTGCGACAGCATGTACTCTATAATATAATTCGGTATGCAAAGTTTTTTTTGGTATTTATTAAATACTTTTATTCGATAGCAAACATGAAAATAAAAGACAAATTTGAATATTTTTCACTTAAAATGAGTAATTGTAAAGTTATGATTTTTTTAAGATTGTTCAACTTTTGTACTTAATGACGTCATCGATTGAAAATATCACGTAGCAACACGCAAATAAAGCGAAATGTTCAATAAAAATGTTGTTAATTGCATTACATTTCACGACTTTGTGATCTCAAATGAAATTATTACGATAATATACTAAAGAAACCTATGATTTTCGATATTTTATTAATGAACTGCAAAAACAAATGTCTTTGAAATAACACTGAAGGTCAAATACTGTTGCAGTTTTTTGTCAAAATAACGGTCATCTTAGCTTTGTTTGATTTAATTTCAAGAAAATATTGTTTAAAAACATAATATCTCGAAATGGTTTTGCAATCAGCACCACTTTTGTAAAACTTTGCATACCGAATTCAACGAACTTCTGAGTATTGCAAGATCTACACCCCTGATGAGTGGCAAAATGTCATACGAATATCCAGTAAAAATAATCACTATATTGTTAAAGTTATGGATTACACAACTTTAAAAATAAAGGGATTGTTTTTAATGGCTAGTCACTTATTATTCCAAATACAGGGCCTATTAACAATAACTTTGCTTTCTAAAAAAAAAAACCGGCCAAGTGCGAGTCGGATCGCGCACTAAGGGTTCCGTACTATCATATATATAGAAAATCCCGTTTGTGTGAAAATCATGGGAGCCAAATTAGGTAAGTATTTTGATTTATGACGTTTAAAAATAGAACTACGGGCTAGATCTCATTCAAACCAATTTTCGTTAGTAGTTTGTATAGTAATACACATCATATATTTTTTTCAGTATTATCATGCCCATATTTTAGAAGTTACGGGGGGGGGACACACATTTTAGCACTTTGAAAAAGTCTCTCGCGCAAACTATTCAGTTTTGAAAAAAATGATATAAGATAATATAATATAACATCATTTTCAAATACCTTTTGATAGATACCCCACACGTATAGGTTTGATGAAAAAAAAAATTTTGAGTTTCAGTTCTATGTATGGGGAACCCTAAAAATTTTGGTTTTTTTTTCAGATTTTATTTTAAAATCTTAATGCGGTTTCCAGAATACATCTACGCACCAATTTCCAATAATGTAGTTCTTATAGTTTCGGAATAAACTGGCTGTGACATACGGACGGACGGACGGACAGACAGACATGACGAATCTATAAGGGTCCCGTTTTTGCCATTTGGCTACGGAACCCTAAAAATGACAATGATTTATTTCTTTATTGTAGGTAGGTATTACAAAGAAGAGAAAAGATCGGAATTAATTTAAGAGAATTTTAATATTTAGGTAGGTTGAACTGACGCGTGTGGAATAAAGAAATTGCTAAGGTATCACAGTACTCATATTCAATTAAAAACTTATTTCGTACTTTTCAGTACTAGATTGTTTATTTTCGGTTGTTTTTCCAACTATGAAGTCGGTTTTCTTTTTGTTAAAAAATATTTTCTGTGGTAATGTGGTACTACAGTATTAATTATGCTAAGATTTTGTTCACTTTTAAAAGTTCATTTGTTAGACGAATTCCTATTAAATTATTAATATTTTAAACTTATTTTGTGTCTTTTTTAAATTTCACAACTATCGAAATTAACCCTTAATAGCCTTTACGTCTGTCATTATAACAAAACTAATTTTATTCTTTTTGTCAAGCCGGATGGATGTATATTCTCCAAAAATGATAGAAATACTGCATTTAATTTTATAAAAAATATTTACTAATGTCATTTTACTACACTTGTAGTAACTTTGAATGTTTGTTTATAATATTTAATTGCATACAAAAAATATATTATACGTCCATCCCATACAAGCATTTTCTGAGAAAAAATTACATACTATTCGCCTTAAACTGTCAAGCCAAATAGAAGTAAGTGCAACATAATGCGAGTTTTAAATACTAACAAATAAATAAGCATTTTACGTTATAAAGGAAGTACTTTTATAGACACATGCAAAATTTCAGTTAAAGGGATACATTGTTTAATAAAATATTAGGTTTTTTTTGTCTCCGGAAAAGTAGTCCTATTGCTTATACGCCCCTCTGGTTTGGAGCCCCGATTATTTCACTCATATTATTTATTTATTTGAAATATGATTAATTTTTGACTCCTTATTTATATGGTTTCCATAGGGATACCCGTTATAAATATGATTTTACCGATTACCAAACTTAATAAATTATATATCTCTAAGTTGATAGACGATGATAGTAATTAAAACAATTTATTAAAAAGGAATAGTTTATTAAAAACAATTGATTAAAAAGTGTCAAAAAAAAGTGAAAGTGAGTGAAAAGGGGCGAAAAGTGGGCTAAAGAGACCCGCTTTAGTACGATGAATGTGTATGGAGGGATGCATGAAAAATTAGATGAAGTATGTTTGATTATGGAAGAAAGAAAACTAGATTTTCTGTGTGTAAATGAAACGAAGCGCAAGGAAAAAGAGGTTTCACAACTTGGCCCATTTACAGCTATCTGGTCGGGAGTTGCCGAGAGTGACAGAGCTTGCCAAGGCGTGGGACTTCTGATATCTGAAAGGATGGCTAAGTGCATGAAAGATTATGCGTGTGTGAGTCCAAGGCTGCTATGGATAAAGGTGAAGGTAGGGCTTGTCCGGATGTGCATAATTTGCGTGAATGCTCCGGACATGTCCAGATCACTATCCGAGAGGGAGGATTTTTGGGATCTGTTAGACGATGTTGCGAATTGATGTGATGAAAATGAGAAAATTGTTATGTTAGGAGATTTTAATGGTTGGGTTGGTGTGTCACGCAATGGTTGTGAAAGAGTTTTAGGAAAGTTTGGTGATAAAAGAGTGAACGAGAATGGTGAGAAAGTGATTGATGTATGTTTGGAGAGGAATCTTTGTGTTACGAACACGTTGTTTGAACACAAAGATATCTATATGTATACAAGACAGAGAGGAAGCGAGAGAAGTATGATAGATTTTGTGATAGTGGATGAAAGGCTAAGAGCAAAGGTTGTTGACACCAGAGTCCATAGGGGCATTAACGTTGGCACAGACCACTTTCTCGTGATATCACGATTGAGGGGACTGTGCACGCGTTGGCGTCACAGGGCCAAAGTGTTGACAACTGAATTTGCTAGAATAAAAGTGGAGAAATTGGAAGAGGATGAAAATAATAGAGATGAATATATTAAGAAATTGGACGACAGGCTAAGTTGTGTAGAGATGAAGGATGAATTGGAAATAGAAGAAGTATGGGATGTGCTCAAATCGTCAATGGTTGAATGTGCGACGGAAGTATGTGGATTGAGTAAAAGAACAAATAGACAACCAACAAGTTGGTGGGATAAAGATGTGAAAGAGGCAGTTGGAGATAAGAAGAAAGCTTGGTTAGATTTACTAGCGATAAAAGCTAGTAAACGAATGGATGCGAGAGTAACAGATGATGTAGTGAAGAATAGTGAAGATGAATATAAGAGAGTTAAGAATGAGGTTAAGAAGAAAATAGAAAAGAAAAAGCGTGATCTGATAGAATGCTGTGAGAGGAAACTCTCTGATAATTTCCGGAATAACCAAAAGTTGTTCTGGAAATATATCCGGAAAGAAAAGGGAGGGTAGAGGGAACAGGGTGAATTGGCGACGGATGAAAGTAGCATAAGACGAGTATGGAAGAACTATTTTGAGGGACTCTTTGAAAAAGAGGATACATCCATTTCTTCGCCAATCGGCAGTAATGTTGATTGGAACGACGTTATGGGTGACTTTAGTGACAGTGAGATAAGTATGGAAGAAATAATGAAAGCAATGAAAAGTATGAAACTAGGGAAAGCGGCAGGGTATGACAGGATAAACACTGAAATGCTGAAGGCTGGTACAGGGGTGGTGGCTTCCTGGTTGTACTTCCTTTGCCAAAAATGCTGGTCGAGTGGCAAAGTGCCACAAGACTGGTGCAAAGCGGTAATTGTGCCTTTATATAAAGGAAAGGGGTCACACCAGGAGGCTAGAAACTACCGTGGAATAAGCCTACTCAGCATTGTCGGTAAATTGTATGCAAAGGTTTTGATTGAAAGAGTGATGAATGAAACGGATGATAAAATTTGGGATGTGCAAGCAGGATTTAGAAAGGGAATGGGATGTATGGACCAAATCTTCTCTTTAAGGAGCATCACCGAAAAGTTCTTAGCTAAGAACCGAAAGGTGTATTGCTCCTTCATTGATTTAGAGAAGGCGTATGATAGGGTGGTAAGAAAGTGTTTATGGGAGGTGTTATCCAAGTTCGGTTTGGGGAGTCGACTTATACGTGCACTGGTATTACTCTATGAGGATTCCAGTGCATGTGTGAGAGTAAACGGGGAAAATACTGACTGGTTCGGGATCTCTCGGGGTGTCCGACAGGGTTGTGTAGCTTCCCCGTGGCTCTTCAATTTGTTCATGGATGACTGTTTAACAGAGTTGCGTGAAAGTGATTATGGATTGAGAATGGGTGGATTCATCATTAAATGCCTCTTATATGCCGACGATCAAGTGCTACTTGCATCATCGGTGGAAGAGCTGCAAGAGATGATGAATATTGCATGTGCGTCTTTTCAAAAAAAGGCAATGAGGGTGAATGTGGATAAAACAAAAACTATGGTTTTCGAGAGAGAGGTGAATATGACCGAATGCGTGATTGAGATTAATGGTAAGAAAGTGGAACAAGTGAAAGAGTTTGTATATTTGGGAAGTTAGTTTACTAGGGATGGAAAGTGTGATGAAGATATCGAGAGAAGAGTGAAAAGGGGTAATGCGGTAAATGGAGCACTGGATAGTCTAATGTCTAGTCAGTCGGTGTCTGAAAAGGCCCGAATGGCTGTGCATGATGCTGTCCCCGTTCCTACGCTTATGTATGGCAGTGAATGTTGGGTGTGGCAGAAGAAGCATGAAAGTAGAGTGAATGCAGTAGAAATGAGATCCCTCAGAAAAGTGTGTAATGTAAGGTTATGTGATCGTGTGAGGAATGATGTGATTCGTGAAAGGTTTGGTGTAGAAGATGATATTGTAAGAAAGATAGAAAAAGGAATGTTGAGATGGTTTGGGCACATAGAGAGGATGGATGACAGTAAATTGGTGAAAGAGATATATAGAGCCAATGTGGAAGGTAATGTTAGTAGAGGACGACCTCGGAGGACACATTTGGATCAAATAGAAATTGTGCTCAAAAAAGCAGGTGTCCGCAGTATGAAGAATAAAAGAGCATGTATGAAAAGATTGATGGATGTAAACGAAGCCAGAGAGGTTTGCCAGGATCGTACAAAGTGGCGATCGATAGTCTCTGCCTACCCCAATGGGAACTAACGGCGTGAGAATATGTATGTATGTATGTATGAATAGTTAGTAACCTGCATTTTATACAAATTCCCTATAATAAGTTTGTATTTGTTTTTCTTTGAATTTAACCTCGACTGGCAACCGCGCGAGTGGGACACACTCGTCTCGTTCGGGCACAGCTCTAGATAGTGTTCAATTGATTATAAGCTTCATTGCAAGTTTATAAACTGCATTTTTGTGTAGCATTTTTTCGGGAGTGCGCTCTCCTGTTTAGTTTGTACCTTCATGCCGTTACCGTACGTTAATGGCAATGACAATGTCCACGTATTGTCAAATAAATTATAGGTCACTACTTCGTTCGTTCGGGTCAATCGTGTACTCCGGTTCATCTTGCTAAAATCAGGATAAGAAACAGATCGATTTGCGAGTGTGGATTAGGTGAAGGAACAGTTGACCATATTTTCTTCTCATGGCGAAATTTATCATTTTCTTTACATGATGTTCTGCCTCTTTTCATCCCTCTTCCTGCTAATTGGCCTAGACCTCGCTTTTATAACACACCCTTTTTATATTATAAATCGATAGAGGACATCAAACTAAACAACTTTGCCCATGGAATGCCTATCTAAAATATTGTAATTTTCAAAAAAATATAATAATTAAAAATTGTCGTACCTAGTTCAAACTGAGAATGTATAGAATGAGAATCTTTGCTTCAGTGAAAATAAGAAATAAAAAAAACATTTGATCTATGCTTTTCGCTCTGTAAACAAAAATATAACTTCTTTCGGTATTTTCCAGTTGTATTGATCATCGTTGAAAAATAATATCATGGAAATAAACCGGTAAGCGAGCGATTGAATTGGAAAATACCGAAAGAGGTTATGTTTTTGTTTACACCATAGATCAAATGTTTTTTTTTATTTCTTATTTTCACTGAAGCAAGGAATCTCATCCTATACATTCTCAGTTTGAACTAGGTACGACAATTTTTAATTATTATTATTTTTTGAAAATTACAATATTTTAGATAGGCATTCCATAGGCAAAGTTGTTAAGTTTGATGTCCTTTATCGATTTATAATATAAAAAGGGTATGTTAAAAAAGCGAGGTCTAGGCCAATTGTAAATGTTTACTTTTATTAAAACTTTGTTCCATTTCATCAAGGTATAGAACATAAAATTGTAATGCATTTCCTCACAGCCCATATATGTACCAACCAAGGGGCTGGATCCTACCCTACATGGTGTGATTTAGCCTTAGTCCTTTTTGGTTAGCTAGTTATTATTGTATTTATGTATTGTCAATTTAGTCGTAGAAATTTTGTTTAAATGTTTAGTAATGCGTTAGTGTCATTTATTGTCAATTATTTTTGTATTTGTGATTGTTATTAGATTTCAACCATGAATGTTCAATGAGTGTTCATCGGTTACTAAGTATTTTTTAACTTTTTTACATTATTGTTTTCTTTTCATTGGACGTTGGGTTAATTACTGCGTTAAAACACGGCCAAAGGCCGTTAAACAAAAAATGATCATATGTCTGTCACAAAGGTTTCGCCGCGGCTGATTCGACCGAAAAAAATATAAGAATCTTCTTTTGGTGGGAAGATCAGCTGTGAATGTTTAGTTGACGTTTCCGCCAATGTTTGGCTATTGACACCGAAGATTGACGTGGATGGACGGATGGATATGAAATTGATGGATTTTTATAGTATAACTCCCGCGAGTTAACATGACACCTGGCTCGACAAACAACCCTCCCCCCGCTATCCCGCGCAGCGCCCCGCTCTCGCCAGTAGCGTTAGCATCTCTGGACGTGCGCAAAATGTGTCACTTCAGTGAAAAGAAAGATATATATCAATTGGGGGTACTGAAGTATATCTTTCATTTAGTTTACTAGTTCATTTAGTTCAGTTGAAGAGTCGAAGAGTCACTGAAGCGAGATATCAGAACTATTAGTATGTGAAGTATGATATTGATGAATTGATAAGATTCCGTCCAAAAACTACAATAAGGATAATAATACATACAATATTTAGAATTTCTTTAAAATTGATATTTATTAATAAGTAGCCTTGTCTATCAACCGAAATGAATAAAAAATGCTATTAAGTTCTAAAATAACATATGGGTCAAAATCAAAAGGCCAAGTTTTTTTTGAAAAAAAAAAGAATCGTGTAAATATTTTTTCTTAAATTTTATTGTTTGAAAGACATAAAAACATTCAGAAAATGAGATCAGAACAGATGAACACATGAAAAATTGTTGCCGAACTTGCCTCCAAGTGGCATAGTTGTGATTGATAATGCTCCGTACCACTCAACGCAATCCGAAAAAAATCCGTGAGTCGATCAGTCGGAGAAACACA
Source organism: Bedellia somnulentella (assembly GCA_963576735.1). Taxonomy (NCBI): domain Eukaryota; kingdom Metazoa; phylum Arthropoda; class Insecta; order Lepidoptera; family Bedelliidae; genus Bedellia; species Bedellia somnulentella. Next base: position 13,259,880 of record OY755184.1, read on the forward strand.
TTGAAAAATTAACTAAAGAAGCGATTGTTTCCATAATTGCTGCTGACTGGAAAAAGAAGGTAAACCATGTACAGAGACTTGAAAAAGAATATTTGGTGCAAGATCGACTGCAGGAAACAAGAGAAAGGGAGTTTATTATTTCACTTGGGGGTGAAGAAAGCTCCGACGTGAAGCGAGCGAGGGAAAAGAAAGTAACACTCCTATTATGTCAGTTATTGAAGAAATGAGTGATGTTGATGAGTAATTATCTTGAAATAAATCTATTTAATATTATATGTTTGTTTAATTTCTATCAGAAGTTAATTATTCTAGCTGTGTATATTATGTTAGCTGTGTAGTGTTGGCTTAGAATAACACTACCCCATTTCTGCCGGTGGGTGTAAGTAAGAGGCGACTAACGGTATTGGGGCTTTTTGGGCGATGCGGTTGGAGACCTATCACCAACAACTTTTATTTCACCATCTTGTCCCCACTCAACTTGCCAAAAGTGGCTGAGGAATTTCTAGTTCCTTAGCTCTGGCTACCCCTTCTAGGGATTTATAGCTGTGAGTATATGCATGTAATTATACTATTTATTTAACGTATTTTGATAAGTTATTACGATAGATGTAATTTGATAACTATTAATCACAAATAAATATATACAGAGTATAAAGTAATCAGTGCTACAGCCAAAGGCTTTGTACCCATTGCGAAGGCAATGTACCCAACATACTGAACAATATCTGATATAAAAATAAATTTGCAACTCAATAAAAAAATAATTGTACCCCATTTAAAAAAGGTCAGCTGACTTTTATGCACTCAGTACTTTCAACAAACGTCAATCGAGCCAGGTGTCATGTTAACTCGCGGGAGTTATATTTTATTCAGTATTCTCGCTTTTATTTAATTGTCTCCAATGTGGGATAAAATAATGTTATGTTTTGCGAGCTGTTGTAGTTGCGCAAGCAAAAACCGAAGATTACTGGAATACTTTATGGTTAAAAGAACTTACCTAAGTGAATTTCTACCAAAATTATATGAAATGTTACATCCGAAGAGATTTAGTAAACCATGTAGTCCGATCCAGGATACGCTGCATGGTCACACCGTTCAGAGCGAAAATAACTATTTTTCAACTCATTCCGTTCACCAATCGGTCTCTCGTCCCCCAATCCCGCTCCCATGCTCGGTTCCTCATTTATTTTAGAGGTATCTTAGCTGTGAATTTGCAACTGAAGGGTTAGATAGGTTCACCTTTCTCTGGGTTAGGGTGGGTACTAAATCTCTTCGGATGTAACATTTCATATAATTTTGGTAGAAATTCACTTAGGTAAGTTCTTTTAACCATAAATTATATTTCAATGTTACATCCTCAAGATTTAGTAAACCATGTAGATGTTTAGAGTTCTGGTTGCAAATGATAACATGTATTTGGTTAAATAAATTATTGCAAACAATAAAATTATTACAATTAAAGGTATTGGTGAAAGTCCATTTCCCATTAAATTTCAAAGTATTTAAAAACTGTCATTTACTACTAAAACTAGTATAATACCAAAAGTCAAAATACATATTTTGTTTATCACATATAGGATGATAAAAAATAAAGCTATACCAAACAGGTCGACTAGCCAGTCTATCTACTTGCTTTCTTAAACTATGGGCATCCCTGATCAGTACGCAGCCAAAAAGTGTTTATGTCATTGTAAATGTAAAATGATTAACGAAAATTTCTTTCAAAATAGAAAGATGAATCTTTGTAGCCAAAGTATTTGAAACAAGAATTAAAATACATGTAGCAACTATATCTTGAGATCTATACAAGAAGATAAGAATGCTTTCTTAAATTTATTTTTAAGAATAATATTTATAAATTACTTATACTCCCGAGATTAAAATACAATTATATTTATATGCTTAGGAATAAGTCCAAACCAAGAGGAAAAGTTTGATTTGAATTTGTCGCCAAACTGTTGTTGGTTGATTAATTTAAGACATTAAACTTATTAATGAGTGCACTCTGTATTTGATACACCATACCTATAGAGGTATAATAGTACTTACTATTGCCAACCATATATACATGTGTATATATATGACCATACCATAGTTAACAATATTTTAGACGATTTCAGTAGAAACTGCTTAACTAATTCGACTAGAAAAATAATCAGAACAAGACAGAATTAACAATGCTTTCTTTTTGTTAGACTTTTGGTAATAGACATTATTATAATATCTTTAAAGTTTATAAGATTTTCTTAAAGATATTTACTGACTTAATAAATAAATAAAAAAGAGAGAGCCTTTGAATTTATTAAGGCCAAAAAAAAAAAGTCTGTATTTCTACACCTTTTTTTTTATATATGTCGAATGTGCAAAAAAGGGAACATTGAGAATTGCAGTTTCAAGGTACAAATGGAATGAAAAAATATTATAAGCATGAAGATCATGTTGCAATCAAGAATATTATTGTATTAAAATTAAATATAACATATGTATAAATATTATACAATATGTTTTGCTTGTGATGTAAATAGGTATATTTATGACTCGCCTGACAGAATATGTGTTTTAGTTATACATAGGTTTACGAAAATATTGTTTGGTTGCTAAAAGCGGCGATCGACAGTCACTGCACACCCAAACGGGAACCAATGGCGTGAGATATGATTGTATGTATACATACAAAACAAAAAACGATAGCATGCTCTCGATTACTATCCAATTAAATAAAAGTAAATTATTGACGTAAGAAATATAAGGGAATTTCATACCTACCCTGCTACATACCTGCGATATGCTTTTGTATAGTAATATTTCTAAAACCAACTAGATTCAAACCCAATAAAAGGGAACTATCTTCAGTTCGTTTTGACCTCGTATGACCATGAAAAGGCCATAGACATAAAAATAACCGCCCTTGCATGCGGACCCATAAGCAGTTATAAATACGTTCTGCAAAAGGCGATTCAGATAAAATGTAATGATAAAAGTTTAGTGTAAAAACTTCCAAAGACCAACTGCTTTTTATATATAATTTTTATATTAGAAAATTATTTATTTAAATATGTAGAAATATATGAACAAGTAACAAATTCAAATTTGTATGTTGGCAATTGCAAACACGTAAGTGCTTTTGCGATGGAGAGGTTTCAATTGTGTCAGTTACGAGTCGATACGACTCGTATGCTATTGGAGCCCTGTATTTACTAAATACCAACAGAGACATTCGTAAAGATAAACGGTAAAGGTAATGGTCTAGAAGGAAAACGATAAAATTTATCAAGTTTGTGAAAACTACATTTTTTCGTGTTCTTTACTTTTGGTAAAGGCATCGTACAATTGCTAAAAGAAACAAAATGTAAGATTCCTTTGAATCTATTGTGTTATTCGAGATGATTCCCTTATGATCTCTGAATGAATTTCTCGGTTTAAGAACTAATCTACAATCTCAATCACACATATATGAATAATTGTATATAATACATATATTTCATTTACAACACATGAATAAAACGTTTCTGGTACGTGGCCCTCAAAAATTTCAAAAATTAGTTGTAATAATGAATTTTATGAAAAAAAATTCTAACACCCTTCCACGACGTCATAATTTACAAAGATATGAATGGATCATCAGCATCATCAGCACCTATGTGCATTGTGACGACACTGAGTGTACCTGTGAGCGTCTAGCAGGTGGCGGCCGGCGGCGGTGGCGGCGGCGGCAGTGACGCGACATGTCCATCACGGTCTTCATCACGGCAGGTACAAGCACGACCGTAGCGAGCGGGGACAGTTGCGGCAGCGGTCTAGTAATGCCATGTGGGCATCATAATTAGACAGCAAGATAGTCCGTCGTCTTTTGTATGTGGGTAATAATGAAAACTATTTTAATTTTCGTTTGTGAGTAATAATCAAAATAATGATGTTGATTTATCCATAACAAGGTTATTGGATATGTAACTAAGAGCCAAAAGGCAATCAAAGCTGATATTGTGTTTGTGATTTTTCCAAACTATTATTACGGCAAAGTCAGCACCTCAAGTGAAATTCACTGAGTAGATTATCAGGTACCTGTCGATATACTTACCATCATACTGTTTCATGTTAATCCTGCTGGGATATATAACCCCAATGTTCAGAGAACTCGTCAGTGATGGGAACTATGGTCGTCTCGACCTTTAGGTTCTTCTTGCTTGGGTACGTCATTCGTACTGGTTCGTATGACACATTATTTTCCGACAACTCAACGTTTTTATAGTAAAAACTTACGGTCGGTGCACACCGTATTATTTAATATACATGTAGTAACTATTTACTGATTGATGATAATGCTGAAATGAATAAAGCTACTTTCTGGGAAGTATCTCGTACAACCACTTTAGGAAAGCGCAAGCCAATTGATCTTCTGGATAATATCTCGTATTACCTCTTTAAGAAGATTAAAAAGTTGTCGATGTATAATTTTATTCATTGTGATAACGTACGGTAGGTGCACACCGTATTATTTCATATACATGAAGTAACTATGTACTGATTGATGATAATGCTGAAATGAATAAAGCTACTTTCTGGGAAGTATCTCGTACAACCACTTTAGGAAAGCGCATGCCAATTGATCTTCTGGATAATAACTCGTATTACCTCTTTAAGAAGATTAAAAAGTTGTCGATGTATAATTTTATTCATTGTGATAACGTACGGTAGGTGCACACCGTATTATTTCATATACATGAAGTAACTATGTACTGAATGACGATAATGCTGAAATGAATAAAGATACTTTCTGGTAAGTATCTCGTACAACCACTTTAGGAAGGCGCATGCCAATTGATCTTCTGGATAACAACTCGTATTACCTCTTTAAGAAGATTAAAAAGTTGTCGATGTATAATATTATTCATTGTGACAACGTACGGTAGGTGCACATTGTATTATTTAATATACATGTAGTAACTATGTACTGATTGATGATAATGCTGAAATGAATAAAGCTACTTTCTGGGAAGTAGGTATCTCGTACAAAAGAAAAGTATTTAAAAAAAACAACCTTTTGGTATAACGCCTTATCACGTTTTGAAATTTTAGTAGTTGGTTATACATATTAATCATGTCACCTTTTGTGGGATATCTTGTAAAACCAGTTCAAGAAAATACATTATGACAATCAATGTTCTGGTTAATATTCCTTATTATCTCTTCAAGAAAATTTTAATATTGAACATCTTTACTGTTTTAATGATTCATGACACTTTCTACGCTGTATCGCGTAGGTAAAACCACTTTAGATATACATTACCTCAATCTTCTGGGTAATATTACATTACTTATTATCACTTTAATAAGACTAAAAAGTGGGTCATTGATAAAGTTAATTAGAATTATGTCACTTTCTGCGCAGTATCGCACCATCACTTAAAAAAGTGGATTGAAGAAAAAACTGTATAAGTATAATAACTCATTAAGGGGCTTAAGAACATAAAATGATTATATTACTCACCGCCATTTTTGCCGCCAACTATCAAAAATGAATTTACATATATAGTATTTCGGAGGTAGGTCCTTGTCAATTCATATATTTACTTGAACAGTCATTATACACTGGCATTTTCTAGCTGAAAAGCTGAAACTGTATGATTGTAACAATTTCTATTTTACGGAGACGAGACGTGTTTCCAATGCAGCACACCTAAAAAGAATGAGGAACCGAGCATGGGAGCGGGATTGGGGGACGAGAGACCGATTGGTGAACGGAATGAGTTGAAAAATAGTTATTTTCGCTCTGAACGGTGTGACCATGCAGCGTATCCTGGATCGGACTACATGGTTTACTAAATCTTGAGGATGTAACATTGAAATATAATTTAGCTTATGTTGCAAAACAAAAAGTGTCAAAAAGAAACCGTTTACTGTACAGTAAAAATTAAATTTAATACTCCTGAACATAAAGCTTCTTAGTTTTGTTCCTAATTGTGCTTAGTTTAATTTTTTTTGTAAATATTTGAGTCGTTCGAAAGTTAACATAGATTTTCGGTTGGCTCAAAAGATCAAGAAACCTGGTCCGTAAACCAATACTTATATCAATATTTCTGTGAAAATAGCCTCGGCCCAAAGGTTTGTCACTATGTATGTTAGAGGTGAGTTGGAACAGGCTAAAACAGATACCTGTTGTAACAGTTTCTGTTCCAGAAAAACAACAGTTCCAAAAACCTGTTACTATGTAACAGGCTGTTTCTTTTCATTTAAAGCAGAACAGTCTGTGGCTGGAAGACTGTTATCTGTCTGTTCTGTTATGCTTGGAACAAGCTCGTAACTCTTCTATCATACTGAGATAGAAAGAGATAACTGCACATTTTGGAACATTCTCATAACTTTTCTTTCATATGGTGATAGAAAGAGAAACCAGAACATTTTGGAACAAGCTCGTAACTCTTTTATCATATTGAGATAGAAAGAGATACCAGCACATTTCGGAACATGCTCTATGCTCTTCTTTCTAATATATAAGAAAGGAGATAGCAGATCAATTTATAATTGGTTTTGTTTCTCCCTTCTAACTAACCCTAACAAATGGAACAGAAATAGGTAAGGTTGTTTTCTATATCGGATTTGTTTACAATTTTTAATGAAGTTAGGACAATCTGTCTCTTTTAGCCAAACTAATGAAACAGCTACTAAACTCTTAAATCCGAGTTTATTATATCCTAAGAAATCAATTTATTATTTATTTATTATAACTTACAATTAAAAACTTATATCTAAACAATGTGTCTCACAAAACTATTTACACGGATTGACTGTGAAATCAGTCTCATAAATTAATTTGAATGTGAGTTGGGCTTTTAACTTGGAGAATCTAGTTGGATTCTATAATACTTTTGATGTTTGATACGATGCCATTTCGTGTGGTTTGGATAAATATGTTCAAATACCATATCAAATATCTGCTATCTCTATTCTTATATATTAGACAGAAGAGCATAGAGCATGTTCCGAAATGTGTTGGTATCTCTTTCTATCTCGATATGATAAAAGAGTTACGAGCTTGTTCCAAAATGTTCTGGTTTCTCTTTCTATCGCGATATGAAAGAAAAGTTAGGAGAATGTTCCAAAATGTGCAGTTATCTCTTTCTACCTCAATATGATAGAGGAGTTACGAGCTTGTTCCAAGCATAACAGAACAGACAACAGTCTTCCAGTCACAGTCTGTTCTGTTTTGTATCCTGTTACAAAAAGCACAACAGGTATCATTGGAACAGGTAACATTCTATATAGAAATCTGTTCCAGACTGTTCCGGATAGATACCTGTTATATTTATCTGTTACGATAAATACGCATCACCCCTAATGTATGTTCATGTCAGTGTGATATAGTGATTGATCATCAATAATATCATCTTTCTTATCGCTTAAAAATCTTTATTTTATTATTCAGCTGGGCCGCTTATGTACTCACTTGTTATAATTTATACGTATTAACCTCACAATATCTATCACATTTTATTAGTAGTAAATATTTTATCAAATCCTATTAATATTTAATTTAAATGGCGTCCGATGTGCTAACAAACACTGCCAACGAATTGAGAGAGAATTTGGTATGTGCAGCTTTGTTTTATTATTTACTTATTGTCACTATATATCTACAAAGGAAGTAGTAAGATTAACAATATAGGCATTAGTAATATTTATTTAGTTTACGACTAAGCTACAAGGTATACTTTTAAGCTATAAAAGTGACTCTAATGACCTTCGACCTCCGATTACAATTGCACTAGGCTTCGGTTTTTATTGAACTGTAGGTCAATAAAATGATATCACATAGTCCAAATAATTAAATTGAATTGAGAAGTGGAATAATTAACCAAACTAGTTCACTCCTGTTTAAGAACTTAGGATATTTGGTAAAAATATCTGTATGTATATTATCATATTGTTCCTTTATTTATTATGTGTGGTCAGTGTTACCGCAGCTGAGTTTCAAAACAGTACAATTCGAGCACTAGGAAAGTACATTTTGGGTTAAAATGTACATAAACTGGTCTATGATGTAGAATAAAAATTCTTTTGTTTTCTGATTTTGGCGGTCAATGCTAAACATATGTAGAGGAAATTAATTTTAAATCATACATGTGAGGCCTAAAAAGTATGTCAAATGTATGCTAATGGCAACACTGTTTGTGGTTGTCTTTTAATTAAGAAAACTAGTACTAAGGAGACTGTTTTAAGTTTCTTCTTGGTAACTTTAACCTGCTTTGCCATCCCTTTCATTATTCAAAAATATAAACTGTTATTAGCTAAGTTCATAATATTCTACCACTGCTCTTAGACCCTTCTATCAATCTCTTTAATATTACCACTCAATGCTTCGACATCCATTGCTTCTAGAGATAAATGCAAGTTTAAATCAAAATAATGATAACACCAATAATAAATACATACATTACAATACTTATATTTCATACATAAGTTCTAAGAATTTAATAATTATTTGTTTAAATTGGTGCTGGTTTTAAACTTGCAATCCCTATGTCACATGTTATAAAAGGTAAAAATAAATCAAACACCTTATATGTAGGACACTCTACATTATGAACATAAAAATCTGTACCAATTTCATGTTTCTATAATCAATTGCTATGGCTGTGCATGTGTTTATACCTTAGGCAGTGGGAACTTCTCTTTATTTACACTGCAGCCTTGTCAGTTCCAATCAAAATTTTGTTTTGGTCAAATAGATGGAGATGCATATTTATGTCTCTTTTTAATACTTAACATTACTTTATATGTAAAGCAAATGATTTGATAAAACTTGCAATCTGACTACAGATTTACATACTGTTGATATTAATACATACAATGTTTTTAATGCTAAGTTTAAGATGGAATGCATTATAATGTTTTAGTAGAAGTCATGGTCATCTTTCAAGTCATATAAAATCTTTGTACATTTGCAACATAAACCAAAGGTCAAAGGAAATAATAAAAAAAACACTTAAATTTTATTATGTATAAGTAACATTTTTACAACAATTATTCAAATAATTCTTGATTGAGACTAATGCTACCAAAAAAGTAATAAAGGTTTTCTATTACAGTAAAGTTTTGTTGACAAGTTTGCTAGATCTTAAGAGGAAAGATTGGTTTGTCTGTAATGGGATGAATGCTGCAAAACCCTAACAAATTTAAGAAAAACTTTCTTTAACTAACATCCTACAACCTTCAGAAATATATATCATCATGTTAAATTTCATAAGGGTTTAGCAGTTAAAGATGAAACCTCAGATATTTTATAATACCCGTGCGAACCGGGGGCAGACCACTAGTCATAATATGGTTCAAACCTTCAAATGCTGAGCTAGCAAACATGTCTCAAATATTTTAGCCCCAATACCCTAAGTTGCCGCAAATGATACCTTCAGGTAGAAATAGGTTAGGGAGAATTAAATGACCACTTGGTCCATGTACAATGGCCTGCCATGCCGGGTTCAGTGCGGAAACCCGTGGCGTTTACCACCCATCTAATAATAATAATAATATAGGTTAGTGCTATTCTACGGCGACATTACATAGTTTCTTAATAATATTAATTGTTTGCAGGTGTCGACAGCTGTAAAGTTTTTAACAAATCCTAATGTGCAGCGATGTACATTAGAGAGCAAGGAACGATTTCTCAGGAATAAAGGTAATTTTTCACGATTGTAAAAAAATATATATAAAAGATCGAATTGTGGCACAAAAATCAAAGCTATTTAGAAAGACATATAACGCAGCTTTCTTTATTAAATAGATATTTGATTAAAAAACTAGCCTTATAGCCTATCGGTGCCGTTTAACTAGCCAGCTGAACATATTTTATGGTTACCTGATTGCTAAAAAAAGTCTTAATGTAATAAAAAAACACTAATAAATAATTAGTTTTCTGTAAAGTGGTTTTAGCTAGTTAGGTTTAAAATGTACCTCTGTCAACCCCTTCGGGGATGACCGTTTGAGTTTGGTTTTAGGTTGTCGCGCCGGGCCTACAACACTAGTTTTTCTAAAGTTACGTGTGTGGTTTTTTTACCATCGTTGTTAACGGAGAGGTAAAACATCGTGACACTGTATTCGTAAAAAAACTGCAATAAGCTTGTCCCCTCCTTTATCACGTGAGTATTTATTGTATTGTATTTGTATTTGAACGGGTAATTTTCCGCAAGTCGACGTCTTTTGTGCGCCTGTTTTGCGTGATGAAGGGATGGCACTACTCTAGCCATCCCAGCTCACCAAGGAAGTTCAGGATCCCCCTAATATCCTTGAACACCTCAGGGAGCGACCTGGCGTCACCCAGGTGTGTTACCCTGTAATCCGCTACGCCTGTACACTCGAGGAGCACGTGCGCAGCTGTTTCCTCCTTCTCCATGCATGCTCTGCACAAAGGGCTATCTGTAACACCTAAAGTAAACAAGTGTTTGTTAAAAGGGCCATGCCCCGTGAGGGTGGCTGTGATCCAACTAATTTGTTTTTTGTTAAGTTTAAATAGTTTGTTAGTAAGTTTCTTGTTGAACCTGGGTAAAGCTGTTTTGGCTTGACTGCAGCCGCTTTCCGAGGACCAACATGCGTCCCACTTACCTCGTATGGCCTTACGGACTATAGTTTTTAACTGATCGTTTGGTAGAGGCAGACATGGTTCTGGGCCTGTAAACGGGGTATCTGATCCTCTTCTGGCCAATTCGTCTGCTGCATCATTGCCGCGTGATCCGCTGTGTCCTTTGATCCATTGTATGGTAGTTTCATTGGTTTGCCCTATCACCGTTAGGGCTTTGTGACATTCATATATGAGCCCTGATTTGCACTCGTAGCTCATTAGGGCTTGTAGGACTGATTTGCTGTCCGAGAGAATACGAATTGGAAGTTCTCTGATTTTCCTCGCTGTTACTGCTTGGGCGGCGAGTATGATTGCGAAGCATTCTGCCTGAAATATCGAATTCCAGGTGCCCATTGGTCTAGCTATTTTTATCTGCAAGTCTTCGGAGAATACCCCCGCTCCTGTGCCAGATTTAGTTTTAGAGCCGTCTGTAAATATCCTCACTTCCCTTTCATTGAGGCCTTCGTTCGGATTTTCTGTCAGCTGTATTTTGTACTTCTTGTCAAAGAGGTATAGTTTGGGAATCCTGTCGTTCACAGCTGATATTCTAGGTGTCTCTTTTACCATCCTGGTAAGGATTTCGGCGTGAGGGACTTTGTTGGATTTCCATAGTTTGTTTGCATTTAGTCTCACAGCTGAAGCAGTAGCTTCTTGCTTGATGAACAGGTGCAGTGGAGTTAAATTTAGCATTATTTCAAGGGCGGCGGTAGGGGCGGTTCTCATACATCCCGTAGCCGCTCTGCACACCAGTCTCTGAAAGCTTTGTAGTTTGCTTTGCACTGTACTTAGCTCTGTTCGTTGCCACCAGGCAACAGCGCCGTAGCAGAGTATTGGTCGTATCACAGCTGTATACAACCATATGATTATTTTTGGGTTTAGACCCCATCGTTTTCCTATCATGCTTCTGCATTGCCAGAATGCTATGCTGGCCTTCTTGAGTTTGCTCTCAATGTGGCAGCTCCAGTTTAATTTGCTATCAAGGATTACTCCCAGGTATTTTACAGTCGGTGAGAGCGTCAGTCTCTTGTTGAAAAGCTTAGGTAAGTTGTAGTTTTCTATTTTTCGCTTATTGGTGAACATTACAAGCTCGGTTTTGTCCGGATTCACTGTCAGCCCGTGCCTTATGCACCACCTCTCTACTATTCGCAAGGCTGATTGCGTTACGTCACAGACTATACTTGCATATTTACCAGTTATCAGAATAGTAATATCATCAGCATATCCTATCGTGTAGAAATGTCTACTGTTGAGTTCTGAGATAAGGTCGTTCGCCACCAGGTTCCAGAGCAGCGGAGAGAGTACGCCACCCTGCGGACAACCTTTCACTACTTGAACCTTAGTCTGGTCTTCCGACACTATCACTCGGCTTTCAAGCATGTTTCCTATCCAGGTTGATAGCATTGGTGGGACTTGGTGCCTGTTTAAGGCTTCGTGAATGCTATCAAAGTTTGTTTTATCAAAGGCTCCTTCGATGTCTAGGAAGCTTCCTAGACAGATGTTTTTATCTTTAATGGCTTCCTCTGCAACACGTGTTACTGCATGTAAGGCGGATTCCGTGCCTTTACCAGCGCTGTAGGCGTGCTGGTTGGGATGGAGCGGTATCGTTTTGAGAGCGTTATCTCGTAGTTCTCTATCACACAACCTTTCGAGTGTTTTCAGTAAAAAGGATGAGAGGCTTATTGGTCTTAAGGACTTTGGGTTAGTATAATCAGTTTTTCCGTATTTGGGTATAAACTGCACTTTTACTTCTCGCCATCTACTGGGTATGTATCTAAAGGCTAAGCATGCTCGGAAAATTTCTGCGATCAAGTGTAGGATGGCTTCAATTCCCCATTGCAGTAACCCTGGAAAGACTTTGTCTATTCCTGGGGCTTTAAATGTTTGGAAGCTGGTGATAGCCCACTTGACTTTGTCATAAGTCACTATCTCTTTCGCGAGTTTCCAATCAGACTCCGTTGGATTAACTGTTAAGTGTCTCCAGTCGTTCCTAGATGTGATTGCACTGTCCGGGAAATGAGTGTCGATGAGTACTCGATGGGATTCTTCGAGTGAACTAGTATAGGTGTTATCCGGTTTTTTTAAAGATCCTATTCCATTATTTGGTTGATTAGAAAGTATCTTTCTTACCCGGTTTGCTTGCTGGAGGCTTTCAATGTTTTCACTGTATTTCCTCCATGTAGTCGATTTTCTGAAGCGAATGCGTTTCTTGTATTCAGATTTTGCTGTTTTATATCGGTCCCAGTCATCTGGTGCTTTTGTGTTCATTGCTCTGTTCAGACATTTCCTGACCTTTGCCCGTAGCTTTTCCAACTCCCGACCCCACCATTGGTCTTTTGTGGATTGGTTAGCAGGGGGTGTGGTTAAGTGACATGCCTCTTCATAGCAGCTGATTAGAGCATTGGTGAGCTGCTCTGTCGTTTCTTCTATTTGGCTGGTGCCTTCTAGTCTGCCTTGTGTGCCCTCTTCTTTGATTTTGTTACTGAGTGAGTTACCAAACAAAGTCCGGTCAGTTTTTCTTGGATTTCTCCGTGGTTCTGGAGTATTTGATGTAGCCTGTAGGTTAAATCGTAACCATCTATGGTCCGAACAAGACGCCTCCCCTGAGACGTGCCAGCCATCGATAATGGCCTGAGCTCGTGCAGTGGCAAGTGTTAGATCAATGATGGTTCTCGATCTCCTAGTTACAAACGTGGGTTCAGCACCAATATTAATAATATTAAGTTTAGTTGTGAGTAAGTATTCAACAAGATTCTTACCTCTGTTGTTGCTTATCTTCATTCCCCACAGCGGATGATGGGCGTTCGAGTCGGTAGCGACGATGATCTCAAGGTTTTCATCTTCGCAGTAGTCTATCAGTCTTGCTAGATTTTCGGATGGTATCTCCTCATCATCTGGCATGTAGACTGATGCAATGACCAGCTCTTTAGGGTCTTCGGGAATTGTTAGTTTGATTGTGCATAAATCTCTGGAACAAAATTCCACAAGTGGATGTGCAGTTATGTTACGCGAAATATAAATACAGGTTCGTGGTTTATCTTGCATAGTACAATGTATAAGCTTACCTCCAAGATTGGAGAGACCGCGGATACGTTCTCCACTGATCCAGGGCTCTTGGATCAGCGTTATCGAAGTATCCTGCGACAACACCCAACGCCGCACTTGAGCCATCGCGGTTTCACTGTGTTGGGTGTTGATTTGCAGGCAGTTGATATTACTGGAGGGTAACATCGACGGGTGAGGCGCCATCGGAAACCGCGCGTTCCTCCTCCTCAATGTCGAGTGCTTGCATCTTCTCCGCACACTCGGTATACTCTTCCGGAGGGTCTGCCAGCAGAGCCTCCTCCGTCAGTTCCATAACCTCTTGGTCAGGCCGGCCGGAGGAAACCTCTGTCGGAGTCTCCGCTTGCATCGTTGGAGGGCAGAGTTCTTCAGCAACACCAGTGCTGCTTGAAGGCTCTCCCCTCGGTAAGGGATCGCGCCCCGGTGGGTCTCTTAGGAAGCGACCATTGTTGTGCCGGAACAGTACGTAGATTGTCCCCACAGTGAAGGACAGCCTACGACCCCTTGCCATGATCGCAGGGATCAGGCTTTCCGGCACACTGAAGATCAGGAAGGTCGTGTTCTCTTGAACGTCGTTCTTGAGAACACGGCACTTCCGGACCTCAGCCCACTTATTCTGCCAGTCCAGCAACTTCCCCACCCTGCTGCTGTCCTCCCACTTTCCAGGGATAGCTATCCCGCAGCGAATGCGGCGAGGTAGGTCCCTATGTTTCCCTACTTGAAGGCGTTCGCCGGATGGCAAGACCGTGCGACCTATAAATTGGCAAAGCCAATTATAGGTATTCACATTCTTGCACCACAGGCCAAGATAACCTTGCCCCTTAATAGGCTTCCCTTTAAATTCGAGCGCCTCTTGAGGGACATGTTCAGGCGCTGGAGTTTCACCCTCGCCCAAAACCAAGGAGAAAAATTCCTTAAGGATTTGGTCGAGAACGAAATCCGAGTCGCTCAGGGATAGATACGCGGTATCTACCCCTGTAATTGCTACCAGCAAGTCGGTCTGTGTGACCTCCGCGTAGCTCCGACACGCAGTGCGCCTGTGAGAGTTGTCAAGCTTCGGCTTCTTGGGTGCCTCCTCGACTGGAGACATGCTCACATCGAGGTGCACCCTTTTGGCCGTTGCTGTCTTCCCCCCACTGGTGCCCCGCGGGCCGGAGCCAGCTTTGGTCACAGGGGCAGTCAGATCGCTGTCAGCAGATTTCTCCACTTTTGGCGATCCAGCCGCGTCCTTTTTGGCCGATGCGCTGGCTTTATTTGCCTGAGCCCTCTTCTTCCTTTCGTAGCCGCTCAGTCTTTTCCTTTTTTTAGGTTGTTTCTTCTGACTAACTATCTCCCAAGAGGGATCAAATTGATTCTCTAGGGTGACAGCATTGTCAGAAGAAGAAGAAGTTTTGGTTGGCACTGGGTTGGCCAAGGCACCAGTAGTTGGGTTGGACGAGTCCTTACCGCGTACCGGCACCTTAGGCTTACCAGTGCCAGATTTAGTTGGGGCAGTGGAGGGTCCAGTCATCACTCCTTTGGGTAAACCCTTAGGAGGACAGTCCGGAGTAGATAGCCCTTTTGCTGAGGCTGGCTCCGAGGGGAGCATCCATACGTCGGAAGATTTCCCGACGGAGTCACTCCCACTAGGCCCAGCCTCAGCCCTATTCGTCATGTCCGTCCGTTGCGCGTCCGTCAGTGAGTCCGTATTCGTAGCTAGGGTCGTTTTGGGATTTGAGTTCTTGCCCCCCCCAGAATACAAGGGGCAGCCTGTCGCTGACGCGACAGGGAGGGATTCTCGACCCGTGTCGATACCCTCCTGGGGTAGTCTACTGTTCTCTTTTAAACTCATTAGGGGGAAGGGTTTGGATGAGGGGCTGACGGGAAGCTGTGAATAGGCGCCCTACCCAGTTCCTACCACAGGGAAAAGGTCGGAAGAGAAAAAGATATAGTGTAGAGATATACTACAAAGATAAATATGTAATAGCATAAAATAAATAGACAATATTTATAAGAAGTGGAATATATACTTAAACATAATAAAAGCCCTCCGCAATTGGCTACCTTCGCCACAGGAGTAAGTGGTGCAATCGAACGGGTCCCGTTATTGGCTAGGCATTACCAGGGTGCACGAACGTGGACGTTTGCAGTAGGACGTTTGGTGAGTGTGCTGGATAGTTCACCCGCTGTCTGAACATACACTGGACCGAAATCCCTCACCTTGCACCCCCTTTCACGTGAGTACACTGCCAAGCAAACTTGGTCTGAACACCAGGTGACAATAATGTCATGTGATGTTCAGATGTTTTATACCTCTGCCACCCATTCGGGTATATACAGCGTGAACGTAAACAAAGACTCAAACTTTTCGTTTTATGGACGTCAACTCGAAAACTTTTATCGACTAGGAATTTAAGACGCCATCTGGTTTAAATAATGTTCGCAAGATGGAACTCAGGCTGATCATACCTCTTTATCGTTTACTCTGCTTTCTCGATCGCGGAACGTGTATTTTTTCGGACGTGCAGCCGACATGCATCGATTTGTAACACAACCACTTTAAAATAAGTTTTTATTCTCCCAGGACTTACAGATCTGGAAATCCAAAAAGCAATAGAAAAATGCGCAGAGATGGTTGACCTTCCGTGGATGTCTTCGGAACTCATGTACTTCCACCATTCCCGAAGGTCGTGGTTTAAAGATAATGTCCTGCCTGTCATTATATATGGCGGTTTCGCTTACGGTGTCTACTGGCTTTATAAGGTATGTTCAGGTGTCAGTACTCTTAAAATAGTTAATATTTTATATCATACTAGAACATTTTAGTATATAGTGTTTTTCTATTGATGGTCGTACATATCTACACCCACGCTATTAGTTCCAATTGGGGTAGGCAAATGAAAATTGTTTTATTTGCCTTAAATATGTACAAATGTAATTAATCGATCGATCGCTACTTTGCACGATTCTAAATACTATCTCAAGAGGCATTCACGTTCATGAATATTTCTGCACATCCCTTTTTTTTCCTACTATCATCTTTACTCTTTGTGTCCAATCCATAATTATATACCCTTTTCTATCTTCTTTTCTATATATCCTTACTTCAACAGTGTATATTCGTGAATGTATTCGTATATATTTAGAATAGTATCGTAGAATTGCACGACCCCTTTACTGCCTATGGGTGTTCGTAAGAGGCGACTTACGCTATTGGGATTTTTTAAGTGATTGCTGGACGCTTAACTTCCAACTGCGGAATTTCGTATCTGAAGTTCTGGCTACCCCTTTAAGAGTTTTATAGCCGTGAGTATATGTATGTGATGGTTAGTACAAGTAGTCAATAAATTGCGAATTAATGTCAAGTGGATATTTAAGTAGTCCAAGTATATTATTATGTTTGTTAATTTTATGCTACACTAAAATACAAGTTGCGTCTATCAAGTGATTAATTGATATCAGTATCTATTGTGAAAATTAATATTGCAATAGATTTATTGTCTGAATTAACCGATTACAGCGTTTAAAGTACGATAAGGATATTTGCTAATTATTTTCAGCCATTTAATTCTTGATTTTACACCTGCACTTTACGTGACGTCACATATACAATTTTATCATCAGCATAGCTAGTACGAACGACCTTTTAACTAGATATCGCGTGGTATGAAACAACCATCTCTTTCGCATTTACATAGTATCTTATACCGTCGTCTCATTCTAACCAATATCGCGACTATAAAATAGCGCTCGTGCTAGGCCCCATAAAAATGTGCACCTAATATTTAGTTTATGTATCATAATGGCACTTGTCAATGATGTGATAAAGTTATTAAAACCTCCATGTAGCAACAAGCTCGCAAAAGACAATATTTCCTTTTTTATATGAACGAAAACATTCAGAATATTTTTGTCTTGAGTTAAGACATAAAGACTAATAGTCTGCTTTTCTAGCACGATCAACCTTTTAACTAGATATCGCGTGGTAGGAAACATCTATCTCTTTCGCACCTACATAGTATCGTATACTTTTATCTCATTCTAACCGACAGAGTAATGATAAAATAACGCGCGTACTAAGCCTTCTGGGATAAAATGTACCTAACTTGAGTTTCGACGCTTTTTTCATGTCAGTTTTTGTTAACCTTGCATAACATTGCTAAGCTAACATTGGTTTAACTGATGACATAATGCAGCGATAATGAGATACAATAATAACCTTTGATGCATGTTTTATTGATGTAAATATCCCAAATATAAATACACTGTTTTTTTGCTGCTGTTTATTACCAATGAGATAATGCAGATGCAAACAATGCAGCTGTATCTTGATACGAAGATATATTCTTTAATCTAAATAATTTCTAAATCCTTAGCTCTGGCTACCCCTTCTTGGGATTTATAGCCGTGAGTATATGTATGTATGTATAATCGTGACAGAAGTAAAACGGTAGCTCTCCATACACGGAACATAAAATATCTTTATGTGCAACGAACCAAACTCGTCTATGAAAATAAAATTGAGGATTAACAAATAATTTGTTCTTTATATCAAAAGTTAAAAGCATAGAAACATACTAAATGATTAAATGTGGTCCACTCTTTGAATTATAAAAAGGAAAATAACTATAGTTAGTAAAAGATAAAGAAAAATATGTTGTGTAATGAAAAGTAGAAGAGAAAGAAAAATAGTTTGAAAAAGAAGAGTCTCGTTTCATGAAGATACTAAAACGGAAGATCTCATTAGTATGCCTGGATCGGAAGACATTCGCTGAGCAATCGGTATTCTTAACACCAATGCGTTTTGGGCGATGTGGCTCGAGACCACTGACCTCCATTATACTATATAAGTACGCTGGACTAATTATAGGCCGGGTGACAGTGAGGCGATTTGATTTTCGCCATTTTGGCGCTTACGGCAGCAGTGAAGGAACAAGGAACTAATAAAAGAGATGGGACAGGAAGATAAAATATATCGATAAAATGTTTCTGCTTAAAGGAAAGGCTAAGTTTTATCGAAACGAAACTTTACAGCACTATTGATATATATTTTTTTCTAAAAACCATAGATATATTATGCTTTATGGTAAAAAAAACACTGGCCATTTTGCAGTTTACGTCGTATTTAGTTCCTCATTCCTTCATTGGGGGCGCTTCAAATTGGCACAGTAAATAGCTGTCATTTTGATACCTATCGTTAGTCCAGCGTACTTATATAGTATAATGGAGGTCAGTGCTCGAGACCCATCACCAACGATAGTATACTTTTACTATTTTGTCTCCAATTGACTTCCGAAAGTGGCTGAGGAATTGTCATTTCCAAGGCTCTGGCATCCCTATTTGGGATTCTTAGACGTGACTATATGTATGTATGTAAAATTAGTTTAGCCTTTAACACGCTTGTATATAATGATTTAGCATCACCATGCTATATTAGTGAAAACCAATACTAGGGTGAGGACAGTTGGCATCAGGAGAACTAGCACGATCGTAATTTTATCGTTACTCTGTCGGTTAGAATAAGATGAAAGTATACGATACTATGAAAGTGCGAAAGTGATGTCTATTGTATACCACGCATCATCTAGTTAAAAAGTACTTCATACTAGTTTTATTTTTTCCTTATTTCTCAAAAGATACTTTTCTTCCCAGAACTGCATCCACAACTACCTATTCGTAGAGAAACCCAGACAAAAGACCACATTAGAATGCCTGGAAGATATTCGCCGAGCAATCGACATTCTCAACACCAATGTCACGAGTCTTCGAGGAGAAGTTCAGAGCAACCAACAGAGCAGTGAGGCGGCTTTACTGCGGTCTCAGGTTGATGCGGTTAAGTGTGATATTGCGTCTGTTAAAGGAATCTTACTTAATAGGTAATGTACCTTTGATGTATGTTTTATTGTATTATTTAGGATTTTTGTCGGGCCTACACCAATTTGTCTGTTCTAAAGTCATATGTGTGATTAGTAGACCCCGTTATCTTTGTAGCATTTTGGTGGCAACTGATTTTAGTGATGGGGTAAGTTATATTAATATTAATAGTTAAAAAATAAAAGTTAAATAGTTAAAGGAACTTTGGGGTGACAATTATAATAAAAACAAACATAAACTTTTATTTTTCACAACTGATGCAGCCGCATATATAATTAAAGCTGGGCATTTAACGTGTTTAGCCCATGGGTTAAATAGAGTTGCCGAAACAGTGCGATTAATGTACCCAGAAATTAATGATTTAATAAATAATGTAAAAAAATTTTTTTTGAAATCCCGCAATAGAATCCACAAATTTAAAGAAATGAATCCTGATACAACTTTGCCACCGGAACCTGTCATCACACGATGGAGCACGTGGCTCGAAGCAGTACATTACTACAGCATGAATTTTGAGAAAGTAAAAAATGTTTTATTAGAACTTAATCCTGCTGAAGCTGCGTCAATAGCGCGAGCCACTCAATTGCTTTCATTGGATCATTTAAAAGCTGATATACATTTTGTACATAACCATTTTGGTATACTAGCTACTTCTATCAAAAAATTAGAGGGCCGAAAATTAAAATTAAATGAGTCTTTGCACATCATATTTGATGTACAAAGAAAGCTTTCCATACTTATCCTGCACCCCAAAGGTAAAATAGTATATCAAAAATTAAAAAGTGTTTTATCTAAAAATCCGGGATATATGACGATACAAAATATAGATAATTTGTTAAAAAATAAAGAAACAGAAGTTAAAGAATCAGTAATAGTCCGGTCGACAAGTCGCAAGAAGTGGAGTTGGGTAGAAAAAGGTCGGAATTTAATGAAACTTGGAGATGTTGTTCAGGGATGGTTAATTAACATTTTGTCAAGTTTTGGACCTCGAGGACCCTGTGCAAAAAGAGGAAGGGGGGGGGAGAACTACAAAAATCTCGACCTTTCGTCAGTTTTTCGTCAATTACCTTTTTTCTTTACATCCTACGACAAAAACGTTCAGTATCATTTTGTAGTACGTGAAATTATCTACAATTTGACTACTCACATATGTCTGCATGTCAATTCCTTACTGAGATATGGCGCTTCGCAGAAAATATTTTTTTCCGAAATTCAGCGTGAGCTAGCATCGAAGTGAAGCAAGCACATGAAGACGCCGACGTGTTGATCGTCAACACCGCCATATCCAAAGCTAGCGAATTCGACAGCGTCATTATTATTGTTGAAGATGTGGACATACTTATTCTGTTGACGGCATTGGGTATGTCCATAAAGAACATCAATCTTCAGAAAAGTGGAAGAGGTGTTGGTCCTAGTGTCCTCTACTCACCAAGTTCCTGTTCCTTTCCTCCCAAAGATATACTTTTCCTCCACGCAGTGAGTGGGTGTGATACCACGTCAGCACCGTATGGATTGGGGAAGAACTAAATTTGCAGCACCTATATGAAAAATACCGCCCTCTCTGCAGTAGTGGCTCCGTTTCTTACATCAACCGCTACTCCTCAGCAAATCAAGGACGCTGGAGAAAAGTTCCTGGTAGTAGTTTATGGAGGCAATATTGAAAATGACAACCTTGACGACTTGCAGTACCGATTATTTACACGATCAGTGATGAAGGCTAAATTGGAACTAGCCCGCCTACCACCGACAAGGGACGCTGCCAATTACCACTCCCTCCGCACTTACCAGCAAGTACAAGCGTGGTTAGGTAATGAACTTCGCCCATCAGTTTGGGGCTGGAGCCTAACCACGCGAGGGGTACTACCAATCCCCACAACGAGAAATGCTGCGCCCGTTAACATCCTCCAAATTGTTTCCTGCAAGTGCAGCAAAGGCTGTAGCACCGGAGCTTGCAACTGCAAGAAAGCAGGTCTTAGATGCTCAGCTATGTGCAAGTACTGCACAGGCCACTCCTGCGAAAACGCCCCTGCAACTGATTTGAACGAGGAGGACTCGTCAGACATAATCAACGAATACGACGACGGCGAGGACGTCCTTAACAGCCTGATTGTGCAGGAGGATGACGAGCAATTAGAAGCAGACCCAACTAAAAAATCTCGACAGGAACTGTAATGAGTACAAATGCGTACCTACTATGTATGAGAGACCTTTCAACAATATCTCTGTTGCCTCTAGTGTATACTTTGTCAAAACCTTAATTTTGTTAAATCATTAATTTTGTTTACGAAAGGACTACGTCTTTTTTTACCTACCCTGGAACCATTATGTAGTGGAGGGAAGGAGAGGGAGAGGGAATATCGGTCTAAAAAGTAACTAATGTCAATACCAATATTACCGACATGATATATGGTTGGTATGAAATTACAGTAGAAAATAAGCTTTTGAGAATTGGGGTTAGGTGGGGAAGGGAGGAGGGATTGGGGGGGGTTCAAAATTACAGACCATAATAACAACATGTATTATTATTAAAATAAGAAATAAGGTTGGTTTCTGCTTTTTTAAGGTATTTTTACTGAATTTCGGAGAAAAATATTTTCTGCGAAGCGCCATATCTCAGTAAGGAATTGACATACAGACATATGTGAGTACTCAAATTGTAGATAATTTTACGTACTACAAAATGTTAATGAACGCTTTTGTCGTAGGATGTAAGGAAAAAAAGTATTTGACGAAAAACTGACGAAAAGTCGAGATTTTTGCAGTTCTCCCCCCCCCCCTCCTCTTTTTGCACAGGGTCCTCGAGGTCCAAAACTTGACAAAATGTTAATTAACCATCCCTGAACAACATCTCCAAGTTTCATTAAATTCCGACCTTTTTCTATCTGACACCACCTGTCGACCGGACTATAAACAAAAAAACTTTACAAAACTTCAAAATGATGAACTTTTTGCCACTAACATCGGTAGAAGTTGAACGATCTTTTTCTTGCTTAAAATGGATATTTTCTAATAGGAGACAAAGCCTTACTCCCGTAACTAAGGAACGAATCCAAGTTATTTACTACGAGCGTCACATACTAAACAAATGTCAATGTGAATAAAATATATGAATGTAAATATATAAAATATAAAATATTAATGTACCTACTTATCTATTTTATTATAATAATAAATAATAATAAAGACAACAGAGATTAATTTATTATCAATTACCCCATCACTAAAATCAGTTGCCACCAAAATGCTACAAAGATAACGGGGTCTAGTGATTAGTAAATCATGTTTGTAACGGCGAGGGGAAACATCGTGAGGAAACCCACATGGCTAAGTTCAACGTACGTTATGTGTGTGCGAATATAAAAAACGGCGATAGTCCTCCCCCCTTCGGGAATATTCAGCGTGAACGTTTTGGGTCTTTGAGTTATTAGAGTTAAAGAATACAAATTATCATGCTGTTTACAAACATGCATTTGACGACGTCCGTGGCCGAGTGGATAGATGACTAGCTTTTCCGTCTGAAGGTCGCGGGTTCGATCCCCGCTGAGAGCAAAATTTATGTAATAATAATAAATGCTTGTTTCTTAGATGTAATAGTCTTGGATGTAATTTGTATGTGTATTTTATAATAATAAATATATCGTTGAGTTCGTATCCCATAATACAAGTTCTACTTAGTTTGGTTGACCCAAACACAGTCTGAAGATGCTAAAAGGAGTTGATTCGTGAATCGAGTATATCAAATGTTGAAAGCAAAGCAAAATTTATCAAGTCTGTTAACGGTGAGGGAAAACATCGTGAGGTTTAAGATTTTAGTGATATGACAGAGTGTTTAAATAAAGTAACGATAGGCCTGCTCTCTGTCATAGGAAAACACATTACTACAGTCAAAAATCAACAATGAACAAACAACTTTGTCTGTGTTCTATGTCTACCATGCACGGGTACTTACAAACCTTCTTACTTATCATCCCAGCTATAAGTTAAAAAGGCGTCGCATGAGCTAAACAATCATTCTATTCCTTGGCCGCTTCGAGAAGCTATTAAGAAAAAATCTGGTAAAATATAATTTTCCATTTGAAAGGAAACCTTTTCAAATGAGTCATTATGAAAGGATGTCATTTTAAAATATAAAGGTTATCTATATCTATACTTATAATAAATCTGTAGAGAGGTCAATTCTGTACATGAAATATATTTTCAAAATAACTATCAGGGGGTGATAAGTGATCGATACTGATGCCAAAAATGCAATCAGTAAAATTTTTGTCTGTCTGTCTGTCTGTCTGTCTGTCTGTCTGTCTGTCTGTCTGTCTGTCTGCCTGTCGGTTTGTATGTTCCTTATGGAAACAAAAACTACTCGACGGATTTTAACGAAACTTGGTAGAATTATTCTTCATACTCCTGGGCAGGTTATAGTCTACTTTTCAGCAGAGTAGTGAAGGGGAATTTTGGGAAAATTTGGGAAAACGGGGGAAGTTACTCCATTTTTTAAGTTTCCGTCGCGTGTGCAACCTTAGTGGTTATAGTTACATAGAAATCATGTATGACGGAAATATTTTACATAAAATTTTCTAAAAAATATCCTTCTGCAGCATATGCCTATCTTTTATGGTCGACTCATAATAACACGTGTAATTCCTGATAGCTTAGCAGTTCGGAGCATTCTGATTATATTTGTTTACCCTTAAGTTTATAGTTCTCTCATTCATCTCTCATTTAAAAAAGTTTACATTATTACCTATTCAATAAAAAAAGAATCATAGAAATCGGTATAGAGTACCAAACTTATACATGAAATAAGCTATCGCGCCCTGTCGTCGCACGTGAATGCTATAAGGATATTTTATAATAATGGTTGCGCGCCCAAAAGATAGCCGGGAGTATACATATACTCCCTGTATGTATGCAAAGTTTGTAACTCTGATTGTTTGTTTGCGTGGTTTTATTTTCGGAATTACTGAACCGTTCATTAAAGCGCTTTCACAATCACAAAGCTTCACTATTCAGGAATGCTATAAATTACACTAAATTTCACAAAGGTTGAGCAGTAATTGAAGAAACCTCAGACATTTTGAAAACTACGCTACCCGTGCGAAGCTGGGCCCGATCCACTAGTATTAAATATTATCACACTTTCAAGAGGGTTTCCTAAACCTAAGGTAATGCAAGCTGCGTAAAACATTTAAATAATAAAATACCCCACTAAAACCATCAAAACGGAGAACACGTATGATCACTACTTTAATGCCCCATATGACATTGACAGGAATACATTTAAATATTTTATAGTATAATAATTATAATTACCCAATCAAAATTTCAGAAACCAATTCCCCACTCTAAAAACCCGAAGCGAGCCCCCTTCCATACCAGCTTGGCAACGACAGTCTGAGGAAGCGACGTCTACAGACGCCACAAATGAGGATAAGAAGAAACCGCTGAGGAATCGAAGTCAAAGATCTGAGTCTGGTGGTTCAAATTCTAGTGAGGGGGAACAGGCAACGAAAAACAGTGATAGCAGCTTGGAGATTATGTAAGTGACGTTTTTGAAACTTTTAACGAAAGGATTTTTACCCATTTGGAAACAGCAAAAATATACTGACCAGTACACACAGTCGTGCACATACTATACACTCACGGCTATAAATCCCTAGAAAAGGAAGCCAGAGCATCAGAATTTGAAATTCTTCAAATTACATACATACATACATATACTCACGGCTATAAATATTGGTTATTGATTGGGGAAAAGATGGTAATAATATATGTTTTCGGGGACGGGTCTCCAACCACATCGCCCAAAAATCACTTAAAAAGCCCCTATACCTTAGTCGCCTCTTACGATCACCCACGGGTAGAAATGGGGTAGTGTTATTTTAAGCCGACACTACACGGCAAATTATTCTTCAAATTATTCATTCAAAAGAAAGAAAAAAAGTGGAACGAGATTGTAAAATAAAGGTTGTCATCACCCAAAAACCACTTAAAAGCTCAATACCCGCTGTGCACCAACTTTATTAATTCTTAGAATGAGAACATTCTTTGTTACACCATGTAGAATATGAAACAAACGCGGCTAGAGCCCTAGTGATTCCGCCATTTTGTGCTCGTGAGCTCTTGATCCGGTCCCAAACAGTTCCAGAGTGTTGGCCTATCAATCGTTCGCACAGAACGCCATTCACACCTTAATTACTACAGCATTATGTACTTAAATCTTATGTATTTGCTTATGACAAAATTTGTCAAAGTCGTCTACGGATGCATTTTGATATTTTGAAATATATTTTTAAACACGCTACCAAATCCGATAAAAAATAATGGAATCCTAAATAAATAATTTTAGAAATCAATTGACTTCTAATGGAGTAATGGCGTAACGTACATACAATCGAATTAAGTACCTCCTTTTTTGATGAAAAGACATGATGAAATTAACCTGTAAAATTTAAACGCTCAGTCTGCTTATCAACGACGCATTGAATGTTTATAATCAAACCTAATGGACTCGATTTTGACCTAGTTTAAACTGTTTTTAATGTTCATAAAACAAATTTTCCATGGAATAACTTAATCATAATGTAATGAATGTATGTCGATGAATACATTATCCATGCGAACTAACGGAATATATATACTAACTTCTATAATCTCAAATAGGTTTACCTAAAGCTTCGGAAACAATTACTAGGACTTTCCATAAAAAAATTGAAATTGAAATTAATTGAGCTAAGCGAGTTAGGAAAACCTAACGCCCGATTTCTGAATTGAGTATTCAAGCTGAGAACGACTTGATTGTTGGGTGATGTGATTGGAGACCTATTCTTTGTAATATTAGTATAGATAAGATACATAATGAAGTGTACTAAAACTAGTTGTTTTTGTTTCAGAACATGAGAAGTTATTATGGCTGTAAGTCAACCCGGTTTTAGTCTAGTCTAGATGCAAAATAACTACATAATAGGGACTCCATAGTTTATCTTGATGTTGTGCTGAGCTTATATCTTATATCAGTGGAAATATTCAATATTTTGCTAAGGTGAAAAGTGCAATTGTTACACCGGTTGGTGATTATTTTGGTGGGGTTGGAAAAATACTTATAAAAAATTGTGTTATCATTTTATATTTTGTCATAGAATTTGAGTATGATGACTGATTTTTGGTTAAAAAATATTTGGGATTTGATTTTAATGGAAATGACATATTTATCACTTAATTAAATTTATATTCAATTGAAAAATTTAAATACTAAGTTTATGATGTTAACAAATTTCTCTCATATTCCGTACGGATTGAAGGAAAATCGCTCTTCTACCATAGCCTTCAAATATCTCTGGCTCTAATCTGTTTTTCATCTCTTCATTCTCATCTATACATACACTTTTGGCATTGGTATGCCCTAAAATTTCATGATATTAGAGATAATTTCCATACATACATATACTCATGGCTATAAAGCAATAGACATAATCTGAATAACTAAAATAACAACATCACAAATTATCTTGAGCTTGTATATATTAATAAAGATTACAATTTACCTATTGACCAATAAAAAATATGATTATCATTCTTCCCATTTTATTTACATTATTATAATTATATTATACAATGATATTATTATTAATTATACTAATGAATATTATACAATTGTGTTTTATATTTTATTGACTGATATTTGTCCTGCATTTAGCTTGACTTGAATAAAATTATTTACTATATTGCTGTATTTAAATGTATGATTTAATTAATCCATTGTAATTATATTTCTTTTAAACAATAGAATAAATCTGAACTGAACCTAATTCTAAACTATGTATCTAATACGTTATATTATATTTTGAATGATATTAGTTTGACTAAAAAAATACTAAATACCAAAACAGGCCAGGTTATTATTTAAAAAACATGTATTTTAAAAATATTATATTTGTGAAATAGAAATAAGCAAAGAATGTGATTAAATATTCATTCTTTTATGTATTTCAATGTTGGAGTAGCTCATACAGATTACTTCATTTATTATTGATATTCGTATACATTAAAATTATAATATTGATTGGTGTTTGGGATTTTTTTATGATCCACGTCAAACTTAGCTGAGAATAACTAGTACAAAATTCTGGCTAGTATCTGGAAACAGTGACATGACGACAAATTCAAGATGAAACCTGCCTGAGGGGTATTTATAAGATATTATTTTCTGACTGTCAATCCGAGGTTATGTTTTGTGACAGTATGTGTTTTATAATTTACCCAGAAAGCAGTTCGTTTGAAAAATATTTTTGCTCAGTTTTTCTTCATTTGTTAGTTAGGGTGGGATGCTTGGGAGTTTAATAATAATGGTTTTAAAGCTTGATTACACGGAAAAAGTTCTTTATGGTAAATATATATAAGAAATGAAGAAATATCATCAGAGAACCATAAATATTATATAAATTGTGGTTATTAAAATGCATAGAGAACTTAACTAAATAGAGCTGCAACCAAACTTAGTTAAGTACAAAAAATGCTAAAATTGACCGAATACACTATCCCTGCACCCTGATTGGTTTATTTTCTGTTCTAACTTTTGTTGGTCATACATTTACTTCGCTTAAGTACATATACATACATACATATACTCACGGCTATAATTCCCTAGAAGGGGTAGCCAGAGAATTATAAATTCATCAGCCACTTTTGGAAGTAGAGTGGGGAAAAGGCGGTAAAATAAAGGTTTTTGGTGATGGGTCTCCAACCGCATCGCCCAAAAATCCAATAAAAAGCCCCAATACCCTTAGTGGCCTCTTACAACACCCGTGGGTAGAAAGGGGTAGCGACATTCTAAGCCGACACTACACGGCAAAACGCTTAAGCCAGTAGCAATAAACTAAACTCCTTACGAATAATTACAATATTTGTTTCTCTCTATTTAGTTAAGTTCTTTATGTTAAAATGATAATCATGTGCCATGAAGAATTTACGTGTCATCGTAAACGTAACATTTCAATTACACGCTTCCTTAAAAATTTTACGTATGATTTGCGTTGGCTCTAGTAAGGTGCAAAGGTCTTAAACTCGTATGGATCTATGTTGGGAATCCTTGACGGACGCTCTATGTCAATGTAATTTTGATATTGTACCACAATTTGTGCTCCCGTTTCGTTAGATTTAAACAGTAGATAAACCATAACTTGTAAACTGTTACCACGCCATTATTTAGTGTTATTTGTAGGAATCATGTTTGTTAATTATTTTTTAAGTGGCTCGAGGCTTGTACACGCCCGTATTACGTATCTTTACGATCATAGATTGTGTTATAACTTGCAATATTGTCGTTGTCAGAATCCATAAAAGGTATGAGATTAACAGGGACAATCTTACTGCTTGCGATACAATCTATGGTGGCCAAAGATACGCAATCAATAGGAAGCTAACATTTCAAGCTGAACATTAAATATCAGTCTCAGAACGAAAGAGGCTCAAGTCAAAAATAGCGATATTGAGTTACAATCATTAAGAGACATCAAAAAGTATGTTCTATCCGATGAATAGTAAAACAAAGGCACTTATTGTTAAAAAAACAGGATAGCGAATTTTCTGTCCCTATAAAAATAAGTGACTTTGTTTTAGAACATACTTTTTTATGCCCCTCTGTGGTTGCTACTCAATATCACTATTGTTGACTTGAGCCTCTTTCGTTCTGAGAGTGCGTTTGATGAAAAAGTTTTAACTCAATTGACATAAGGATATGACAGCTGTCAATATATACGGCTTGATGTGTCGTAAGTTAAACCAGAGTACGGGTGCCTTTCCACCAGAGATGTACAGATAAGCCCTATGTATCTATGCTACGGATGCGTTTGATATCCACCAATCATATTCCTTCTTATATATA
Organism: Bedellia somnulentella; assembly: GCA_963576735.1. Classification (NCBI taxonomy): domain Eukaryota; kingdom Metazoa; phylum Arthropoda; class Insecta; order Lepidoptera; family Bedelliidae; genus Bedellia; species Bedellia somnulentella. The sequence continues at coordinate 13,289,282 of OY755184.1, forward strand.
TGCTACGTGCACCAAGGAATTTGACTGGTGTATATCAAACGCATCCTTAGCATAGCTACATAGCACATCTCTAGTGGAAAGGCATCCTTATGATCATATGTTTTATTTTACATTGGACTAAGAAATATTTGGTTGTTTTTGTGTGTAGTCATTGTATGTGGTGAAATTTTATTAATTTTAATAAATGCAATAAATGTGGAGCGTTTTTTTGTTATTTACTATAGCCCTACTCACAGACTTATTTTATTAGTTTGTAAAAATCAATGGCACTAAAATAGACCCAAACGTTTACGTCGCATACCCCTGAAGGGGTTAGCAGAGGTACTAATACTTCTGAACATCGCGTGATATTGTCACCTGGTGTTTAGAGTACCCACTTGACAGGGGGCAGGTCTATCGCTATTTTGTACGAATACACTGTCACATGACCAAGTACAACTTAGTCACGTGTGTTTACTCACGATAATTTCTATCACTCCACATGTATGGTTAATTTATCATGGTTGTTAATGGTTAGGGAAAACATCGTGAGGAAACCCACATGGCTGAGTTGTACTAAGTCATGTGACATTATATTCGTACAAAACGGCGATAGGACTGCCCACTATCACGTGAGTACACTGTCCAAGCAAGCGTGGGTACTCTGAAATATATATCAATTTCCACTTATTTTGAAGTTTATTTTGTATATTATACATATACTCACGGCTATAAATACCTAAAGGGGTAGCTAGAGGTACAGAAAAAGAATTTGTTCATCCACTTTTGAAAGATGAGTTAGGAAACTAATGTAAATTAAATCGCCCAAAAATCTTTAAAAAGCTCCAATACACTTAGTCGCCTCTTACGAACACCCACAAGCAGAAACGGGGTAGTGACATTCTAAACATAACAGCTAATATACACACATTTTTGGCAGTTACATACTCGAAACGCACTCTTTTTTTTGTTGTAAATGAAAAAACTACAACTTGCTGTAACAAGTTTTTCTTTGTTAATTTGTTTCTAAAAAAACATGGGGTTGATTTCTTGCATGTTAAAGCCATCTTATGGCTCATCGGTTAACGACTATATGAATTTCTAACCTGAGACACTACTGGGAGGATACACTAGCTCTCCTACTGTTTAACAAAGAGTACATTATATATACTAGTGATACAACCGACAACCGTGATAGCCCAGTGGGTAGAACACTTGGTTATCGTGCAAGCGACTAGTGTTCGAATCCTGGGTCGGGCCTACACCAATTTGTCTTTTCTAAAGACATATGTGTGGTTAATTTATCATGGTTGTTAACGGTGAGGGAAAACATCGTGAGGAAACCCACATGGCTGAGTTGTACTTAGTCATGTGACAGTGTATTCGTACAAAACGGCGATAGGCCTGCCCCCTATCACGTGAGTAAACTGTCCATGCAAAACGTGGGTACTCTGAACACCAGGTGACAAAGTCACGTGATGTTCAGAAGTATTAGTGTGGATGTGGAACTGCTACCGGCGGATACATACACATATGTAAGTGACTCTCATGATTGTTGCTTTCGTTGGCTAGATCACTGTGTGGTTACGAGCGCTGCTAAACCGACTGTATTAAAAGCTTCAGTTTTACACGATGTTTACTGGTCGGACCACCGACCCCTATCCATAGAATGTAATTTTGACTTAATTCATGTAAAACTAATAAAAAACGACTTTAGTTGTAATAAGGTATTATGGGGTGAAAGAGACAATGTACAGACGGATCAATATCTTAAAATATGTGATTCTAAATTGCAACTTATTGATATTCCTAGCATATTTCATGATTGTGCAGATAAGTTTTGTAGTATTGTTAGTCACAGATCAGTTATAGACCAATCATATAATGAAATAATAGATATACTTAAAAATGCGGCTATTAATTCATATAATGTTCGAAAAAAAGTTAAATATATAACAGGATGGAATAAACATGTGAGCAGCGCTCACGGGGAGGCCCGGTTTTGGTATCAACAGTGGATTCAATACGGTAGACCACAGTCTGGATATGTTTATAAACAAATGTGTGACACAAAGAAAAATTTTAAATCTAGATTAAAATACTGTCAAAACAATGAGCAACAAATTAAAATGGATTTGATAGCTAAAAATCACGCTGAAAAAGATTTTTCGAAATTCTGGAAAAACACCAATAAATTGAATCCAAAGCCGAGTCTTCCTGTGAGTGTAGCAGGTCTTTTTGATCTATCAGATATTGCGAAAAGGTTTCAAGCTCATTTCAAGGTTCAATCTAGTCTCTCAGATACTTCACAGGTGCTCGATGCTCAAGAGCCACTTGGAGAATTTAGATTCACAGTTAGGGAGTGACAGAAGTCATTAATCGCATGACGAGGGGGAAATCTGCTGGCCACGATGGCTTGAGCATCGAGCACTTGAAGCATGCTGGTGTTCATCTACCTAGGGTACTTGCAATGTTTTTTAACTTGTGTGTGAGTCATTCATATCTGCCCCGGGATCTGATGCACACGGTTGTTGTACCAATACTGAAGAACAAGACTGGTGATGCTTCTGACGTGTCCAATTACAGGCCCATCTCTCTAGCTACAATTGTGGCCAAGGTGTTGGACAGTCTGCTTGATAAATATCTTGACAAACACATGACTTTACATGATGGACAGTTTGGCTTCAGGCCGGGATTGTCAACTGAAGCGGCTATTTTGTGCCTCAAGCAGACTGTCGAATTCTATACTTCGAGAAAGACACCGGTGTTCGCCTGCTATTTGGACTTGTCAAAAGCTTTTGACTTGGTTTCATATAATTTGTTATGGCAAAAGCTTAAAATTGAAACAGACTTGCCACCGGACCTCATTTCAATATTTAAGTACTGGTACAGCAACCAAAAAAACAGTGTTAGGTGGGCTGGAGTGCATTCAGACGTGTATGGCCTAGATTGTGGCGTCAGACAGGGTGGGTTAAGCTCCCCAAAGCTTTTTAACTTGTACGTCAACCAGCTGATCGGTGGTCTCAGCAGCGCAGGCGTTGGTTGTCACATTGATGGTATTTGCATGAATAATATCAGTTATGCTGATGATATGGTGCTGCTTAGTCCTTCGATCAGTGGCTTGAGAAAGCTTATTAAAATATGTGAGGATTTTGCAGTGGATCATGGACTCAAGTATAATGCTTCCAAGAGCGAGCTCATGATTTTCAAGGCCGGTAACAAGAGGTATAAGTTGGACTTCCCTATCACACTTTGTGGCACTCCTTTAAATATTGTCGAGCAGTTCAAATACTTGGGTCACTGGATCACGGATAGGCTTACTGATGATGCGGATATACAAAGAGAACGGCGTTCACTTTGTGTGCGAAGTAATATGTTGGCTCGTAGGTTTGCGCGTTGTAGTGACCAAGTAAAACTGACACTTTTTAAAGCGTATTGTCAGTCTTTCTACACGTGCGGTCTATGGATCAACTATACTCAGCGTATGTACAGCACATTGAGAGTGCAATATAATAATGCATTCAGGGTGCTGTTCGGGTTGCCACGTTTCTGTAGCGCTTCAGGCATGTTTGCGGATGCGGAGACTGATTGCTTCTTCGCGATCATTCGAAAGCGGACTCCCTCATTATTAAGGCGTATACGTTGCACCTCGAACAGTATGCTGAATGTATTGTCAAGCAGGTGGGATTCTCCCTTTTTCAAGCACTGGATGGGCCTACACGCAGTTGGCTTACCGTCAGGTGCGTGTCTTAAATAATGTAATGTAATGTTAATGTAATGTTATTAATTTTTAAATTTTTTTTTTTTTATGTTGTTTTAACACTAGGATAAGTTTTTTGAAATGTAACTAACACATTATGGATATAATTTCCGAAATAAATTTATTATTATTTCGAAAAGCATTTTTGTTTCTCGCCTCTCCCATGGCCGAAAATGAAAATATAAATTTTAAATGGGAGAGGCGGTACTCCCCGACAAAAGCACAGTCGTTCGGGGTCAGGGAGACAGGTTCAAGAACCGACGGACGATCCGAGCCGTATCGAGCAGCACCGCTTTCTGCATTTGTGCTGGAACCGACACGCCACAGAAATCCAACCGCCTCAAAATGGTCGCGAGGCTTGTTGGAATTAACCCGTTCGCGGACAAAACAATTGGGATTATTTCTGTCGAAGTCACACCCCACATGTCGGTGATCTCGTGAGCCAGATCGAGATATTTCCGACGCTTCTCGGTTTCGGCTTTCAGGAGACCATCGTCATGAGGGATAGTGACATCCACTAGAAATACCCTCGACTGCGACCGATCCCATACCACGATATCAGGCTTATTCGCTAGAATAGTCCTGTCCGTGATAACGTATCGGTCCCAATAGATTTTGGCACGGTCGTTTTCTAGGATTGGCTCCGGCAGATACTTGTAATACGGCAGCCTTTGTTGCAAGAGTCCGTATTTTAGAGCGAGCTCCTGATGCAGGATTTTGGCTGCTTGGTTGTGTCTGTGCAAGTACTCAGTGTTAGCAAGAGCCGAACAACCGGAAATAACATGCCTAAGTGACTCTCCGGGACGGCCACATGCTCGACAAACGTCTGTGGTACCGTCCTTTAGGATGTATTTCCGATAGTTCCGCGTCTTGATAACCTGGTCTTGTATTGCACAGACAAAACCTTCGGTTTCCACAAAGAGTTCCCCGAAACGCAGCCAATGCAGGGAGGCTTTACGGTCCACGAAAGGTTCGTGAAGTACCTTGTAAAACCTCCCATGCAGCTCCTTCTCTTTCCATACGGACTCCCGATCAGAGGTGCTAAGTACCTCCGGGGTTCGCCAATCTTGTGAGGCCAACGATAAGGGAGTCAGTCCTTTATCACTAGCGACCACCTCTCCCCGAATACTATCATCCGTCATCGTCAAAAAATAGTTTCTGAGGTTGCATACCTCGCGGTTGTGCATGGTTTTGGCACTCAAGAGGCCTCGACCACCACACTTCCGCGGGATATACAATCTCATAACCGACAACCTCGGATGATGCATTCGATGAGAGGTCATCATCGTGCGGACTCGTCTGTCCAGAGCGTCGAGTTCGGTCTGAGTCCATCTGAGCACGCCAAATGTGTACATCAGTACAGGCATGACCCAGGAGTTAATGGCTCGGATCTTATTAACGCCTGACAAGTAGCTATTAAGCACACTTTTCAGGCGTTCATAAAACTCCTCGCAAACACCCTGTTTCATGTCTGCCACCTTCACACCGATGGTTTGTGACATGCCCAGATACCGGTATGTTTCAGCCTCGGAGAGTGCCCTCAAATGATTGGTGCCGACATCGACACCATCAGAGTGCACGACATGCCCCTTCTCAACATGGATGACCGCACACTTATCGACCCCGAGCTCCATCTTGACGGAACCACTGAAATCATAAGTGATCGTCAGTAGCTCCGCCAATCTGTCAGCCGTGGGGGCGTAAAGTTTCAGGTCATCCATGTAAAGGAGATGAGGCAAGCGTGGTCCGCCTCTCCGAAACTGAAAGCCTGTCCCCGAATTCTCCAAGAGTGTACTTAGAGGATTCAGGGCCAAGCAAAACCAAACTGGACTCAGGCAATCGCCCTGGAAAATCCCTCGCCTTATATCAATTTGGTCATCCGCGTCCGTCATCCGCTGACCGTCTAAACTCAGGATCGTCCTCCAGCACCCCATACATTGTCCGAGGAAGTGTCGAACTGCACTATCAATTTTGTACAGCTCGAATTATTATTATTATTTCGGGATCACTTTTAGCTTCTCGCCTTTCCCAAGGCCGAAACAGAAAATTAGAATTTTAAATGGGAGAGGCGGTACTCCCCGACAAGAGCACAGTCGGTCGGGGTCAGGGAGTCAGGTTCAAGAACCGACGGACGATTCGAGCCGTATCGAGCAGCACCGCTTTCTGCATCTGTGCTGGAACCGACACGCCACAGAAATCCAACCGCCTCAAGTTGGTCGCGAGGCTGGTTGGAATTAACCCGTTCACGGACAAAACAATTGGGATTATTTCTGTCGAAGTCACACCCCACATGTCGGTGATCTCGTGGGCCAGATCGAGATACTTCCGACGCTTCTCGGTTTCGGCTTTCACGAGACCCTCGTCATGAGGGATAGTGACATCGACTAGAAATACCCTCGACTGCGACCGATCCCATACCACGATATCAGGCTTATTCGCTAGAATAGTCCTGTCCGTGATAACGGATCGGTCCCAATAGATTTTGGCACGGTCGTTTTCTAGGATTGGCTCCGGCAGATACTTGTAATACGGCAGCCTCTGTTGCAAGAGTCCGTATTTCAGAGCGAGCTCCTGATGCAGGATTTTGGCTGCTTGGTTGTGTCTGTGCAAGTACTCAGTGTTAGCAAGAGCCGAACAACCGGAAATAACATGCCTAAGTGACTCTCCGGGACGGCCACATACTCGACAGATGTCTGTGGTACCGTCCTTTAGGATGTATTTCCGATAGTTCCGCGTCTTGATAACCTGGTCTTGTATTGCACAGACAAAACCTTCGGTTTCCCCAAAGAGGTCCCCGAAACGCAGCCAATGCAGGGAGGCTTTACGGTCCACGAAAGGTTCGTGAAGTACCTTGTAAAACCTCCCATGCAGCTCCTTCTCTTTCCATACGGACTCCCGATCAGAGGTGCTAAGTACCTCCGGGGTTCGCCAATCCTGTGAGGCCAACGATAAGGGAGTCAGTCCTTTATCACTAGTGACCACCTCTCCCCGAATACTATCATCCGTCATCGTCAAAAAATAGTTTCTGAGGTTGCATACCTCGCGGTTGTGCATGGTTTTGGCACTCAAGAGGCCTCGACCACCACACTTCCGCGGGATATACAATCTCATAACCGACGACCTCGGATGATGCATTCGATGAGAGGTCATCATCGTGCGGACTCGTCTGTCCAGAGCGTCGAGTTCGGTCTGAGTCCATCTGAGCACGCCAAATGTGTACATCAGTACAGGCATGACCCAGGAGTTAATGGCTCGGATCTTATTAACGCCTGACAAGCAGCTATTAAGCACACTTTTCAGGCGTTCATAAAACTCCTCGCAAACACCCTGTTTCACGTCTGCCACCTTCACACCGATGGTTTCAGCCTCGGAGAGTGCCCTCAAATGATTGGTGCCGACATCGACACCATCAGAGTGCACGACATGCCCCCTCTCAACATGGATGACCGCACACTTATCGACCCCGAGCTCCATCTTGACGGAACCACTGAAATCGTTAGTGATCGTCAGTAGCTCCGCCAATCTGTCAGCCGTGGGGGCGTAAAGCTTCAGGTCATCCATGTAAAGGAGATGAGGCAAGCGTGGTCCGCCTCTCCGAAACTGAAAGCCTGTCCCCGAATTCTCCAAGAGTGTGCTTAGAGGATTCAGGGCCAAGCAAAACCAAACTGGACTCAGGCAATCGCCCTGGAAAATCCCTCGCCTTATATCAATTTGGTCATCCGCGTCCGTCATCCGCTGACCGTCTAAACTCAGGATCGTTCTCCAGCACCCCATACACTGCCCGAGGAAGTGTCGAACTGTACTATCAATTTTGTACAGCTCAAGGACCCTCATGAGCCATGTATGAGGTACCGAATCAAACGCCTTCCTGTAGTCTATCCAGCCAGCGGAGAAGTTCCGACGGTTGCGTTTGACCAGTTGGCCTACGACTGCGTCGATGAGGAGCAGCTCCTTGCTACCGCGACTACCGCCCCTACATCCGTTCTGAGCTCCAGATATCACATTGTTATCAACAATGTGTTGAGTAATCTTGGAGCTCAGAACGGATGTCAAGGTCTTGTAAATTGTACAAAGACAAGTAATGGGGCGGTATTGTGATGGATCCGCGGTAGCATCGCTCTTTGGAGCTAAATGAGTGACCCCAGTAGTTAAGAAGTTCGGGAGCGTCCCACTCTCGAGGGCACTTTGGAACTGACGGGCGAGAGTAGCGTGACAGCGCGTGAACCCCTTCAACCAGTAATGGTGCAATCCGTCCGGCCCCGGACTTTTCCAGTTCGGAGCCTTACGGATCGCAGCCACCACATCCTCCTCGGATATGTTGACGGGGTTCATGGGCGCTATGGGCTCGCACGCTCCCTCGACCGCCTCGAACCATCGGCCCTCTTCGTGATCAACAGGCAGCGACCAAAGCCCACGCCAAAAGGCAACTACATCTGCTTTTTCCGGTCGCTGACCTGTCGTAACCACGTCGGGACGTCCCAAAGTTCTGTAGAACTTCTTCTGGTCACTCATGAAGAGACGATTCTGTTGGTACCTCTTTACCCTTTCAGAATATCGCCTAATTCGCTTACCCCAAGCAGCGATCTTCTGCTTCAGATCATCGATGCGCTCCACCAGTCTACAGGCAAACTCCGGTGAGTTGTCAAAGACATTCTCACCAGGGAATGCCTCCCTGACGAAGCGCACCACCCTCGGCCTATTGTTGCCTGATCTGAAGCTGGTCAGTTTGCCGATGACGACCCTGGCCCTTGTGATACGGCTTTTAATCCGCCTCATCCAGGCTGGTCTAGTTCTAATCCTGGGACTAGTACTGCCAGCCTGACGGGAGCCACCAACTCTTGTTGGCGGCATCCTGACGCCGACTAATTGACAAACTGTCATTGCGGCGCCAAAGAGAATTGAACCCGTATCCCAAAGGTCCATGCTGAGTTGCCCCAGTCCCAACCGATGCCAAGCCATCTGGTGGCTGAGGTGGTCGCGCAGACCGGCCAGGCGGTCGGGCCGGCCTGCGGCGGCTGGGGGACCGCATGCTGCCACGTCCAGCCCCAGCTCCAGACGTGCCCCTTCGATCACCCAAGGGAAGCGGCCCTATACGCTCATCATTATAACTTGTACTCATTATGATGAGCGAAGATTCACCCGGGGTTTCACTCACTTGCCCCGGGGAGACCGTTGTCACCCTATTCAGCGCTGGGACCAGTTTGTAGACACGGTCAACACCTACAAACTCAAGCGCAGACTATTTGCAAAGCCGGAATGGCAGACATATCATCCTGCCATTCCAACAATGGGCGGTGGGGTCGTCACATCTCTACGCCTAATAATATTATTATTATTATTTTGGGCATGACTTTTAGTTCCTCGCCTCTCCCATGGCCGAAACAGAAAATTAGAATTTTAAATGGGAGAGGCGGTATTCCCCGACAAGAGCACAGTCGGTCGGGGTCAGGGAGTCAGGTTCAAGAACCGACGGACGATCCGAGCCGTATCGAGCAGCACCGCTTTCTGCATTTGCATGCTTTTTTATTATTATTATTATTAGTAACTCTGCCAACCCCTTCGGGGATATTCGGCGTGAACGTTTATGTTATGTTATATATTTGCTGTTTAAATCTTGCAAATGTAATTTTAATGGTGGTGCAGTTTTTTTTTTCACCGAGGCGACTTAGGGTATTAGAGCTTTGGAATTTTTATTGGAAATATAGCTGACTATTACATATTATCTTTAATTTTACAGTGTTTTCCAACTAAACTTCCAAAAGTGGCTCTGGACATTCCAAATCTGACGCTGTGTACTCTTTTTTTTTAGGGACTTATAGCCGGGAGAAAACGTATTTGCGTTTTTATTAAAGTATTGGGTAAGCAGTGATATTTGTTCTTCATGCTTCGGACGCCTGCCTTTTTGATCAAAATGTTATTTTGCCATCATCATAATGAGGTATGTATGGATAAATCAGAATTAGCTTATTACCTAATTAGAAGGATTACTTATGGCTGTGGTGTGGCTCTTGTGAAATTCGATCATTGTACAAAAGTCAATTTTACGAATTAGTATACTTGGCAAATTTTAGTTTTTGACGATTTCAGTAGTTGCAGCTTTGCGACGAAGCGCACGATCAATGCTGCAAATGTGGTGCGCTTTGCACTAGTCGAAGTTTTAACCATGTTTAATGAGGCTCAGCAGCATTGCACGCGCGATGTGGACAGACTGTGTACAACGCTATGGTCTGTTCGTTATATTCTCGTTTGATATACTTTTTCAAGAACTACAAATGTTTATCGGATACTAATAAAAATAATTATACCAATGAGTATTGTAAGTTGCTACTGCTACTAATATTTTGCGTCGTGTCACGTATGATTTCTTAGCAGTATAAAGTTCAACTGATGATCATTGTTCATGTGGACTGCCTGGAACATTTTGGAGCCCCCAACAGGACTGCTAAAATTTTGCAACTAGATGCAATACATACATTTACCATCTTTTCCCCACTCAATTTTCCAAAAGTGGCTGAGGAATTTTTAATGCCTTAGCTCTGGCTACCCCTTCTAGGGATTTATAGCCGCGAGTATTATGTATGTATGCAATACATGATCCACGCTCCACGGATAAGCATTGAGGGCCGCGGGATAGCTTTACAAAGCTATAGATACATAGCATAAGTAAACAAAATGGAGGAAACGAGGGGCTGATTACTTTATCAAGAAGTAGGTAGGTGCAAACTTGATTTTCGTAAAATTGGTCCCAGGCCACCAGTAAATACTACGAAATAAAACAACAATTATTTCAAGACGTTTTTATTACAAAAATACATTACAAGATACATGTATATTGAGCGCGATCGAAACACCTGTAGTTATAATAAATGTTAAACTTTAGAACACACCAACTGGTTTATCCAACAATTTATATTATTTCAACAACACATAGTATAATATTACAAGTGTATAAATAAACTTAACGATATTGTATACAAAACTGATTTTTATGTCAACATTGCTGATTCCCGATATTCTATCTCAATTAAATCTATTCCTGTCCTTTCAAACTCATGTTTGGGTACAATCTATGGCGTACAAGTTCAAAATATTTTGGCGTGTAGAAGACATTTATAGGGGAAGGGTTTCATTAACTTACCTATACTCTCACGGCTTCATATCGCAATTTAGCTTTGAAATAGGGAAATCTTGAGCTACTTAGATCTTAAGCCATATCGCCCTATAATCACCTACCCCATTACTCTTATTGAATTTTTGGTAATGTCCATCTAATGCTTCTCTCAAACATTCGTTTGTATATTGATTAAGTATTTAACGAGTGATATGCCATATAATTTAAAATGGAGGCAACTATAAACAGAAATCCAAATACACGTTGAAGGTTGCTAAACTATATATACGAGAAATGGGAGAGGCTATTAAAAGAGGGTTAAAACCTGACTTTGAAACAAACTTTGATAGTGTCAGCTAAGGCTGAAATTATAATTAGAAATTACACTTTGAATTACAATCTTTGTTCAATAGTAAAATAATAAGTAAATATTATCACCAATTGTAAATAACATTTTGTTCGGACACCTAGGAGCTGAAAGCTGAAGGTAGGTACTGAGAAATTGTGGAATTTAAATGTTACAAAACTTAAAGCGCCGTCTATCTATTTAAACAAATCAAAGAACACTACTCATAATTCCCATGAACTAAAAGTACACAGAAATGTTCTAAAGTTTACTCTCCTTAAACAAAAAATATTAAAAATGCGCACAGTGTGCACAAAAACGCTCAAAAATGCGCTATTCCATTCCAAGACGTAAAGCCGTTTATAGTTCAACTTCACTCTTAATCATTTGCCTCAATAATGTATACAACATCAAAAAGGTATATCGATAATAAGTAACACGTTTATAACTACAACACGCTATAGTTACAGTTTCAACACGTGAACAACTGCAGCCTTTACAGGTAGTATGGCACGGTTTTGAAATAACGTACACATGAGCTGAGCAAAGTTTCCATCGGATAGTCAAGTGACAAGACAAAGCAAAAATATATTTAATGGCAAAAACCGTTTAATGCTGACTAATTGGTATATAACGCAAATATCTCCCTCAACCCCTATATTGAGATACAACGGGAATTCAGTGTAATGACTATAGGACGTTAATTTCGTTCAAAGGGATAACTCATTCAACCATATACTATTTTAACAGTACTATGGTTCTATATACAAAAAAAAACCTGCAATTAATATTATATAAACATTAGTCTGAAATAAAAAAATAAAAAGCGTCGAAAGAAATTTAGAACATCAAATCCCTCCACGGGCTTTAGTTTCATCTTGCCACTTCAACACCGCGATGGGAACAAGAAAATTGACTTGAAATAGATCTACGATAGTAACACTTTGATCACAGAACAGGTCGGTGTATGAAACCAGCACCTCAGTAGAAACAGACCATGCATATTTATTTTACCTCTCACATTAATTTGTTACATTATTTCTAAAAGGCTGGAAGAGATTGCTTTAAGCAATAAGACCGCCGATTGTACTTCTATTTAAGAAATAATCTGTATAAAATGTCTGAACCTGTGATGTACAATAAAGAGTTTATATTCTATTCTAATTTTCATTTATGTTATGTTAGCATTACTTGCTATGAAGTGTGTCTAGTGCTCCGTATTATTCTTTGCGTTTTTTACTGCTTTCGATATTATTATAAGGTATATCATGCCGATAAGGATTCAGAGTAGCGCCAGAAAAATTGTCTTACGGCTAGAGGTAAAATAACTGAACGGACTGTACTTGGTCCAATATACGACCTTACAGTAACTTGTTCCATTTAAACATCATTCCCAAGAAACTACACCAAAGTATCAAGAAAAAGCCATTAAAATTTTACGATGGAAATAAGAGTTCGGGTTGGAAGGTAGTTTCGGAACAATATAAACACTTTAACAAGTAACCTTAATGGGACACACTAAGAACTACAGCTTAATAATTTTGCAGTTTCGATTATTCGCAAAGCCAAAGAAATTGTAACAAATATAGCATTCGTACACAATAACAATTCCAATGAATTAAAATACACAATATATTGATATAAAATATTTACAATGTATACTCAAGAAAACATTAATATTTAAATATTCATTGATTCTCAAACTATATTTCTTAAACTGACAAATCACTGGAATTCACGTTTTTAAATACAATAGATTCCTAATATAGTCTGTTTGATCAAACACCAAGATATAATTTTAATGAAATCTTATAACGTTTATTTGGAAAAGAAGCCAATTCATTAAGTAGTTGTATAACGCGCAGAAAATACGTAAAATATTGAGATCATAATTATAAAATCTTATAACATAAAACACCTCTCCTGAGCTCCTACGCAGTACGGAAGTAACAAAAATAAATGCTTCCATATATTATCACTTCAATGGGCTGTAAGAATGTAATCTTAAGATATGATGTCGCCTTGCATATTTCATTTTATCTTTTTAATAAACATTTGAGAAGTAATCTCATTCTTTTTATCTCAATGCAAATAAAAAGAAATATCGTCAAATGCTCAAATAGATACTGTGGAAAGAAAACAGTTAACGTCACAAATAATGCTTAAGCAAATATGATTCGCATGCGAAACTGTTCCCACGAAATTCATGAGGAAGATTTCTGCCGAAGACAGTCTGATTTGTCAAAAATATTACAACTCAAAGAATAAGATAAAAATACATCATATCCAAGATTACTAACCCCTTCCATAACGTGGCCAATGTAAACCTCCAACAATTTACAACAAAACTTTCTTTTCAGACGTATCCAAGTTACTTTTATCGCATCTGATAATCACGTTCTCCTGTTTTACGTCCAACATCTTCTTGGCTCTGTTCAAATCTTCCAGCAACCGTTTTCCCTTCTCAGAACGCATCATCTGTTGTTTCGGCAAAAGATTCTTTGACAAAAACGCAATCAATTTCTGCCAATCCTTGATAAGGTAGAAAACTTTATCGTATTTCGTCTCTAGTGGTAACTCGCGGATTGAATGTTCGAAGACTACGTTGATGACATGCTTCTGATTTTTCAGGACGCGAGCCGATTTTAGTAAAGTCAGTTGAATTTTGTCTACATCTCGATACGGGCTGACGATTGGCTGGTCGTATATATTGTTGTAAGTATTAGATTCTTCGGGTGGGTTTGAGATGTAAACAATATGAGTAGATTGACGGAAAGTCTCTTCAGCCCAGATGTAAGGGTCTCCATGAGAGGTAGAAGCTATGTCTACGTCATATTTCACGTCAAACCCATATTCTGTGCGAAGATATTGCACGAACGAAGACACACATTCTGCATGTAACTTGTTGACTGGAGAGTATATTATCATGATTTTCGGTGGCGCTGGTAGTGTTATTTCTCGACCTATTGAACAATTTTAATATTAGCAGAATATTTATACTTTAAATAAATTGGAATGAAGGAAATATGATAACTTCATTATTGTCATCCAATAATGAGTTGGGCACCAGTTAGAAATAGAAATCACACGGGTAAATAATTTTTGGTATAGATCAAATACATCGTTTATGATTCAGTATAAAAAATCTAGACCCTTAGACGCCTCATAATAGAATATGAGAGGGGCAAAAGAGTACATACGACACTAATACAATATAACAAAATTGATTTTGCCATTCTCTTAAGTAATATATGTATAAAAAAAAACAGAAAGCACTTTCACTTGCAAGATCCTTTCATTACACCATTTCTTCACCACATATCGGGGCTTAACATAACATAAACATAAACGTTCACGCCGAATATCCCCGAAGGGGTTGGCAGAGGTACTAATACTTCTGAACATCACGTGACTTTGACACCTGGTGTTCAGAGTACCCACGTAATACAACTAAAACATATACATACATATACATATAATCACGGCTATAAATCCCTAGAAGGGGTAGCCAGAGCTAACGAATTAGAAATTCCTCAGCCACTTTTGGAAGTTGCGTGGGGAAAAGATGGTTAAATAAAGGTTGTTGGTGATGGATCCCTTAAAAGCCCCAATACCGTTAGTCGCCTCTTACGTACACCCACCGGAAGAAAAGGGGTAGTGCTATTCTAATCCGACACTACACGGCTAAAATAAATAATAAAAATTATTTTAAATTTCACAATATATACTCACCAAAAGCAAGGTTGTACTTGTCGTCCCGACACCAGTACTTGCGTATCATGAGCAACACGATGTAATACGCAAATAAGGAGGCCACGACTAAAGCGACCAAACTAGCTATGCATATGTTCAGCGTGTAGTGGATTTCACGACCTGAAATTTGGTACATCTGGTTAGAAAGAGTTTGGAAGTATTGGATTTTTTAAAAAAAAATTGGCATTTGTTGTCGTAAAAATATGGTTAAAAAACATTTACGACATGTACTAAAGTTTTTGACTTTAGAATTATAAGACGTTATTGCTATATTATATAAAAAAAAACCGGACAATAAATACGAAAACCACGGAACTGTCAAGGACATGCAATTCGAATCAAGTCTAGTCCCGAAAACACTAAATTGATATGTTTTTTTTCTAGGCCTAGCACGAGCGCTCTTTTATCGTACTAGCTATGCAGAATCGATAGTTCAAATCAGAAGAAAACTGGACACTTTTACTTCCTCTCTGGCAGCAATAAATGCATATATGTTATATGTCAAACATAAAATTACATCGTCAATTTCTACAACGAAGCGTCTTGCTGACAAAGTATAAATATAACATATCATATGTGGTACAGGTACCACAGAACACTAAGTAATACAAAAATACTGAAATAATTACACAAAGAAAAATGCACTTACTGATACTAATTTTGGGGCTCTCCATCACCAAGCAATCTTGGTCCTCCATACAATTCCAATGCAACGGGGACACAGTAAAATAATAAGAACCGGGATCCAGAATCAGCGAATGAGTATAGACTGTTTCCGAAGAAGAGTTAGCTTTGAGCAGCACACTTTTGATGACCTCGCATCTAGTTCCTTTCTCACAGGACTTCATGAGTTTTACTCTATATTGCTGAATTCTCAGGTGTCCTGGAGGGGACAGCAAATGAAGTTTCATTGTGCTTGTGTCCACACTGATATAGGTGAATGGTTTCCAATTACTTATGCTTACGTTGTTATCTGTAATAAAACAAAGAACATGTAACGCGTTTTAATTTTTTTAGACATTATTTTTACATGTTGTCGTACGTGTGATAAAGCGTCAGCGCCATCACTTGAACGTCATCCACAACATTAAATTTCATTACAAAATTAATATCCATATAAAATTAAATATAAAAGATACATACCAAGCATATTAGCCGAAGGTATATTAAAATAGTATCGTCCTCGATTAACAACTCCCGAATCATCACGTGCCTCAAAATCCAGTATATGGCTCTGCCCACTGTAATCCTGATCTGCCAAAGACCAATAGCAATCGTAGTACAATACCGATTGGTCGTTAATAGTGATATTGTTTGAAATCACTATGTTCCTGCAGTGGTTTACTATCGGATCGTCTTTGTAACGCCTTCTGCTGAGGGACTGATCATCTTTGCGACGTTGGAAGCGGAATTTCATGGCTGAAATTAATAATTTATTGTTAGATAGCCTTTTATGACATTTGAATACAGATTCCGAACAAAGCGCCCAACAATCACTGACATAGCCTAAACTCCCGAAGTCGCCTTTTATGACACAAGTAGTGAAAAGAAATAGATTATACATATTTATATTTATATGTACGATTGATATTGCTAATCCAGACATGAAAAAATAGCTTTTTCATCTGCATAGTACAAAAAGGAGTATTTTCTCGTGGAGAATATTTTATATGGGAAAAAATCTCTGTAATTTTAAGTAGGCGTATAACTTAAAAACTTTAATCTTTTATAACACAAAAAACTCTTACTCTTCCACTTAATATTGCTGAAGGTGATATTCAGAACGGTGTGCTTAGTGGTGTACATGACGGTCCCGTTATCGAAACTATGCGTCATGATGTACGGTCTCAGCCGGACTCCGCCGATCTGGCTGTTCGAGGTGATCGGACCGAAGCTCATGTCACTGCATTCTGCGCTGTTCGCGGGGTAGTATTCCACTTTGCATGGCTCCGCGTCGGATGGCTCTTCGCCTAGTATCTGGAGGTTGTGGTTTATTTAAATAATTTGAAGAAATATTAAACAAATGAGGTCCAGTCTTTAAAACGATTACAATAATATCAGACGTTCTACTTCTAACTGTTTGTCTAGCCGCACACGCCGCATCGAAGGTAAAACGAAGATTTATAACACAGTATAGTATAATATTTATTTTGGCGCACTAGTTGATGAATCAAAAGTCAACAACGTAGGTATCGTTCTATGTGTCAAACATGATCATGTCATGTATGTTCGAATCGCGAGACGGAAATAAATGTAATAGGGTTTATAAGAGATGCAAAAGATTTTATAGTTCTCAATTTGATGAGAAGACCTACTGAATAGAAGAATGTCTTCCAATAGTTGGAGATTTCCGCATCCTATTTATAATAGCAGTTGTAATAAAAAAATAGTAACACATACAGAAAACATTTCAGAAGTAGTTTTGTATTTTGCTCATACAATTTCGATAAATAAAAATGGTAATGATCATATAATTGTAAAGAACAGAACTTGTATAATTGTTATCAGCTCTCACATAAATATTTACAGCCACAGTATAGATCAAACAATAGCAAATGCAAAAAGGGGTAGCCAGAGCTTTAGAGCTAGAATCTCCTCAGCCACAATCGAAAGTTGATAGGGGCAAAGATGGTAGAAATAAAGTATCGTTGGTGATGGGCCTCCAACCGCATCGCCCAAAAACCACTTTAAGCCCCATACCACTAGTCACCTCTTACGACCGTAGGTATAAAGTGGTATTGACATTCTAAGCCAGCACTACACGGCATTAAACTACTATTTTAGCAATATGCTGCGTTTTTAATATGTATCTATTTGAAGTCTTCATTCCGCCTAGGCAGTTTTTTATAAAAAAAACATGGAAGTCATCAATGTCTTAATCGTCAAAAACTAATATTCACATTCATACGTTCACACAACAAAGTAGCTTTAATATACTATATATAATATAATACACACACATACACACAAAAATAGTCGTCTTAAGACATCCAAATGTTGCTATAGGTTTGTAAAATATTGTTTTTTTTTTCTGTAAGTTAGAAATTCTGATTTATTATTTTTAACGTTATTCTATTTTCTATTATCATTTATTGCTATTTCACGTTTTATCTCCTGTATAATATAAAATTTTTTTGGAACTGTATAAATTTAACGTTGAACATTTCTACTAAAATTGACCCACGTGATACAGGCTCAGCCTAGTGTGGGACAATGTATTTTCAAGAACCATATGTACAGTTACTTTGGAAAATACGATTATTATTATTATTTACTATTATTATTATATCGGTACATACATACATACATATACTCACGCCCTTAGTTCCCATTGGGGTAGGCAGAGACTATTGATCGCCACTTCGTACGATCCTGACAAACCTCTCTAGCTTTGTTTACATCCATCAATCTTTTCATACATGCTCTTTTATTCTTCATACTTCGGACACCAGCCTTTTTGAGCACACTCTCAATTTGGTCCAAGTGTGTTCTCCGTGGTCGTCCTCTAATAACATTACCATTCACACTAGCTCTATAGATCCCTTTGACAGACTTAAGCTACTTAACAATGTATGTTTGGACATTCTGTACTCTATTACCATATAAAAAAGTACAATATATACTTTTACATAATACATCACTCACTTCACTACATATTGTCAAGGTGAGGAGAAGATTGTAAAATAAAGGTTGTTGAAATTATTTGTTGAAGTTATTGAAAGGTGATGGGTCTCCAATAGCGACGTCAAAAAATCTCTGCCTGCAATACCCTTAGTCGCCTCTTTTTTTTAGTTTCTTTTATAAGATATTCAATAGAATATTCCTTTATTAGTCAATTCGCTATTGAACCACAGACTTTGACATTAAAAACGATTAAGCTTGTTTGATTGGATTGCTGGACATTTCATGGATTCCTATGTTATCTGATGTCTACGAATTCTAATATTATGTGATGACTGGAGAAACTTTTTTAATAAAATTGCGCAGACGTACGAGAGTATTGAATTTTACACACTTATACTTTATATACAGTCAGGAGGTGAGCAGAAAAGTATTTGCTAAATTGAAGTATAAGTTTACACACATACATGTACTAACAGCAATAAATCCCAAAAAGATGTAGCCAGAGCCTTAGAAGTTCCTCAGCCCTTTTTGAAAGTGGAGTTGAGAAAAGAGAGCAAAACAATGAGTATTGGTGGTCTGGTGGTGGTGATGTGTCTTCAACCACATCGCTCAACAATCACTTAAAACGGTCTAATACCCTAAGTTGCCTCTTACGAACACCCATGGGAAGAAATGGAGTAGTATTATTTAAAGCCAACACTACCCTGCGGAGATCATTTATTTAATATTCATATACCTTTTTATTTAATATCAATGTTTACAATTTGCAAATTGACTAATATTGGTTATCTTTAAATTCACCTGACAATTATTCCAGGGAATAACCAGGGAAGACCTTGTGTCTTAAAGGACAGTGTAATGTATGTATTCAGTATTTATCGTTTAGAAAATCTTGAACACTGTAATAAAATTTTCTTACAAGCATCACTGCTATCAACTTTTTAATGAGCACACTGGCAATTCTGAAATGTCAACGGGTATCTTATTTAGCATATGAAGGAAGAGTCCCATAAAGGAGTCACTTTATTGAGTCTATACTTTGGAATATGAAGCTTTTTCCTATTTCTAGTGTTGGCATTGTGTCTGTCACTTACTTTACTAATTATACTAGATTCATATTCTTTTTAGCATACATTATATATATAAATATAATGACAGTGTGACATTGATGCCAAACCCTAAAAAGCACCTAAATTCAAATCTAGAACTCCCACTCATTCACTCAGATTTTGAAATTACTTTTTGTGGGCAGAGCCCTTTCTGCATAATTACGTCCAACTAATGTTTGGAACAACATACAACATTAATATTTGTTTTAACATAATACACATAAAATAAACATTCACACTGAAAATCCTCAAAGCGATTGGCAGAGGTACTAATACTTCTGAACATCACATGACTTTGTCACTATTTTTTTTATATGTTCTTATAAAAAATGTCGGAAAACACTTTTAGTTACATCAAATGAAATTCTAAAATACAGATACAAATAATCATAGAGCTATAGGAGTAAGCACATTTGATAGATCAGATACTGAAAGTAGGCATTCTTAAGGCAGTTTAAGGAAAATATATTAAGGGTAAAATGCTATCCACTATTACTTAATTAAGCACCTGTTATAGGGGTCAAATAAACCAACAAGGTGATATTTGATTTGAAGTACATCACTAGAATGGCGCAACATTACTTTCCGATGGTTAAGTACCAAACGAGAAAAATATTTACAATTATACACTCCTACAAATATTTATGGAATCGAGGACAATACAAGATGACGTCTCTACAGGATCAATAAAACGAAAATGCGTCACACTAAGAATAATAAACAAATAAAATCTACAAACCTGGGTACTGCAACTGTTCGTTTTGATGAAAGAACTATCTCCACATAGATTTTTGTCTCCAAGAGCATGTTGCATCACACAAAAACAGAATAAATAAACAAAATAAGGATACATTTTGGCACACAGTAAAAGTCTGACGAAAGCAACCAATCTACAGTTTCTCCTAAATCACCACCGCGTTTTAAAACGAGGCATTAAGAAGAAGCAGCTTATATTTGAATCAGTAACATATTTCATTTGCAAATAACTTCGTTTCCCAAATCAGGCATCACAGTCACAAAAATTGATAAATAAATCAACAAATTCCTGAAACCATAACACTATAACTAAACTAAAACACAGACTCAGCTCAATCTCAGTATAAAAGAGAAGAGAATACAATGCTCTATACATAATGGCGGGCTTACATTGATCCGAGTACGGACCCAAAACACTCGATCCAAGTTATTACATATGGATGTCGTTCGTATGGGAAGGTATTTTTTTCTTATTATTTATTATATTTATTTTAAGACTTTCTTAGACACTGAACATTCAGACATATATTCACGGCTATAAATCCCTAGAAGGGGCAGCCATAACTAAGGAATTACAAATTCGGGGAGCGGGGAAAAGATAGTAAAATAAAGGTTGTTAATGATGGGTCTCCCTGGCTAAAATATAAAAGCTATGCAATAGCGTAATTACGCTATTGCATAGCTTTTATCGCGTTGACCGTATGAAGAAAATCCGTTACCAAAATAAACCTAACATAGCGGCACAATACACGGTAAAATATTTGTGCTATGTTAAGCCACATGGCATCTTATTTCACTTAAATTATTTATTTGAAATAGAAACGTCATAATATTTTTCAAAATATTCGGCTCTGCCAACTAGTTTCTTAATTAAACGATAAAAGCTCCGAAACACTCGTAAAGATGATTTTGGACATAATTTGAATGTTTTTGTTCATGAAAACCTCATGTGGGGAATACTAGTAAATAAAGGATAAGAAAAATTTCTACACTGGCGAGGATCGAACCCGTGACCACCAGGTATACGCTCTGACAATGGAGAACACAAATGGGTCGAAATATCTGTACGAAATGCACTTGAAACTTTAGTAAATACCATGTACATTACAATAGTTTTTATTTCACGTCAATACATGCAGTATTTCCGATGCAGCGACCTTGAGAAGTTCAACCCCGTTTCCAAATCTTCAAATTTCGCGCGCATTTTAATTTGGCGTCACAACTCGTGAGCCGGCCGGTTATTGCCACTGTGCGAAGTCGGTCCGTTGGGAATGGTGCGATTGTTTCTTAATTTACTCCTTTTAATACAGTAATATAAATGATAGGTCCTTCTGCCAACCCCTGCGGGGTTACTGTGTGTGAACGTTTAAGTTTTGAGAGTTGAGTTGTTACAAAAACTTCCTGCCGGATAGCAGCATTGAAGCAACAATTTAAAAATGGCTTAAAACCACTTATGGAAATTGAGAAGAATTAATTTTACAGAAGATTATTGTTGTTGGAGTTTGTTTTATATTATCCATGTACTATCGCCACAGAATAGCACTAAATTGTTTCTTCAGAAGGATGAAACTCAGCGGCTGAAGACCCATCACCAATCGATAACAACCGATCTTTTCCGCACTCAAGTTCCAAAAGTAGCAAACACATTTTTAATGCTAAAGCTTTGGCCAACCTTATTTCAATTTTATATCCGTGATTTTATTTGTATTGCTGTGTGGTGTCAGCTTAGAATAGCACTACCCCATTTCTTCCGTTGGGTGTACGTAAAAGGCGACTAACGGTAATGGTTTTTATGGGATTTTATGGCGATGTGGTTGGAGACCCATCACCAACAATCTTTATTTTACCATCTTTTCCTTACTCAACTTTCCAAAAGTGGTTGAGGAACTTCTAATTCCTCATCTCTGGCTACCCTTTCCAGAGATTTATAGCCGTGATTATATGTATGTATATATGATTATATTTTTATTTTTATATTAGTTGGTCTTGCTTGATAGTCTCCTATAATAGGTAAGAATAATAGACACATACAAAAACTTTTATACATTCATATAATCACGGCTATAAATCCCTAGAAGGGGTCGCCAGAGCTAAGGAATTAAAAATTCCTCAGCCACTTTTGGAAGTTGCGTGGGGAAAAGATGGTAAAATAAAGGTTGTTGGTGATTGGCCTCCATGTATGTGAAAATTTCCTCGACACCGGCGGGGATCGACCCGCGACCTCCGGGTATACGCCCCCGTGTCAATGGCTTCCAGTGCGAAATTCTTCTATCCTTTGTTTCTTTTAATACTGTAGCTCAATGAGAGGTTTTCTTTTTGAGAAATAAAAAAACAACATAGTTTCCTAGAGCTCTGTAGATGGCGTTGATGTAACTACGTTACTTACCAAACAATTTCGCCACACAATAATTTCGCCAATGTCAACGTTATAAACATGTGTCACAGCACCATAGAGTAACTTTTGGGCGAGTAAAAACAACAAAAATAATGTTAAATATAAGTACCGTCTTTGTTTATTTACTTTTGAGCTATCTTGGCTTAAACCTTTGACTATGAACACTATAGACAGAGTCATAATGCAACGGGAGAGTACCTCTTTTAGATAGCAATACTTTTCCCTGTAATGTTGCGATCACTAGAAAACAATTACCCCAAAATACTATAATCACCATTCTAATAGCTACTTTTTAATTTAAAATTGATTACGTCAATTTATTGTTTAATTAAAGGTTTACTGTTTACTATATTATTTCCTGCAATCATATTATTATACATACTTGCTCCTAGTATTATACAATCTTTTTTGTTTAATTTTACCATTTATACTGATGTTTAATACACCGTGAAATCTAAAGCATTGTACTAACTATCAGGGATGAATCTTCCCATGATTACGAATACATTTTTGTACGGGACTAACTTTGTTACTGGACAAAAAAACAGCTGTTCCATAAGTGCAAGTTATGTAAATATCATACGGGTCATCATGGGTATAGTGGGGTCTATGTTTGTATTTTGAAAAATAAAAGACAGCACTATTTTGTCGTGAGTTTTATTGCATTATTTACTATTGACCTTTAAACAAAATCAGTTTCGTGTGAAAATTTCGAATTCATTCGTCTATTTCAGTCACAATTTTGAAAAGATGATGTATTCGAACATCTAAGTATTTTAAAGCTATAGCCTTTATTAACAGCACAAGGTGGTTTTCGAACGGATTTTGCTCTCTGATGTGGTCGTTTAATGTCGGAAATATTCTTTTACCTAAATTCTTTTTCAAAACAACTGCGACCATTTGAGCCAAATTAGTCTATGGACAAAAACGAGGTGCCTTTCAATTTTATAGTATGCCTCAAAACTTTGGTTGATTTCCAATTGCATCTTCCAGTGGCCGCAATCCATTTTTCTCGTAGATTCGGGTCTTTAGGAAAACTGTAAAGAATACGAAGAAATTAAATAAATATAACAAATTTATTACTTACTAATTCCGTAGATAACAATTGGAAATCATTCAGCGTCGCTATAGCGCGACGAAATTCATTATATACTCACTCATTAACATCAGTTTTCTAATTTGAAAATTTTACCCTAACGACAGGGTAGGATGAAAACGTGAATTATGGGAACACTGAGATACTGCATATTTTTAGGTTATGCTATTAAAAAATTGCTCAAAATAACTAAAGAAAACGATAGTAATCTAGTTTAACGCAATTAACATTTGAATCACTTTTTTTCTGATCGCGCAATGTATTTATTATGTATTTATCTGTAGAAAAACATTAAAAAACTCACTCACTTGTGGAAAGTCAATCCTTCGATGTGTTTTTCGCTGCGGCTTCCGCAGCCAAGCACGCTACACCCAACCATACCTCACTAAATAATAAGTTTGACTAATGGAGTCTCTTTTATCACAATAACAATATACAAATGAATAAAATCTTTCTCAAAATCAAAAGAAAACCAAAATCGCTCACAAGTCGACGCTTTGTTTGTCAAGCTTTAAAAGCGTGACATCAACAAAACGGGTTACGCGATAGAGATGACAATAAAGATTTTGTGTCTCTTTTTAACATATAAGAACTTAAATAAGGGCTTCTCTTTTTAAAATGGATGACGTAACATCGCTCTATCTATAGTGTTCATAATCAAAGGCTTAAACTGATGTTAATTTAGACTTTCAAATCAGAACGTTTTTATGTACGTTCCGTTTTACGATATCATTACATCCAAGTGTGAAAAACGGTGCTACGTTCCGTTCCTACCAGTAACATAGCTAGTCTGGCGCCATCTATCCTGAGAATAGGGAAGAAGAAAAAAAGAAAAAAAAGAAAACCTCCCATTGGCAGAGTGAAAGATTATAAGCTTTATTGCAAGGTTTATAAATTGCATTATTGTGTACCATATTTTTGTGAGTGCGCTCTCCTGTTTAGTTAGTACCTTCATGCAGTTAAATCTATGCTCTGCTCTACTGCAACTTTCTACTCTGTACGGAAATAAATATAAAATAAAACTTATTTGTGTTTATAAGGTCGTATCAATAGGATTTTACAGTGTGATATATTTCACGTAATTATATTAATTTGGTATTAGTATGGGATTTATAGAACTATCTTGTAAAAACAGGAATAGCTAAGAAAATAGAATGACGGTAAGTTTTTATTAATTAATTGGTCAAGTGTATGCCACTTTGCGAATATGATAATACAACTTCCTCTTTTGATAAAATCTTTGATAAAAATATAATATAAATTAAACATCGAGTTTGGGAATGTACTAGTTCTAATGGCTTAAATTTGTATCTATGAATATATTTTATATTGTTGTA
The DNA here is from genome assembly GCA_963576735.1 of Bedellia somnulentella. NCBI lineage: Eukaryota > Metazoa > Arthropoda > Insecta > Lepidoptera > Bedelliidae > Bedellia > Bedellia somnulentella. The sequence continues at coordinate 13,314,548 of OY755184.1, forward strand.
CATCTATCGCTGGGATGTATGTGTAATAATTTTCTCGATCGATTAGCCGGTGCTTACTTCGAAGCATTATTTTTGTACTGATCATCTACTTATTGATCAAATTGACATATAGAAACACTGGTCGGAAGAAGACATATCACATACTAAGTATACATATATATTCTATAACAAATAACTAAAATCCACATTGAAATATTTTTTGTATACATACATACATATACTCACGGCTATATTTTCCAAGAAGGGGTAACCAGAGCTAAGGAATTATAAATTCCTCAGCCACTTTTGGAAGTTGAGTGGGGAAAATATGGTAAGAATAAAGGTTTTTGGTGATGGCTCTCCAACTGCATCGCCCAAAAATCCAATAAAGAGCCCCAATACCCTTAGTCGCCTCTTACGACACCCGTGGGTAGAAAGGGGTAGCAACATTCTAAGCCGGCACTACACGGCAAATTTTTTATGAGTTGGTTATATCCTGATTTTACTCACATTTTAACATAACCAGCTTTTTGTATCATTGTAGTATTAAATAATTAAATGGGCAAAGTATAAGTTGTTTCAACACCAAGGTTTTTGCACCATATCTATATAAGTCTCTGTATAAAGTATACATTAGTTTGCCTATACTGTAAAAGTGATTTTATTCAGATTTTAGTTTCGACAATACCAAATTTCAACTTTCTGACTATTATTAGATGCAGCCTAGTGACCGACTGCAAAGACTTAATAATAGGGTTTTTTTACCTTTAAAAAGAAACCTTTAGAGAATTTAATGCCACCAATTATTCAAATTCATTGCCTTATTTTGCACCTGTTCCTCCCCTTCAATACAAACAAGTAATTGCTTTGGGTAAGAAATAGTCACAAGTAGATTTTATAATTTAGTTTCATATTCTTTGTTTATGCATATAGTAGGTTAAAATAAAACAAAATAATTATTGAAAACTTCTTATAAAAACAGCAAATCTTTGGGAACTAGGTACTTCAGCATGATACTTTTTATTACAATCATATTAATTATTTTAAAAAAAAAGCAATAAAACATCTAACATTAAAAAAAATATTCATTTAATGGAAATATTAGAGCATAGCTACTAGTTTTCTAATATCTCATAAATCTGCAAAACACAGAATAAAAATAATAGTATAACCAGGATGGCCACTACTTACTTACATATGGGCTTGGCTAAAATTTACCTACTATGATCAGTGCTAAGTTAAGAATTATTTAAGTTATTATTAATCGGTATTATATTATTCGTAGTAATTATTATTATGGTACATTAATATACATATACATAATTCCGGTATTATATAGATTAATGGGTTTATATTATTTTTTTATGAAGAATGATTATGAATGATATTAGAAATTTTCCCTCATTTTTTTTTAAAGAATAGCCCTTAACAAAACAATGATTTAAACAGCTGTTTGGTTAACCATTTTTGTGCTAATTAACCAGTAGTTAGTTGCTCCCCTTTATCAAATTCTATTGTATTGATAGCAAACATCCTATGAAATATTAAATCATATTATTTAAAGATAGAGCCTGGTGACAAAAGCAAAAACTCAGTTATAGCTTCATATTTTACTTTCTTTTTACAGAACCTTGACGACAGCCGTGGCCGAGTGGATAGGTGACTAGCTTCTCGGTCCGGAGGTTGCGGGTTCGATCCCCGCTGAGGGCATCATTTATGTGACGAGCGTAAATGTTGTTTCTTAGTCTTGGGTGTTATTTATATGTGTATTGTATAATATTAAATATATCGTTGAGTTAGTATCCCATAATACAAGTCTTACTTAGTTTGGGGCTAACTTGATCTGTGTATAATATGTCCGTATGTATTTATTTATTTATTTATTTATATGTATATGTTGCAGGGATATGATAAAAATGGGGATTTGGTCAATTCCCTAAGGGAGTTGATCAAATCACGGAGGATGTTAAAATAACAACACGATTTTACCTTTTCCCTAAACAAATCTAGTGAATTGAACAAATCCCTAAATTGGTTCAGTGGAATGACAAAAATAAGATATACCTACATAGGGGGGGTGCAGGGGGGCAGAGCCCCCCTGCTTGGGGGGGTCGGGGGGCGAAAGCCCCCTGCAGACAATGAAAAATTAGGTCACATTTAGTTAGGTTAGGTTAGGTTAGATTATGTATAAAACGAGCGAGCGTAGCGCAGCGGAGCGAGCACCTAAATGCCTGAATTGAACAAATCCCTAAAATAAGTAGTATACCCCGCCCCCCGTCCTCTATATGTAGCAAGCTGCAAGCAAGCAAGTATGGCATATAAGCATGCATCAGGCATTTAGGTGCTCGCTCCGCTGCGCTACGCTCGCTCGTTTTATACATAATCTAACCTAACCTAACCTAACTAAGTGTGACCTAATTTTTCTTTGTCTGCAGGGGGCTTTCGCCCCCCGACCCCCCCAAGCAGGGGGGCTCTGCCCCCCTGCACCCCCACTATGTAGGTATATCTTACCAAATAAATCTTTAAAATACCATTGTAATATTATTTTTGTCATTCCACTGAACCAATTTAGGGATTTGTTCAATTATTATTATTCAAAATTTGTTTAGGGAAAAGATAAAATCGTGTTGTTATTTTAACATCCTCCGTGATTTGATCAACTCCCTTAGGGAATTGACCAAATCCCCATTTTTATCATATGCCTGCGACATATAGACTAGCTGACACAACAGACTTCGTACTGTCTTATGGTGTTTTTTCCGGTACTCTTAGTTCAATCAGGCGTGAATACTTTATTGGTAAAATTTTTGGATGAAAAGTATCCTATATTACACTTTGGGTCATTGTCTAGCATTCTGCCAAATTTAATTCATATACATTATGTACTTGAGGAGCCTTTTTGCCTCAAACACACAAACATCTAAACTTTCACATTTATGATATTAATAGGATAATGATATCACACAGCAGCTGGCAGGTCATTAGCTAAAGTCAATGTTGGTTTATTTATTCATTTCATTCAAATTCATTAAGTATCATTTAAATTATTTTTTTTATGAAACTCTCTGTTTAGGATTTTCGTATCCGGAAACCATATTTTTATAATATTAGTTTAGTACTTTTATCTCACGAAGCGACGCGGAACTGTATTTAAATCAATTTCTGTATGTAAACACGAATTATTTACCACTGCCCAAACACTATCGCTGACGCGAGGACATCGTAGCTTGCCTACGTTACTTCGGCAAATACAATTTGGCAGATCAATAGTTTTTTTTAAAATTCCTTCGGTTGTCGCTAACGTAATACGAGCAAAACTCAGTACTTAACCGCATGCACATCTTTCAAGTTCTACTTTATATATGCAGTTACCATTCCCAACAATCAAAGGGCGCGTCGCTTCGTGAAAAAACTACTATACGAATAGAACATTATTGCCAAGACTTTGTGTTTGATTTTTGAAGTGATTTACTTATTACTTGAGATAAATTTTACGGTATGATTGCTTTTGTAATTTATCACTTAGTCATTAGTAATCTTATTACGAAGATAATGGCAATATACTTTTAGAAAAATGTTCAAAATAAGAATGAAAGTTGGTTCTTATATTTAAGCACATAATTTGAAAAAGGTTGTATCTGATGTATAATTAATCTGACATATCAAATTATTTTTTTATAGTTTGAAAGAGATATTTGGCTGTATCTTACTTATATTTTATTGGTCCATCTTTACAATAAAAGTTCAGGACAGCAAATATATTACTATCTCTATTTTCATGTCTTCTTAAAAAACTATTTCATTCCGTTAACTAAAAAAGTTTCTTTTAATACATATATTAATGAATTCGCTGTTATTGAATAAAAGCACCACACTAACAATACCAATTCCTTTGCTTAAATCGTAGGATTCACAGCATAAAATTAAGTTATATGAATAATCAGTTTATGTCATTCGGTATTAACCACTAAATGTTCTTAATAAAAATAAGACTAAAGAAGATTATGTGTTAACCAGCAAAAGTTATTGAATTGTACACAAGACTAACAGTTTGCAATACTCGATAAGTTCATATTATTGCCGTGTAGTGTCGGCTTAGAATAGCACTACCCCATTTCTACCCGTGGGTGATCGTAAGAGGCGACCAAGGGTATAGGGGATTTTTAAGTGATGTTTGGGCGATGTGGTTGGAGACCCATCACCAAAAACGTTTATTATTATCATCTTTTCCCCAATCAACTTCCAAAAGTGGCTGAGGAATTTATTATTCCAAAGCTCTGGCTACCCCGTTAAGGGATTTATAGCCGTGAGTATATGTATTATGTATGTTCATATTATTGTTTTAGTAAACTATACTGGTATAATGTCGCACCTTGAGTAGCTAATGGCCAATTAACCGAATTATTTCAATTTTAGCAAACTTGATAAGAATAGCTAGAAAACCCGTAAACGCTGTTATACAATTTTACGTTAAAATATCTACAGGTCGATCCAACTAAAATATTTATAAAAGTATGTTTCATAACATCAGATATTTTGGGGGGCTTACAGCTAAATTTTCAATATAAAATAATAACATAGGCAGAAATAGGCCAATAACAAGCTCCCACATATGCATAAAAATAAAGAACATCGAAAACAACAGAGAAACGGAAGGCTTAACTAAATAAAAAAGGAACTTAACTAATTAATAAAACAACAGCAAGAAAAATGCACCGAAACAAATGATGTGATAAACCAATATTCGGCAACAGCAACCGCTAATTTGAAATACTAAAAAAAACTAAAGCCTTGTTTAAAGCTTGTTTATACTTTCGTTATTCATATATTAATTCTTTAGTAAACAAATACTAAACACAGTAATCTTAAATTAATTCACGCGCGCTTTTTTGTTCAATTTTAAACTTAATGTTGAAACTGGTATGTGAGTTTTAAGTGTGTGAGGCAGATTTAAGAAATTAATTTTCCAAATAATTTACTGAATCAAATTACTTTATATAAATCAATTTCGAAAGTTTGCTAGGACTTAACAAAGTGGCTATCGAGTCCCTGCCCCAATACAAACCAATAATGGCGTGAATATATGTATGTTGTTAGAGAAGAAACGTAAATTCAACATTTTGCCCTTTATGTCTTTTTTTATTTAAAAAAACTGTTATCCCAAACAAGCTCACCAACGTTTCAAGTCAAACTATTTCCCAGCTCTGGTGAAAAATATTTAGTGGTGAGCAAAATCACTAAGCTGAATTTTGAATACTTAATTCTTTTTAATTACTATTTATAGCTACAATATCTAGTTGTTGAAACATCCTGTATATTTTAAGAGTACATATTCAAGTGTTTAGTCTATTACGCTGTAATTTGTGTTAGTTAAAAAAAAAACTTAGACGCGCGCGGTTGTTTATAATATTTTATTTTTTTCGATTCCCGTCTATATATTTTATACAAAAATAGATATAGATTAAACAAGGATATACTTCTTTTTAGTACCTTATAATTTTAGTGTACTTTAATGATGCTTTTTGTCCGTGGATTTGGTCTTATTTCACAGGCAGAAAGGAAGGTTTTGGAAAGAAAATTTTTACTTACACTGGTGATTGGGATTTCAGCAGGCTTTAGTTTTGCGTATATATTATTAACATCAAGTGGATTTGTAGACACGTGGACAAACAGGTAAAACATAGTGGCTACGATTGCATGGAGCATGATTTGTTAAAATGCTACTAATTAATATAAAGCATGATTTTTTCTTTCAATTGCATGACTTTTCAAGCTATTTTTTTTGTCGTTGTAGAATATTAATATTTTTCGTTGTAGTGCTATTTTTGATATTGTTACTAAGTGTATGGCCAAACTTTGGACGCATTGGTATTTGTCCGTAAGGCCCGATTTATAGAAGTAAGACTGCAGATATATGCATTTGACGACAGCCGTGGCCGAGTGGATAGGTGACTAGCTTCTCGGTCCGGAGGTTGCGGGTTCGATCCCCGCTGAGGGCAACATTTATGTGATGAGCATAAATGATTGTTCCTTAGTCTTGGATGTTATTTATATGTGTATTATATAATATTAAATATAACGTTGAGTTAGTATCCCATATTACAAGTTATACTTAGTTTGGGGCTAACTTGATCTGTGTATAATATATGTCCGTATATATATATATATATCTCTGCAGTGGTTTTAACTGAAACCAATACATTTATTTATTTCCAAAAACTTTAACATACAGATATAAATCTTGTTCACCTAATTCGTCGTGTACATTTACATTACTTTACGCTGGTACTCGGTACTAATTATCCTGGCGAAAGTTAACTACAGACGCATGTCAATTCTTTAAAAGGCAGTTAAAGCCTTACAGGCGTTATAAGTTATTATGCCGGGAGAAGTTATTTCCATCTTTTAATAATTAAAAAAACATAATCCATTAAAAAGTAATGTAAAACATTCAAAAGTATAGACTCAAATTTTCTTACTTTATCGAGTGTATAAGTTCCACTTTCCACTTAGGATTAGAGTGCTGGAGAGTGAATATAGTCGATTCGATATGTTTAATTTTTGCCACTGCAAAGAAATACTAAAAAGTAAAAGAGATGATGAAGTATTTTAGTTTTACGCTTAATGTATGAAATGAGAATATCAATTAAAAAAGTATTAGTAGTGTGGAATAGAATACTCAATGTACACTCTAAATTCTTTGGGATAATGGTCAAATTAAACATATCTAAATATCACTCTAACAGTTTCATGGATTCCCAAAATTTTGCGGATGTAAAGTAGAAGATTAGTCTAAAATATCTTACAAAGATTACAATTACTTTCAAACTATCTAGTACTCAATTAAATAACCTGTATCTATATCTTTGAGTAGTGAAATATATGGAGATAACATAAAGTACATAAAATCGTGCCTATTTTTGAAACCAAAATGGCCGACTAGTGTTGGCCAGTGATCGATACTTTTTATTGATAATGTTATAGCTGAAGAATTTGGTCGTGCTAACCCTAGGATCTAGAAAAAAATAATAGATATTTAGATTTCTGCATTGGGTGGTCCATTAACATAAAAATGGTGATTACGATTCCTGCTTCGAAAAAACTTACAGTATTTGCTGAAACATAGTAGCTATGGCTAGTACACGTATTTTTTATAAAGAAGAAGTGTCTTTCTCATGTTAAATCTGATACAGCCTAAATCATGCAATCCGTACATGTGACGTTGAGGGCGTAAAGCCAGTAACTAATTAAAACAAAACGAGCGCTTGCTTTGTAAATAGTGGGTTTACTGTTTTTTATTCTATTAACCTTCATTTATTGTGCCAATTGTTGGCTTGTCAAAAACCAGAATGAACAGCAGTGGTAACAGAAATAGCCATTTCAAAAAATAAAAAAATTTTATTTTTCATTATCAATTATTATTATAGAAATATTAATAATTAAGTCTTAATAATTAAAAATTAACACTTTATTCTCACTTCTGGACATATAAAAATACTTAAAAAATATTTAAAAGCAAACCTAAAACTACTTATGTAACAGGTAAGAAAAATAATTAAAAAAAAAAACAAATTATACTAAAATCTTTCAGTTAAAAAATATAATTTCACTTTATTAAATAAACCTCACTGTCTAAAATCATGTTCCATTTAACAAAAATATCTAGCATATCTATATATATATATATATATATTAATATAATATTAATATATATATATACTTAAAAAATATTTAAAAGCAAACCTAAAACTACTTATGTAACAGGTAAGAAAAATAATTAAAAAAAAAACAAATTATACTAAAATCTTTCAGTTAAAAAATATAATTTCACTTTATTAAATAAACCTCACTGTCTAAAATCATGTTCCATTTAACAAAAATATCTAGCATATATATATATATATATATTAATATTTTCCTTTCCGATTGCTTCTAGCCATTTTCGCCTTTTGGATTCATTTTTGGGGAGTCTGAAACAAGTAGGTTTTTTTCATATAATATCGATATAATACATCGACAATAATAAAAAAACATCCCTATCTTGAACATAACCTTAAACTTAAATTCAATAAATCTATATCTAAAAGTATTGAAAACTCTGTAAATACACTTCACTCTATAAAATTCAGGTATACCATTAAAGTAGGATTAGCTATAAATGCTTTATGAGTCTGCTATATGATGCTATAAAGAATAAAATCACAATAATAATAGTCGATTTATTAGTTTTTCCATTTCTTACCGGTGAATTGTTAAATTAGGTCGATTCCTGCTTAAGTATGCTCCACAGGTCAGAATAGAACACTTCACCATTTTTAACTTAATTTCAGCACTATACCACTGTTTATTTCACAATTAATTGTAATTTTTCTACAAAATTTCAATGTTTACAAACAAATCAAACCATAGACAACAAAAAACTTTGAAACTAAAATGGCGGATTCATCCACGAATTCTATATATAGTTATGTATAAGATTCTTGTGGCCAGCATTATTAAAATGGTGTTGGTCCTAATGACACCCACAAAAATACTATCATCAGACAGAGACAACAATAGCTAATCATTTCGTCAAACACAATTTTGACAGAAAAGTTTATATAGAACATTATGTGATCTCCATATACTTCACTACTCAAAGATCTATATACGTAAAAATCTTTGGTCTCGGTTTGTGTCAAAACGGAATGACAAACTTCAATGGTTTTTTTTATAGATGAAAATATAGTGATAGAAAACTTAGGGCATTTCAGGACCAGATACAAAGCGTCATTCAAAAATAGTCCTAAGATAAAAAAAAATAAGAGTATGAAGGACATTGCAGGTTTATGTTCCCTGATTACCGAAAAAGTAGTTCTGTGTAGCGCCGGCTTTGAATAACGCTACCCCATTTCTACCGGTGGTGGGTGTACGTAAGAGGCGACTAACGGTATTGGGGCTTTTAAGGGAACATTATGCGATGCGGTTGGAGACCCAGCACCAACAACCTTTATTATACCATCTTTTCCCCACTCAACTTTCCAAAAGTGGCTGAAGAATTTCTCATTCCAAAGCTCTGGCAACCCCGTTAAGGGATTTATAGCCATATGTATGTATGTATTACCGAAAAATTTACTTCGTAGGGAACGTTAAGCCGTCTCGTGCCGGCTACTCACTAGAGTGAGAGAGACAGTAATCATCCTATGGGTAGTATTCAATGATACATCAATAAAGTCTAACCTAACCTAACCAAAACTGATGTTGCATCAAACAATCCTTATTTATGCACCTAATCTGAGATTTGATGCTCATTTAGAAATTTAGGTGTACATTAGAAATATTTTTGGTAAGCGGAATAATTTTCCTTAACCTATATAGAATATCCTCGATCCCTTTAGAGTGTGGAAACATTGTTCTCCAATAATTTTACCGTTCATTTGTTGACATGAAGTCATTTACATACCATTAGCCTTCACTGAAATTTTACGCTAATTACAGACTAGTCAACTATAACTAATTTCTGAATCATTGATAATACTGCGAACTAAAATCATTAAAACTAAACTCATTAGAAAAATAATAGGTTAAACCTTTACTTAATCCCTTGTCACCCCTGAAAAGAAATCAAGTAGTGCTAATTTTAGCCAACATTATGCTGTAGAAATTTTGGTATCTGCCTATCTAGGCGTGAACCGTACGAACAATGATATCAGTATATTTTATTACTAAAAATGAAATCTTCTATAACTGTTCTTGCGATTATCGAAACTACAATACGGGTACTTTCAGCCAAATGAAAGTGACAAGTTTGACTGCTAACTATACACAATTATTCCAAAAGCGGCTGAGGAATTTCTTATTCCAAAGCTCTGGCTACCCCGGTAAGGGATTTATAGCCGTGAGTATATGTATGTATGTATGTATGTAAATATATAATAAACTTAATTTGGCCCACCACTAACCGTACTTTATTTAAGTATCACTCCGTTTACAAAAGTAGCTGAGGAATTTCTGATTTTGAAGATTTGGGATTTATTTTCGGGGTGTATAGCTGTAAGTATAAGTATGTAGTAAAATACTTATACGGCTTAGAATACTACTGATCCATCTTTAACTACTTGACATATTTAAGTGTTTGCGCCTGCGCAAGTAATGGTTGGCGATGGCCAATGAGTTAATTTTATCATTTCTTTGCTCTCGATTTACAAAAGGCTAAGAATTTTCGTATTTCAGAGTATATATTAAATTACAGCTATTATCAAAACTAAGTTTCTGCAAACATAAAGAACTTTTTAGGTATACCATTTTTGAAAAAAATATTAATTTGATTCTTTTTAATTTATTGAAAAATATTTCCTTGTTCACGTAAACGAATTCAGTTCATACCAGCTGTTGATTTCATAACCAAACATACAATAATATACATCAACTCAGGCAGCCAGAGCTTTAGAGCTAGAAACCCTCCGCCACCATCAGAAGTTGATAGGGGACGAGATGGTAGAAATAAAGTATCGTTGGTGATGGGTCTCCAACCGTATCGCACAAAAACCACTTAAAAAGCCCCATATCCTTGGTCGCCTCTTACGACACCTGTGGGTAGAAAGGGGTAGTGACATTCTAAGCCGGCACTACACGGCAACCAAAATAATAATTTATTTAAAATGGCAATAAAATTAATAAAACTTAGCACATCTGTACAATAAATATTCATGTAAAGTTTTGACCTTGTTTTTCTAAATAGTTGAAAGGTAAGTGAGGCACGCATGAAAGAGATACGTACGCGTGACGGTTGACATATGTTTTTCTAACAAAAGGCCTGGTTAATGGGAACGAGAAGGTCACCGTAAGCCCGTAACAGAAGTAGCTAAAATGTATATTAATATGAATGATTTCTATATAATTTTTTAGAGATCCCACATGTATTTATGATATATATTTCTAAGCGACACCAATCATATATCTCGGTATATTTGGGCCGATTTATATTTTTTTATAATATAGTTTGTTTGAGGGTATGTGCAGACCAAGTGAGTCCAAACAATACATTACAACATTTCTCCCGTGTGTGGTAGCTAGCAAGATGGCATAGATTTTCTTTGCAATTATTTACTACATAGTAAGCAACCGTTGCCAACTAAATTAGTAAACAGATATTTTTTGTTTGATATTAGCTTTGTCCTCGTTTTAATTAATAAACAATTTTGATTCAGAAATCCTAGAAAATAATTTGATTCCGTAAAATATATTTACATAACATAATAACATAAACGTTCACGCCAAATATCCCCGAAGAGGTTGGCAGAGGTACTAATAATTCTGAACATCACGTGACTTTGTCACCTGGTGTTCAGAGTACCCACGTTTTGCATGGACAGTGTACTCACGTGATAGGGGGCAGGCCTATCGCCGTTTTGAACGAACACACTGTCACATGACTAAGTACAACTCAGCCATGTGGGTTTCCTCACGATGTTTTCCCTCACCGTTAACAACCATGATAAATATATATTTATTAGAAATTATTAAATGAACTGAAGGTGTTAAAGATATGAATGTAAATTATGTGCTGCCTACACCACGAATATAAAATTTTGCAGTTAAGTAATCAAAATTATTTCTTTCTGCTTACTGCAACGGTGAGTTTATCCTGTCATGTTTCACGTTCGTATTAAGGGAAAAATATTCTCTTGTTATTATATTGACCTACTATGAAACCAGTATTTATAATTTGGAAGGGTGTTTTCGTGTTGATGACTTCGTTGCGTACTGACAAGTATTTAAAAATTTAGGGCCCATAATGGCTCACATAAAATTCTAAATCATATTCGTTGCCTTACTAACGATTTGTGTTCATAATAATCACTCTTCATAATTTTATTTTTCATACTTTATTTATACTATATATTTCATACATTTTTGATACTATCAACGGAGTTCATAACAGTTACATAAGTTATCATATTTTTTTAATAATACTGTTTCTACCAAGAATCTTTATAAAACTATTATTTTTTTCAAGAACTTTTTTTTTCGTAACATTAAATGATCATATTGTTTTAATTAATAATATTATTATTAGGATAATATTGTAAGTTGTGTTGTGTGAAATCTAGAACACTAGCAAGACTCCAGATAACATTAGCTCTTTTTGTACTTAGCAAATATTAAACACAAATGTAACTTAAATTTTGTGAAGGTTGTTAGTATTAATAATTTTATAGTACTGTATAATGACATTAATGACAAATAACACCTCAGTCTTCCCGTGACCATGATAACTGAAAAGTTTTCCAAACGTCGAGCTTTTAAAAAACTATGTAATAACACGCGATTAAAATTATGGTTATTTATTGAAATTATTATGATTGTCATCATTAGTATAAACAAATATATTAAAACAATTAAAACAAATTGATATTATGAATTTCAATTATTTTATATTATAAATTTAGACCTTAATTTTTGTATGAAGACTGATCATTATGATTTCAAATGGTATGTGAAATATTTTCGGACCTTCGATTCCGATGAAAGGAGTCAAAAAGTTATGTAAGACAATGCGCAACCCAAATTTTAATATGCATATATATTCAAATTTAGAAGTGATATACTTTGCAAATTTTAATTATCCATCAGTTGAAGCTAAAATGCGTCGTGCTATTCTAGAAGGCCTGTGTCTATACACATATAATTCGGTATGCAAAGTTTTACAAAAGCGGTGCTGATTACGAAACCATTTCGAGATATGTTTTTAAAACATATTTTCTTGAAATTAAATCAAAAGCTAAAGATGACCGTTATTTTACAAAATACTGTAACAGTATTTGACCTTCAGCGTTATTTCAAAGACATTCGTTCTTGCAGTTTATTAATAAAATATCTAAAATCATAGGTTTGTTTAGTATAATATCGTAATTATTTCATTTGGGATCACAAATTCGTGAAATATTTTGCATTCAGCAACATTTTTATTAAACATTTCGCTTTATTTGCATGTCGCTATGTGATATTTTCGATCGATGACGTCATTAAGTACAAAAGTTGAACAATCTTTAAAAAATCATAACTTTGCAATTACTCATTTTAAATTAAAAAAAACAAATAATTTTCGTGTTTACTATCGAATAAAAATATTTAATAAAAAACAAAAAAAAACTTTGCATACCGAATTATAGTATACGTTTAATTTTTCTTCTCAAAATTTCTCGCGGTCAATCATTCAATGAGTGAATAAGAGCAAAACAAGACAGTGAGGCGATTTATCGTGCCCGCGGACGACACACTTTTTGTCGGTGCGTTAAAAATACGTTTAGTTTAGAGATGGGTAGTGCATACAATTTCAATGAGTTGACACAGTATGTTTAGCGTAGGAGTTTTAGAAATGATTAAAACTCAACCGTCTTCATTGCTAACATATTGGTATAGGTAAAAAAACTGACTACGTTTGATGTTCAGTAAAGATCGTTTGATATATTTTTTTATCCATAATCTGCTCTGCCGCGTTCACAGTTATTGAAATAGACATTGAAAACAGTTGTTGAAAATTGATCCATTTACTGTTGCCATCTTTAAAATTGTGATTCGTACTTTAAATAGGAAATAATAAATGTTTCGTACCAATATTTATTTAATTTAAATTTATGTTGCAATTTTTACCATAGAAAAACTCTTTATATTTCAAATCACACAAAAAATACATACATACATATAATAATAATAATAATAATAACACAGAAATAATCCCAATTGTTTTATCCGCGAACGGGTTAATTCCAACCAGCCTCGCAAGCAACTTGAGGCGGTTGGATTTCTGTGGCGTGTCGGTTCCAGCACAAATGCAGAAAGCGGTGCTGCTCGATACGGCTCGGATCGTCCGTCGGTTCTTGAACCTGACTCCCTGACCCCGACCGTCTGTGCTTTTGTCGGGGAGTACCGCCTCTCCCATTTAAAATTTATATTTTCATTTTCGGCCATGGGAGAGGCGAGAAACAAAAATGCTTTTCGAAATAATAATAAAATAATAAAATGGCGTAGGGATGTGACGACCCCACCGCCCATTGTTGGAATGGCATAATGACATGTTTACCAGCTTGCCATTCCAGCAATGCAAATAGTCAGCGCTTGAGTTGGTAGGTGTTGACCGTGTCTACAAACTGGTCTCAGCGCAAAAAAGAGTAATAACGGTCTCCCCGGGGCAAGTGAGCGAAACCCCGGGTGAATCTTCGCTCATCGTAAAATGCAAGACGATATAAACGATGAGCGCATAGGGCCGCTCCCCAGGGGCTATCGCTGGGGCGCGTCTGGAGCTGGGGCTGGACGTGGCAGCATGCGGTCCCCCAGCCGCCGCGGACCGGCCCGATCACCTGGCCGGTCTGCGCGACCACCTCAGCCACCAGATGGCTTGGCATCGGTTGGGACTGGGGCAACTCAGTCCCAGCAGTCGGTGCCCGCCGCTGGTGGAGCTAGGCGCCGCATGGCATGGACGGTTGATATGAATAGAAATGCCATGCGGGCCTACCTTAGGGCCTCAGGATCAAGAACTGGGCGGACGGGTTATCGGGCAGCAATGTACCGCGAATTTCTTCGGCTGGAGCCCAATTTGACCGTCACAGAACAAAACCTCGCGGACCGAGTTCGGTATATACAGCGCTCAGAACTTTTTAGCATTACCGAACTCGAACAATTGCGACGCGAGGCTGTTCCCCCGCTAGACGAAGAGCCACCTTTGCAGGTTCTCCCTCCAGTCCCTGAACGGGAAGTACGGAGGGAGCCAATTGCTAACCTGCCGGATGTGGGTGGTGCGAAAAGCGATTGGGGAACAGTCTCCCTGGATTTGGATATGGTGAGGAGCGCACTCGAAGAGACGATCCTGGAATATCGCCAAGTGCCTCTCGAAAGGAGGCCAAGGCTGCCCCGAGTTCCTCTCAGCATCAAGGTTCGGGATGTCGTTGAGGCCGTCAATAACATGCTGCCCTCATTTTTAGAGAGCAGTATGGACCTTTGGGATACGGATTCAATTCTCTTTGGCGCCGCAATGACAGTTTGTCAATTTGTCGGCGTCAGGATGCCGCCAACAAGAGCTGGTGGCTCCCGCCAGGCTGGCAGTACTAGTCCCAGGACTAGAACTAGACCAGCCTGGATGAGGCGGATTGAAGGCCGTATCACAAGGGCCAGGGTCCTCATCGGCAAACTGACCAGCTTCAGATCAGGCAACAATAGGCCGAGGGTGGTGCGCTTCGTCAGGGAGGCATTCCCTGGTGAGAATGTCTTTGACAACTCACCGGAGTTTGCCTGTAGACTGGTGGAGCGCATCGATGATCTGAAGCAGAAGATCGCTGCTTGGGGTAAGCGAATTAGGCGATATTCTGAAAGGGTAAAGAGGTACCAACAGAATCGTCTCTTCATGAGTGACCAGAAGAAGTTCTACAGAACTTTGGAGCGTCCCGACGTGGTTACGACAGGTCAGCGACCGGAAAAAGCCGATGTAGTAGCCTTTTGGCGTGGGCTTTGGTCGCTGCCTGTTGATCACGAAGAGGGCCGATGGTTCGAGGCGGTCGAGGGAGCGTGCGAGCCCATAGCGCCCATGAACCCCGTCAACATATCCGAGGAGGATGTGGTGGCTGCGATCCGTAAGGCTCCGAACTGGAAAAGTCCGGGGCCGGACGGATTGCACCATTACTGGTTGAAGGGGTTCACGCGCTGTCACGCTACTCTCGCCCGTCAGTTCCAAAGCGCCCTCGAGAGTGGGACGCTCCCGAACTTCTTAACTACTGGGGTCACTCATTTAGCTCCAAAGAGCGATGCTACCGCGGATCCATCACAATACCGCCCCATTACTTGTCTTTGTACAATTTACAAGACCTTGACATCCGTTCTGAGCTCCAAGATTACTCAACACATTGTTGATAACAATGTGATATCTGGAGCTCAGAACGGATGTAGGGGCGGTAGTCGCGGTAGCAAGGAGCTGCTCCTCATCGACGCGGTCGTAGGCCAACTGGTCAAACGCAACCGTCGGAACTTCTCCGTTGGCTGGATAGACTACAGGAAGGCGTTCGATTCGGTACCTCATACATGGCTCATGAGGGTCCTCGAGCTGTACAAAATTGATAGTGCAGTTCGACACTTCCTCGGGCAATGTATGGGGTGCTGGAGAACGATCCTGAGTGTAGACGGTCAGCGGATGACGGATTCGGATGACCAAATTGATATAAGGCGAGGGATTTTCCAGGGCGATTGCCTGAGTCCAGTTTGGTTTTGTTTGGCCCTGAATCCTCTAAGTACACTCTTGGAGAATTCAGGGACAGGCTTTCAGTTTCGGAGAGGCGGACCACGCTTGCCTCATCTCCTTTACATGGATGACCTGAAGCTTTACGCCCCCACGGCTGACAGATTGGCGGAGCTACTGACGATCACTAATGATTTCAGTGGTTCCGTCAAGATGTAGCTCGGGGTCGATAAGTGTGCGGTCATTCATGTCGAGAAGGGGCATGTCGTGCACTCTGATGGTGTCGATGTCGGCACCAATCATTTGAGGGCACTCTCCGAGGCTGAAACATACCGGTATCTGGGCATGTCACAAACCATCGGTGTGAAGGTGGCAGACGTGAAACAGGGTGTTTGCGAGGAGTTTTATGAACGCCTGAAAAGTGTGCTTAATAGCTACTTGTCAGGCGTTAATAAAATCCGAGCCATTAACTCCTGGGTCATGCCTGTACTGATGTACACGTTTGGCGTGCTCAGATGGACTCAGTCCGAACTAGACGCTCTGGACAGACGAGTCCGCACGACGATGACCTCTCATCGAATGCATCATCCGAGGTCGTCGGTTATGAGATTGTATATCCCGCGGAAGTGTGGTGGTCGAGGCCTCTTGAGTGCCAAAACCATGCACAACCGCGAGGTATGCAACCTCAGAAACTATTTTTTGACGATGACGGATGATAGTATTCGGGGAGAGGTGGTCGCTAGTGATAAAGGACTGACTCCCTTATCGTTGGCCTCACAGGATTGGCGAACCCCGGAGGTACTTAGCACCTCTGATCGGGAGTCCGTATGGAAAGAGAAGGAGCTGCACGGGAGGTTTTACAAGGTACTTCACGAACCTTTCGTGGACCGTAAAGCCTCCCTGCATTGGCTGCGTTTCGGGGACCTCTTTGGGGAAACCGAAGGTTTTGTCTGTGCAATACAAGACCAGGTTATCAAGACGCGGAACTATCGGAAATACATCCTAAAGGACGGTACCACAGACATCTGTCGAGCATGTGGCCGTCCCGGAGAGTCACTTACGCATGTTATTTCCGGTTGTTCGGCTCTTGCTAACACTGAGTACTTGCACAGACACAACCAAGCAGCCAAAATCCTGCATCAGGAGCTCGCTCTGAAATACGGACTCTTGCAACAGAGGCTGCCGTATTACAAGTATCTGCCGGAGCCAATCCTAGAAAACGACCGTGCCAAAATCTATTGGGACCGATCCGTTATCACGGACAGGACTATTCTAGCGAATAAGCCTGATATCGTGGTATGGGATCGGTCGCAGTCGAGGGTATTTCTAGTGGATGTCACTATCCCTCATGACGAGGGTCTCGTGAAAGCCGACACCGAGAAGCGTCGGAAATATCTCGATCTGGCTCACGAGATCACCGACATGTGGGGTGTGACTTCGACAGAAATAATCCCAATTGTTTTGTCCGCGCACGGGTTAATTCCAACCAGTCTCGCGACCAACTTGAGGCGGTTGGATTTCTGTGGCGTGTCGGTTCCAGCACAGATGCAGAAAGCGGTGCTGCTCGATACGGCTCGGATCGTCCGTCGGTTCTTGAACTTGACTCCCTGACCCCGACCGACTGTGCTCTTGTCGGGGAGTACCGCCTCTCCCATTTAAAATTTATATTTTCTTTTTCGGCCATGGGAGAGGCGAGGAACTAAAAGTCATGCCAAAATAATAATAAAAAAGGCGTAGGGATGTGACGACCCCACCGCCCATTGTTGGAATGGCAGGATGATATGTTTGCCATTCCGGCTTTGCAAATAGTCTGCGCTTGAGTTTGTAGGTGTTGACCATGTCTACAAACTGGTCCCAGCGCTGAATAGGGTGACAACGGTCTCCCCGGGGCAAGTGAGTGAAACCCCGGGTGAATCTTCGCTCATCATAATGGCAGACTGTAATAATGATGAGCGTATAGGGCCGCTTCCCTTGGGTGATCGAAGGGGCACGTCTGGAGCTGGGGCTGGACGTGGCAGCATGCGGTCCCCCAGCCGCCGCAGACCGGCCCGACCACCTGGCCGGTCTGCGCGACCACCTCAGCCACCAGATGGCTTGGCATCGGTTGGGACTGGGGCAACTCAGTCCCAGCAGTCGGTGCCCGCCGCTGGTGGAACAAGGCGCCGCATGGCATTGACGGTCGAAATGAATAGAAATGCCATGCGGGCCTATATTAGGGCCTCGGGTTCAAGAACTGGACGGACGGGTTATCGGGCAGCAATGTACCGCGAATTTCTGCGGCTGGAGCCCAATTTGACCGTCACAGAACAAAACCTGGCGGATCGAGTTCGGTACATACAGCGCTCAGAACTTTTTAGCACTACCGAACTCGAACAATTGCGACGCGAGGCTGTTCCCCCGCTAGACGAAGAGCCACCTTTGCAGGTTCTCCCTCCAGTCCCTGAACGGGAAGTACGGAGGGAGCCAATTGCTAACCTGCCGGATGTGGGTGGTGCGGAAAGCGATTGGGGAACAGTCTCCCTGGATTTGGATTTGGTGAGGAGCGCACTCGAAGAGACGATCCTGGAATATCGCCAAGTGCCTCTGGAAAGGAGGCCAAGGCTGCCCCGAGTTCCTCTCAGCATCAAGGTTCGGGATGTCGTTGAGGCCGTCAATAACATTCTGCCCTCATTTTTAGAGAGCAGCATGGACCTTTGGGATACGGATTCAATTCTCTTTGGCGCCGCAATGACAGTTTGTCAATTTGTCGGCGTCAGGATGCCGCCAACAAGAGCTGGTGGCTCCCGCCAGGCTGGCAGTACTAGTCCCAGGACTAGAACTAGACCAGCCTGGATGAGGCGGATTGAAAGCCGTATCACAAGGGCCAGGGTCCTCATCGGCAAACTGACCAGCTTCAGATCAGGCAACAATAGGCCGAGGGTGGTGCGCTTCGTCAGGGAGGCATTCCCTGGTGAGAATGTCTTTGACAACTCACCGGAGTTTGCCTGTAGACTGGTGGAGCGCATCGATGATCTGAAGCAGAAGATCGCTGCTTGGGGTAAGCGAATTAGGCGATATTCTGAAAGGGTAAAGAGGTACCAACAGAATCGTCTCTTCATGAGTGACCAGAAGAAGTTCTACAGAACTTTGGAGCGTCCCGATGTGGTTTCGACAGGTCAGCGACCGGAAAAAGCCGATGTAGTTGCCTTTTGGCGTGGGCTTTGGTCGCTGCCTGTTGATCACGAAGAGGGCCGATGGTTCGAGGCGGTCGAGGGAGCGTGCGAGCCCATAGCGCCCATGAACCCCGTCAACATATCCGAGGAGGATGTGGTGGCTGCGATCCGTAAGGCTCCGAACTGGAAAAGTCCGGGGCCGGACGGATTGCACCATTACTGGTTGAAGGGGTTCACGCGCTGTCACGCTACTCTCGCCCGTCAGTTCCAAAGCGCCCTCGAGAGTGGGACGCTCCCGAACTTCTTAACTACTGGGGTCACTCATTTAGCTCCAAAGAGCGATGCTACCGCGGATCCATCACAATACCGCCCCATTACTTGTCTTTGTACAATTTACAAGACCTTGACATCCGTTCTGAGCTCCAAGATTACTCAACACATTGTTGATAACAATGTGATATCTGGAGCTCAGAACGGATGTAGGGGCGGTAGTCGCGGTAGCAAGGAGCTACTCCTCATCGATGCGGTCGTAGGCCAACTGGTCAAACGCAACCGTCGGAACTTCTCCGCTGGCTGGATAGACTACAGGAAGGCGTTCGATTCTGTACCTCATACATGGCTCATGAGGGTCCTCGAGCTGTACAAAATTGATAGTGCAGTTCGACACTTCCTCGGGCAATGTATGGGGTGCTGGAGAACGATCCTGAGTTTAGACGGTCAGCGGATGACGGATGCGGATGACCAAATTGATATAAGGCGAGGGATTTTCCAGGGCGATTGCCTGAGTCCAGTTTGGTTTTGCTTGGCCCTGAATCCTCTAAGTACACTCTTGGAGAATTCGCGGACAGGCTTTCAGTTTCGGAGAGGCGGACCACGCTTGCCTCATCTCCTTTACATGGATGACCTGAAGCTTTACGCCCCCACGGCTGACAGATTGGCGGAGCTACTGACGATCACTAATGATTTCAGTGGTTCCGTCAAGATGGAGCTCGGGGTCGATAAGTGTGCGGTCATTCATGTTGAGAAGGGGCATGTCGTGCACTCTGATAGTGTCGATGTCGGCACCAATCATTTGAGGGCACTCTCCGAGGCTGAAACATACCGGTATCTGGGCATGTCACAAACCATCGGTGTGAAGGTGGCAGACGTGAAACAGGGTGTTTGCGAGGAGTTTTATGAACGCCTGAAAAGTGTGCTTAATAGCTACTTGTCAGGCGTTAATAAAATCCGAGCCATTAACTCCTGGGTCATGCCTGTACTGATGTACACGTTTGGCGTGCTCAGATGGACTCAGTCCGAACTAGACGCTCTGGACAGACGAGTCCGCACGACGATGACCTCTCATCGAATGCATCATCCGAGGTCGTCGGTTATGAGATTGTATATCCCGCGGAAGTGTGGTGGTCGAGGCCTCTTGAGTGCCAAAACCATGCACAACCGCGAGGTATGCAACCTCAGAAACTATTTTTTGACGATGATGGATGATAGTATTCGGGGAGAGGTGGTCGCTAGTGATAAAGGACTGACTCCCTTATCGTTGGCCTCACAGGATTGGCGAACCCCGGAGGTACTTAGCACCTCTGATCGGGAGTCCGTATGGAAAGAGAAGGAGCTGCACGGGAGGTTTTACAAGGTACTTCACGAACCTTTCGTGGACCGTAAAGCCTCCCTGCATTGGCTGCGTTTCGGGGACCTCTTTGGGGAAACCGAAGGTTTTGTCTGTGCAATACAGGACCAGGTTATCAAGACGCGGAACTATCGGAAATACATCCTAAAGGACGGTACCACAGACATCTGTCGAGCATGTGGCCGTCCCGGAGAGTCACTTAGGCATGTTATTTCCGGTTGTTCGGCTCTTGCTAACACTGAGTACTTGCACAGACACAACCAAGCAGCCAAAATCCTACATCAGGAGCTCGCTCTGAAATACGGACTCTTGCAACAGAGGCTGCCGTATTACAAGTATCTGCCGGAGCCAATTCTAGAAAACAACCGTGCCAAAATCTATTGGGACCGATCCGTTATCACGGACAGGACTATTCTAGCGAATAAGCCTGATATCGTGGTATGGGATCGGTCGCAGTCGAGGGTATTTCTAGTGGATGTCACTATCCCTCATGACGAGGGTCTCGTGAAAGCCGACACCGAGAAGCGTCGGAAATATCTCGATCTGGCTCACGAGATCACCGACATGTGGGGTGTGACTTCGACAGAAATAATCCCAATTGTTTTGTCCGCGCACGGGTTAATTCCAACCAGTCTCGCGACCAACTTGAGGCGGTTGGATTTCTGTGGCGTGTCGGTTCCAGCACAGATGCAGAAAGCGGTGCTGCTCGATACGGCTCGGATCGTCCGTCGGTTCTTGAACCTGACTCCCTGACCCCGACCGACTGTTCTTTTGTCGGGGAGTACCGCCTCTCCCATTTCAAATTTATATTTTCTTTTTCGGCCATGGGAGAGGCGAGGAACTAAAAGTAATGCTAAAATAATAATAATAATGTTTCTAGTCTGCGCTTGAGTTTGTAGGTGTTGACCGTGTCTACAAACTGGTCCCAGCGCTGAATAGGGTGACAACGGTCCCCCGGGGCAAGTGAGTGAAACCCCGGGTGAATCTTCGCTCATCATAATGGCAGACTGTAATAATGATGAGCGTATAGGGCCGCTTCCCTTGGGTGATCGAAGGGGCACGTCTGGAGCTGGGGCTGGACGTGGCAGCATGCGGTCCCCCAGCCGCCGCAGACCGGCCCGACCACCTGGCCGGTCTGCGCGACCACCTCAGCCACCAGATGGCTTGGCATCGGTTGGGACTGGGGCAACTCAGTCCCAGCAGTCGGTGCCCGCCGCTGGTGGAACAAGGCGCCGCATGGCATGGACGGTCGAAATGAATAGAAATGCCATGCGGGCCTATATTAGGGCCTCGGGTTCAAGAACTGGACGGACGGGTTATCGGGCAGCAATGTACCGCGAATTTCTGCGGCTGGAGCCCAATTTGACCGTCACAGAACAAAACCTGGCGGATCGAGTTCGGTACATACAGCGCTCAGAACTTTTTAGCACTACCGAACTCGAACAATTGCGACGCGAGGCTGTTCCCCCGCTAGACGAAGAGCCACCTTTGCAGGTTCTCCCTCCAGTCCCTGAACGGGAAGTACGGAGGGAGCCAATTGCTAACCTGCCGGATGTGGGTGGTGCGGAAAGCGATTGGGGAACAGTCTCCCTGGATTTGGATTTGGTGAGGAGCGCACTCGAAGAGACGATCCTGGAATATCGCCAAGTGCCTCTGGAAAGGAGGCCAAGGCTGCCCCGAGTTCCTCTCAGCATCAAGGTTCGGGATGTCGTTGAGGCCGTCAATAACATTCTGCCCTCATTTTTAGAGAGCAGCATGGACCTTTGGGATACGGATTCAATTCTCTTTGGCGCCGCAATGACAGTTTGTCAATTTGTCGGCGTCAGGATGCCGCCAACAAGAGCTGGTGGCTCCCGCCAGGCTGGCAGTACTAGTCCCAGGACTAGAACTAGACCAGCCTGGATGAGGCGGATTGAAAGCCGTATCACAAGGGCCAGGGTCCTCATCGGCAAACTGACCAGCTTCAGATCAGGCAACAATAGGCCGAGGGTGGTGCGCTTCGTCAGGGAGGCATTCCCTGGTGAGAATGTCTTTGACAACTCACCGGAGTTTGCCTGTAGACTGGTGGAGCGCATCGATGATCTGAAGCAGAAGATCGCTGCTTGGGGTAAGCGAATTGGGCGATATTCTGAAAGGGTAAAGAGGTACCAACAGAATCGTCTCTTCATGAGTGACCAGAAGAAGTTCTACAGAACTTTGGAGCGTCCCGATGTGGTTTCGACAGGTCAGCGACCGGAAAAAGCAGATGTAGTTGCCTTTTGGCGTGGGCTTTGGTCGCTGCCTGTTGATCACGAAGAGGGCCGATGGTTCGAGGCGGTCGAGGGAGCGTGCGAGCCCATAGCGCCCATGAACCCCGTCAACATATTCGAGGAGGATGTGGTGGCTGCGATCCGTAAGGCTCCGAACTGGAAAAGTCCGGGGCCGGACGGATTGCACCATTACTGGTTGAAGGGGTTCACGCGCTGTCACGCTACTCTCGCCCGTCAGTTCCAAATCGCCCTCGAGAGTGGGACGCTCCCGAACTTCTTAACTACTGGGGTCACTCATTTAGCTCCAAAGAGCGATGCTACCGCGGATCCATCACAATACCGACCCATTACTTGTCTTTGTACAATTTACAAGACCTTGACATCCGTTCTGAGCTCCAAGATTACTCAACACATTGTTGATAACAATGTGATATCTGGAGCTCAGAACGGATGTAGGGGCGGTAGTCGCGGTAGCAAGGAGCTACTCCTCATCGATGCGGTCGTAGGCCAACTGGTCAAACGCAACCGTCGGAACTTCTCCGCTGGCTGGATAGACTACAGGAAGGCGTTCGATTCGGTACCTCATACATGGCTCATGAGGGTCCTCGAGCTGTACAAAATTGATAGTGCTGTTCGACATTTCCTCGGGCAATGTATGGGGTGCTGGAGAACGATCCTGAGTTTAGACGGTCAGCGGATGACGGATGCGGATGACCAAATTGATATAAGGCGAGGGATTTTCCAGGGCGATTGCCTGAGTCCAGTTTGGTTTTGCTTGGCCCTGAATCCTCTAAGTACACTCTTGGAGAATTCGGGGACAGGCTTTCAGTTTCGGAGAGGCGGACCACGCTTGCCTCATCTCCTTTACATGGATGACCTGAAGCTTTACGCCCCCACGGCTGACAGATTGGCGGAGCTACTGACGATCACTAATGATTTCAGTGGTTCCGTCAAGATGGAGCTCGGGGTCGATAAGTGTGCGGTCATTCATGTTGAGAAGGGGCATGTCGTGCACTCTGATGGTGTCGATGTCGGCACCAATCATTTGAGGGCACTCTCCGAGGCTGAAACATACCGGTATCTGGGCATGTCACAAACCATCGGTGTGAAGGTGGCAGTCGTGAAACAGGGTGTTTGCGAGGAGTTTTATGAACGCCTGAAAAGTGTGCTTAATAGCTACTTGTCAGGCGTTAATAAGATCCGAGCCATTAACTCCTGGGTCATGCCTGTACTGATGTACACATTTGGCGTGCTCAGATGGACTCAGACCGAACTCGACACTCTGGACAGACGAGTCCGCACGATGATGACCTCTCATCGAATGCATCATCCGAGGTCGTCGGTTATGAGATTGTATATCCCGCGGAAGTGTGGTGGTCGAGGCCTCTTGAGTGCCAAAACCATGCACAACCGCGAGGTATGCAACCTCAGAAACTATTTTTTGACGATGACGGATGATAGTATTCGGGGAGAGGTGGTCGCTAGTGATAAAGGACTGACTCCCTTATCGTTAGCCTCACAGGATTGGCGAACCCCGGAGGTACTTAGCACCTCTGATCGGGAGTCCGTATGGAAAGAGAAGGAGCTGCATGGGAGGTTTTACAAGGTACTTCACGAACCTTTCGTGGACCGTAAAGCCTCCCTGCATTGGCTGCGTTTCGGGGACCTCTTTGGGGAAACCGAAGGTTTTGTCTGTGCAATACAAGACCAGGTTATCAAGACGCGGAACTATCGGAAATACATCCTAAAGGACGGTACCACAGACATCTGTCGAGCATGTGGCCGTCCCGGAGAGTCACTTACGCATGTTATTACCGGTTGTTCGGCTCTTGCTAACACTGAGTACTTGCACAGACACAACCAAGCAGCCAAAATCCTGCATCAGGAGCTCGCTCTGAAATACGGACTCTTGCAACAGAGGCTGCCGTATTACAAGTATCTGCCGGAGCCAATCCTAGAAAACGACCGTGCCAAAATCTATTGGGACCGATCCGTTATCACGG
Organism: Bedellia somnulentella; assembly: GCA_963576735.1. Classification (NCBI taxonomy): domain Eukaryota; kingdom Metazoa; phylum Arthropoda; class Insecta; order Lepidoptera; family Bedelliidae; genus Bedellia; species Bedellia somnulentella. Next base: position 13,339,765 of record OY755184.1, read on the forward strand.
ACAGGACTATTCTAGCGAATAAGCCTGATATCGTGGTATGGGATCGGTCGCAGTCGAGGGTATTTCTAGTGGATGTCACTATCCCTCATGACGAGGGTCTCGTGAAAGCCGACACCGAGAAGCGTCGGAAATATCTCGATCTGGCCCACGAGATCACCGACATGTGGGGTGTGACTTCGACAGAAATAATCCCAATTGTTTTGTCCGCGAACGGGTTAATTCCAACCAGCCTCGCGACCAACTTGAGGCGGTTGGATTTCTGTGGCGTGTCGGTTCCAGCACAGATGCAGAAAGCGGTGCTGCTCGATACGGCTCGGATCGTCCGTCGGTTCTTGAACCTGACTCCCTGACCCCGACCGACTGTTCTTTTGTCGGGGAGTACCGCCTCTCCCATTTCAAATTTATATTTTCTTTTTCGGCCATGGGAGAGGCGAGGAACTAAAAGTAATGCTAAAATAATAATAATAATGTTTCTAGTCTGCGCTTGAGTTTGTAGGTGTTGACCGTGTCTACAAACTGGTCCCAGCGCTGAATAGGGTGACAACGGTCCCCCGGGGCAAGTGAGTGAAACCCCGGGTGAATCTTCGCTCATCATAATGGCAGACTGTAATAATGATGAGCGTATAGGGCCGCTTCCCTTGGGTGATCGAAGGGGCACGTCTGGAGCTGGGGCTGGACGTGGCAGCATGCGGTCCCCCAGCCGCCGCAGACCGGCCCGACCACCTGGCCGGTCTGCGCGACCACCTCAGCCACCAGATGGCTTGGCATCGGTTGGGACTGGGGCAACTCAGTCCCAGCAGTCGGTGCCCGCCGCTGGTGGAACAAGGCGCCGCATGGCATGGACGGTCGAAATGAATAGAAATGCCATGCGGGCCTATATTAGGGCCTCGGGTTCAAGAACTGGACGGACGGGTTATCGGGCAGCAATGTACCGCGAATTTCTGCGGCTGGAGCCCAATTTGACCGTCACAGAACAAAACCTGGCGGATCGAGTTCGGTACATACAGCGCTCAGAACTTTTTAGCACTACCGAACTCGAACAATTGCGACGCGAGGCTGTTCCCCCGCTAGAGGAAGAGCCACCTTTGCAGGTTCTCCCTCCAGTCCCTGAACGGGAAGTACGGAGGGAGCCAATTGCTAACCTGCCGGATGTGGGTGGTGCGGAAAGCGATTGGGGAACAGTCTCCCTGGATTTGGATTTGGTGAGGAGCGCACTCGAAGAGACGATCCTGGAATATCGCCAAGTGCCTCTGGAAAGGAGGCCAAGGCTGCCCCGAGTTCCTCTCAGCATCAAGGTTCGGGATGTCGTTGAGGCCGTCAATAACATTCTGCCCTCATTTTTAGAGAGCAGCATGGACCTTTGGGATACGGATTCAATTCTCTTTGGCGCCGCAATGACAGTTTGTCAATTTGTCGGCGTCAGGATGCCGCCAACAAGAGCTGGTGGCTCCCGCCAGGCTGGCAGTACTAGTCCCAGGACTAGAACTAGACCAGCCTGGATGAGGCGGATTGAAAGCCGTATCACAAGGGCCAGGGTCCTCATCGGCAAACTGACCAGCTTCAGATCAGGCAACAATAGGCCGAGGGTGGTGCGCTTCGTCAGGGAGGCATTCCCTGGTGAGAATGTCTTTGACAACTCACCGGAGTTTGCCTGTAGACTGGTGGAGCGCATCGATGATCTGAAGCAGAAGATCGCTGCTTGGGGTAAGCGAATTGGGCGATATTCTGAAAGGGTAAAGAGGTACCAACAGAATCGTCTCTTCATGAGTGACCAGAAGAAGTTCTACAGAACTTTGGAGCGTCCCGATGTGGTTTCGACAGGTCAGCGACCGGAAAAAGCAGATGTAGTTGCCTTTTGGCGTGGGCTTTGGTCGCTGCCTGTTGATCACGAAGAGGGCCGATGGTTCGAGGCGGTCGAGGGAGCGTGCGAGCCCATAGCGCCCATGAACCCCGTCAACATATTCGAGGAGGATGTGGTGGCTGCGATCCGTAAGGCTCCGAACTGGAAAAGTCCGGGGCCGGACGGATTGCACCATTACTGGTTGAAGGGGTTCACGCGCTGTCACGCTACTCTCGCCCGTCAGTTCCAAATCGCCCTCGAGAGTGGGACGCTCCCGAACTTCTTAACTACTGGGGTCACTCATTTAGCTCCAAAGAGCGATGCTACCGCGGATCCATCACAATACCGACCCATTACTTGTCTTTGTACAATTTACAAGACCTTGACATCCGTTCTGAGCTCCAAGATTACTCAACACATTGTTGATAACAATGTGATATCTGGAGCTCAGAACGGATGTAGGGGCGGTAGTCGCGGTAGCAAGGAGCTACTCCTCATCGATGCGGTCGTAGGCCAACTGGTCAAACGCAACCGTCGGAACTTCTCCGCTGGCTGGATAGACTACAGGAAGGCGTTCGATTCGGTACCTCATACATGGCTCATGAGGGTCCTCGAGCTGTACAAAATTGATAGTGCTGTTCGACATTTCCTCGGGCAATGTATGGGGTGCTGGAGAACGATCCTGAGTTTAGACGGTCAGCGGATGACGGATGCGGATGACCAAATTGATATAAGGCGAGGGATTTTCCAGGGCGATTGCCTGAGTCCAGTTTGGTTTTGCTTGGCCCTGAATCCTCTAAGTACACTCTTGGAGAATTCGGGGACAGGCTTTCAGTTTCGGAGAGGCGGACCACGCTTGCCTCATCTCCTTTACATGGATGACCTGAAGCTTTACGCCCCCACGGCTGACAGATTGGCGGAGCTACTGACGATCACTAATGATTTCAGTGGTTCCGTCAAGATGGAGCTCGGGGTCGATAAGTGTGCGGTCATTCATGTTGAGAAGGGGCATGTCGTGCACTCTGATGGTGTCGATGTCGGCACCAATCATTTGAGGGCACTCTCCGAGGCTGAAACATACCGGTATCTGGGCATGTCACAAACCATCGGTGTGAAGGTGGCAGTCGTGAAACAGGGTGTTTGCGAGGAGTTTTATGAACGCCTGAAAAGTGTGCTTAATAGCTACTTGTCAGGCGTTAATAAGATCCGAGCCATTAACTCCTGGGTCATGCCTGTACTGATGTACACATTTGGCGTGCTCAGATGGACTCAGACCGAACTCGACACTCTGGACAGACGAGTCCGCACGATGATGACCTCTCATCGAATGCATCATCCGAGGTCGTCGGTTATGAGATTGTATATCCCGCGGAAGTGTGGTGGTCGAGGCCTCTTGAGTGCCAAAACCATGCACAACCGCGAGGTATGCAACCTCAGAAACTATTTTTTGACGATGACGGATGATAGTATTCGGGGAGAGGTGGTCGCTAGTGATAAAGGACTGACTCCCTTATCGTTAGCCTCACAGGATTGGCGAACCCCGGAGGTACTTAGCACCTCTGATCGGGAGTCCGTATGGAAAGAGAAGGAGCTGCATGGGAGGTTTTACAAGGTACTTCACGAACCTTTCGTGGACCGTAAAGCCTCCCTGCATTGGCTGCGTTTCGGGGACCTCTTTGGGGAAACCGAAGGTTTTGTCTGTGCAATACAAGACCAGGTTATCAAGACGCGGAACTATCGGAAATACATCCTAAAGGACGGTACCACAGACATCTGTCGAGCATGTGGCCGTCCCGGAGAGTCACTTACGCATGTTATTACCGGTTGTTCGGCTCTTGCTAACACTGAGTACTTGCACAGACACAACCAAGCAGCCAAAATCCTGCATCAGGAGCTCGCTCTGAAATACGGACTCTTGCAACAGAGGCTGCCGTATTACAAGTATCTGCCGGAGCCAATCCTAGAAAACGACCGTGCCAAAATCTATTGGGACCGATCCGTTATCACGGACAGGACTATTCTAGCGAATAAGCCTGATATCGTGGTATGGGATCGGTCGCAGTCGAGGGTATTTCTAGTGGATGTCACTATCCCTCATGACGAGGGTCTCGTGAAAGCCGACACCGAGAAGCGTCGGAAATATCTCGATCTGGCCCACGAGATCACCGACATGTGGGGTGTGACTTCGACAGGAATAATCCCAATTGTTTTGTCCGCGAACGGGTTAATTCCAACCAGCCTCGCGACCAACTTGAGGCGGTTGGATTTCTGTGGCGTGTCGGTTCCAGCACAAATGCAGAAAGCGGTGCTGCTCGATACGGCTCGGATCGTCCGTCGGTTCTTGAACCTGACTCCCTGACCCCGACCGACTGTGCTTTTGTTGGGGAGTACCGCCTCTCCCATTAAAAATTTATATTTTCTTTTTCGGCCATGGGAGAGGCGAGGAACTAAAAATCATGCCTAAAATAATAATAAAACTCTTTATTGCACATTACAAAATAAAAACAACAATTACAAAAAAAGATCGGTATAAAAGCCAAAGTACAACTGTCGGTCTTATCACTAAGAGCGATCTCTTCCAGACAACCCATTAATGGAAAGATTTGCTGGATTAAAAACATGTTTGGTAGATGTCCAATAAATTAAACTGATTTGCTTAAAAACTAAAATTATTCATCAAACTATTATCTATCTATTTTAAGTATTACTAAATATTTATTAAGTTGTAATACAGATACAGATAGTATTCCATAAAATAAATAATATTCAATAAATACAATACATATGCAATATATATAAAGATATACTCACGGCTGTAAATCCCTAAAAGGGGTAGCCAGAGCTAAGGAATTAGAAATTCCTCAGCCAATTTTGGAAAGTTGCGTGGGGATAATTACAAAAAATATCATTTAATAGTCGTGTGAAAGCTTATTTTAATGTAATGAATATGTTTGTTTATTCTATCACCATTTTATTACCAAGCCAGTGTATTTATCACATAAACACCTAAAGCCAAATTTCTAGTGTTATTGCAATATTTTAAATTTTAAAGCATGCCATTGCTCCCTAGAAAATAGTTGTGTAATAAACTTTACAACTTTTTTAAATGTAGTCTAAATACCTTCACGCATTTTTGCGTTGCCTGATATGATAGGGCTAGAAATCTGTTTGTTGTGGAGTAAATTGTGTATTTTTTGTTTTAGTTGTTTTGTTGATTTTGACATTAAGCATGCATACGATATAAGAGATTGTTTGATTAAAAATTTAGTAATTGGGTCTCGTAAATTCAAACGAGCAAAAAAACAGCAAAAATTGCAGCAAAGGGGATTGCTTAAAAAAGGCGAATAAAGTATAAAAATATGAAAAACAAATTACTTGTTTTCTAAATTATCTCCATCTTAATATGAGATAATGCCTGTCCCTTTTAGTAAATTTATTGCGTATCAACTTTCCTGGTTTTAAACGCTGTTGATTCCGAAACCCTTTAGGCTATAGGGTTGATCTGGGGAAAGTTTTTGCCAGTAATGGAGGTCTATTGGTTACAGTTATACGCCTTGTCGAGTTATGTAGTGAATAAAGGCTGTCTGCGCTTGTTTTAAATAGCATAATTAAAATCGAACTTGCTTTGTTAGATTAAATTTCTGTTATCCTCGCAAAATAGTAATCGAATCGGATTACGTGTATCGTGCGTGGCCGACATTGCTCATAAATTGTGCATAAAAAATAATGGTCGAGAAGTTTAATTAATCCAAATTTCGAGTTAACTTTAAAAATTCTGGGATATGGAATGATATTATATAGCATAGCAAATTTTTGAAAGATGAAAATTATATATGGTTGTACAAATTTAATATAATCTCATGGCACAAGTCAGTAGATAGTATTGTCAGTTCATCAATTTGGCTTTTATGTCCTTTAAGGACCATCACAATTTCTAACTTGGCGTACATTTTAACTCCTTATACCGAATTTGAAAATACAATAAACATCCTTAACATTTACTTAATAAGCTCCAAGTGATACAGTCCAAGACTATAAACCCTTTAATAATTGCAGAGAATACAAATCAGCAGAAATACACAGAGATCTTGAGAAGCATCCATTAGTGAGCGTTGAAGGTCACAGTCATGATGAGCCAGCCCATCGCGACGAAGACAGGACGGAGGCTGATGCTCTGGCCAAGAAAGTTAGAGTGCTTTGCTGGGTCATGACTCAGCCCAAAAACCACGAGTCGAAAGCTAAACATGTTAAAGCAACGTGGGGGAAACGTTGTAACATTCTTCTGTTTATGAGCTCTGTTGAAGGTAAGATTTATGTCACGTAGGGTTCCGACTTGTGGTATTAATTAAAGTTGTCCCAAGAATAGTTGATGAAATGTAATGAAATAAAATATTATTATCAGAAGTAATACATTTTAATAATAAAGAACCAAGTCTCGTTTTTTACGGAATGTATGTCATTAATGTCTTTTCAGATAATTCTTTGCCTACAATAAAACTGCCAGTGGGTGAAAGCAGGGATCATCTCTGGGCCAAGACCAAAGAAGCGTTCCGATACGTTTACGAGCATTACAGACGAGATGCTGACTGGTTTATGAAGGCTGATGATGATACGTAAGTAACGAAAAATATCTAGAATTACTTTTTATGAAGAATAGAAGAGCATGCATGAGAAGATGATGATGTAAAGAAGCTAGATAGGTTTGTCAGGATTGTACAAAGAAGCGGTCGATAGTGTCTGCCTAGCCCGATGGGAACTAATGGCGTGAGTATATGTACGTACTTTTAATTATACTTTATGCAAAAATTGTTACATGGCGTCTATCGCCATGCCAGAACCTTAAGACTCTAAAAGCCATCTGTTTTATGTGCAATATGTCTAATGTCAAAAAGTAACGTGATTCTGTAGTCTTCGAACTCAGTTCGAGTTCCAGACATGCAAATTAACATTAAGCTCAATTGACACCCTCATAAGAGAAAAACAATAAGACAACAAAAAAAATATATGTTAAGACAGACTGGCCTAGGTTATATACGTCGTTTATTGCAAAATATGATAATCTGACTTTAAGTTCATGAGACTGCGGTTTACGACATCATTTTCGTCAATTATTGAAGCTCTAAAAATTTGGCTTGGGATTGAGCAGAAATGTCCAATGCATTGCAAAGTAGACAAGTGTTATCTTAGTGGTACAAAATATGGGTCTGACTTAAATCATAATGTATTCTACTATCAATATTAGTAAACTTTTACCAGAAAAGATCTGATATGAGCAATTATTGTCGTTTCTAATAACTAAAGGAAATATTTTTTTTTTACCACTGGTGTCGTAATTTTCTTTATTTATCCTTTATTTATTAGACATAATCCCGACATGAGGATTTCATGAACAAAAACATTCTAATTATTATCGTTCTTTTTCCGTCTTCTCATATCCACCAGCCCTATTTGTTCAAGCCGAACAAAACCGACATCCAATCGTGGCATCTACAAATTTAAAGGCATGGAGAGCTGTATTCTGTCGTAATTATTAAAAGTTGGTCCAAGCAAGGTCACAACGGCTTTTTGGTCCAGCACCCCGTTACGTTGTTGTAGGGACGCTGAGAGCTGTACCATCGCACAAGTGGTGGAGGACTATTCATCAAGAAGACAACGATATTTTCAACAGTATCCCTTCTCACTCATACATATATACATTCATATACTCACGACTATAACTCCCTAAAATGGGTAGGCAGAGAAGTCAAGTGGGGAAAAGATTGTTAAATAAATATTTTGGTATATACATACATGAAAGAAAGAAAGAAGAAAGAAAGACGTTTATTCGCCATGTGTGGCACAAAAAACATACAAAAAAAAACATACATACATAATAAAACATACATGCATACATATACTCACGGCTTTAATTCCCTAAACGGGGTAGCCAGAGCTTTGGAATAAGAAATTCCTCAGCCACTTTAGGAAATTGATTGGGGAAAAGATTGTATTAATAAATGTTTTTGGTGAAGGGTCTCCTACCCCATCGCCCAAAAACCACTTGAAAAGCCCCTATACCCTTAGTCGCCTCTTACGATCACCCACGGGTAGAACTGGGGTAGTGTTATTCTAAGCCGACACTACACAGCAATATTTTGGTGATACCCTTATACCCGATAACCCTAGTCGCCTCTTACGAGGACCCATGGGAAGAAATGGGGTAGTCCTATTATATAAGCCGACACTATGGAGCATACTCTTCTTAGGGCCGGCGCTGACTGCCGGCATGGCATGGCAAAGGATTTCGGTACAGATATAGCATTTTTAATCTTATTACCATGAGTATAGAATTCATTTTACTTTACTTTGACACAACGATGCCGACGTTCTGTCCTACCGCGGCCTCCCTCGGCATCGTTGTGTCAAAATGAATTCTATACGCATGGTAATAAGATTAAAAATGCTATATCTGTACCGAAATCCTTTGCCATGCCATGCCGGCAGTCAGCGCCGGCCCTTACTCGTATCATCATATATTTCTGTCACGCTCGCATTAAACGAAATCCAATCATACCTCCGATGTCGTAGTTGTCAAATGTCATACTGTACAAAACATTTTAAATAACCATCGTTTGAAATTCAAAATGTCGATGTTGACTCGGAAAATACTTTACAAGGAATTGCAAGATATAATCGCTGTGTAGTGTCGGCTTAAAATAGTACTACCCCATTTCTTCCTGGGGGTATAAGAGGCGACTAAGGGTATTTGGGGCTTTAAAAGGGATTTTTGGGCGATACGGTTGACCCATTACCAACAACCTTTATTTTACTATCTTTTCCCTACGCAACTTTCAAAAGTGGCTGAGGAACTTCAAGTTACCCATTATAGGGATTTATAGCCGTGAGTATATGTATATATGCAAGATATAAGACAAAATTACAGTTGTCGTCTTGAGGTGTAAACCCCGTACCGCACTTACATATTATTTCCACCAACGCAGTGGCTATACCTCATAATTATTTTAACTTATAACAGTTAAAATATACAAATAAAAAAGTTACTAGTATGCTTGGAGCCAAAGTTTAAAGTATTTAGTTGATCCACGCATTGATAACTAGTTACAAGGTATATTATTTAAGGCTTTTAAGGGATTTTTGGGCGATGCGGTTGGAGACCCATCACCAACAACCTTTATTTCACCATCTTTTCCCCACGCAACTTCCAAAAGTGGCTGAGGAATTTCTAATTCCTTAGCTCTGGCTACCCCTTTAAGGAATTTATAGCCGTGAGTATGTGTGTGTGTGTAAGGTATATATATATATATATATATATATATATATATATATATATATAACGGTTGTGTTATTCGCTACGCAACGGTGTATAGACGCTTTAGTCAAGACGCTTTACCAAGAACAGAATAATAAAATTCATGCAAATTTGGTCGACATTCGCTTCACTAGTATTGTTTTTTAAGAATTATTATACTAAGTTATGCTTCATATATATTCTATAGTATATTTTGCTAAATAGCAAATTTTGTATTTATTATACATACACATTATACATATAATTTTATAATTTGTTATTATAGCCATAACCATTCCATATGAAAAACATGACTATTATTGGTTGACGTAACTAATCTATTGTATGGCATTTGGGTATTCAAATTATACAAATTATATGTTAATAGTTTATTGACTCAGGTGTCCAATGAAAAGATTTCTCACTTACAATTGAATTAAATTAAAATTGTGCTCCGTCATAAATACTAATTCTGGCATTTAGTTAAATATATGATAAAATAGACACAAAGCATACGTTTATAATACCTAAGTATTATAATTTAAACAAAAACGACATTAGTGACGCAAACGTGGTCCAAATTCGCGTGAAATTTATGCATAACGCCAATAACTACATCTTTTTTTGGGTTTCTTGACAAAAGCGTCTTTTAAAAACAACCATTTATATATACCATGTAACTAATCCAACTAATTTTTCTTTAGAATCAAGTACTTCAAACCTTTGTTAAAAATATGCTGTTTTATGTAATTTAACAGTTCTCCGCATTCCTACAGTTTAGCTAGGCAAGGGTAACGCAGTGTCGGCCCAAAGAACCGGCGCGGCGACGTGACCTTGTTGAGACCTATTGTGTGGCATTATTTTAGTTTACTTGTCTTGTCTGAGGTCAGTTTAGTTTTATGATGCTGTGCTGCAGAACCCTAAAAACCCACCTAAGGACACTATCGTTATTGAGACATATGTATATTCATTGTAAATGAGGGTTCTGCGTTTCAGAATATATATGGTAATTAAGAATAAAACACGACCCTTTCCCTTCAGTCAGGTAAAAACGGAGAAGAGTGGAGAAGTGGAGAAGAAATTCCGTTTGTCAATATAGTAACATTGTTTATCTTGTTTTCATCATTCATCATGTCATTGTCTATTAAGCGTTCTGGCAGGACTTGATTGGCAGAAGAAAGACTACTGTAGCGGCGCGCTGTTAGTACGTAATGACACGCACTACATAGAAACGCTGACAGTGCAAGAAGATTCACATTCCACAGCAACACTTAACCAAGCAATATACGTCCCACGCGTCATCAAGACTCGCCATACAAATCGTACATCGCGCAATCGAAGTTTCTAAAACATTTACCATATATACAAGTTCCAAATTAATACAGTTGGACCGAGGTACCTAGGCACACCACCGCCTGGCGGAAGATCTTCCCTTTTCCTCCACAACTGCTAACAACCTTAGGCCACCGTGATTGACTATGGCCTTAATACCCACTCGAGAGAGGTGCTTACCTCTTTGATGAAGGATTTGATAATAAATAAATGGACAGTCATATTTAGGAATACTAGTACCATTGCTACCCTTCACGGATTGTCGCTGAAAAGCTATATTTCTTGGTGTTGAAGCGACATTTAGTCCAGTCTCATTCACACACATCGGTATCGCGGTATCGAAGCATCTAGCTGACAAAGTATAAATAAAATTGGTTTGGTGTATTACATTACATTTGGGTGTATCAGACAGAATATATTTGCTGTACCTAAACTATTAGTCTACACCACAGTGGGTACACAACAGTCTATACTACAGTGGGTACTAATTATCAGTTATTAGTACCCACAGTATTTTATTCATTGTTATCAATTGATTACAGGTACGTAGTGGTAGAGAACCTTCGATACATGTTGTCAGGATACAACAGCAGTGATCCGCTTTACTTCGGATGCCGTTTCAAGCAGTTCGTGCCTCAAGTATGTCTTTGGATATTTACAACTAAATGTAACTGTATTCTTGAATTTAGTCCAAAAGATTGGGAAACCATAAGTATAATACAGTAACTTTTACTATAGTTTATAAAAAGTGGAAATTCTTAAGCTTAAGTTGAGAAATTAACTTATTAAAATTATTAATTAGTTTACTCGTCATATTATACAAATAAATAAAACAAAAAAGTAGCATGTCAGTTATTTGTTGAGAAACTAATATCTCTGCCTAGCCTGCCTGCCCAGTGGTCTAGCGGTAAAACATTTAACCCCTGAAGGTGTGAACTCACTAATTTTATTTGTAAGATTTTACTCAGTTTTTAAGGATATTGCAGGCTTGAATCACCTCATTTCGTGCTGTGATGGGCACGTTAAGTAGTCGGTCCCTATTATTACGGTAGTTGTTAGTCTACCAAATTGGCTAGCTTGGTGGACTAAGGCCAAATCACTCTATACAGGGTAGGCTCGAGCCTCCTGGTTCATTAATATAATATAATCTATAGATATAAAAGAAAGTGGTGTTAGTTACACTATTTATAACTCAAGAACAGATAAACCCATCTGGCTGAAAATAGTTGGAATGGTAGCTTAGAACCAGGAAAAGGACATAGGGTATATATCATCACGCCAAATATCGTAGGGGGTAAGCAGTTGAAAGTACTAAACACCATCCGTGCGAAGCCGGGGCGGCCCTCTAGTATGTAATAATAATTAAAATGTTTATTCAAGTAACAAAGACTCACATAAGTGTTAGTAAAGGCTTACAAACTATATTAGGAGCAACATAACTTAAGTATACTACTAGGCACATACTATATACACATAATGTATTTTCAGAGCCCTATCCTTTCTTACACAGGGAGCATGGAGGGCACAACAGTGTCGCATATAGGGACAATCTAACCTCGCCCCGATCATACCTACTATTGTGTTAGGGCTGTTCCGCACCCGGCTCACCATGGCATATACCTATATAAGCAATTGTATTAATAATAATTTAAAAATTCAGGGCTACATGTCCGGCGGCGCGGGCTACGTCCTAAGCCGCGAGTCGCTGGACAGGTTCGTGAACCGCGCGCTGCCCACCCCGCACCTGTGCCGCGCGGGGGACGGCGGCGCGGAGGACGTGGAGATGGGTGAGTGCCATACACTTTATATAACTAGCATACCCGACAGACTTCCTATTTTTTTTTAAATGTTTTTGTTCATGAAAACCTCATGTAGAGATTATTAGTATTAAATAAAGGAAAGAAAATTTTTGACACAGGCGGGAATCGAACCCGCGACCTCGGGTATACGCCTCCGTCGCACTGCCATTGAGTTACCGTGTCAATGGCTGCCTGTGTCGAAATTTTTCTTTCCTTTGTTTATTAGACTTCGTATTGTTACACTGCGTCTCCAGTAGGCAAACTATTAGCGGCCGACTAATAATATTTAATACAAACAAAATTACGTACCGTAAGCGCAAAACTACGCCGCTAACTAAGTCAGCTTCTAACAGTTTGCCTACTGGGGACGCAGCCTACAACATTGATTGATATTCACTTTATGAATGTCATCACAAAGCTTATTTTTATTTTTCATAAAAAAAAAATATATTTTTTTATAATAAAGAGTTGCCTATGTTATGTTACCTCTCACACCTCCAAGAATATGTGTACAAAGTGTCGTGTATATCGTTTAAGCAGTTTTTGTGTAAAAGCGTAACAAGCAAGGTCTCCAACCGCATCGCCCAGAAATTCCTAAAAAGCCTCAATACCGTAAGTCGCCTCTTACGTACACCTGAAGAAATGGGGTAGTACTATTCTAAGCTGAAACTACACAGCTATATGGCAGTATAAAATTACTTGTGCCAAACCCGCTCGCTGTCCGCTCCGCGGACGGATAGAGTGTATTGGCTTTTATTATAATACAAAATTTATGCGATCCGTTCTGTGGTTATGTTGAAGCTGGATAGATATTTCTCGCACCGACCGCTAACGCCGATACGATTCTTGTTATTTAGAATAGGTAAAAATTGGAAAAACATGAATATATGAAATTTCATGATGCTCCTTCTACTTACAAACACCTAACGGAGCAACGGAAAAATCATTTAAATTAAAAACAATAACTTTATATTTTTTGTAACATCTATATTTTTTGAGTTAAGTGTTTTTTGGCTTTATCAAATATATCTTATTAATTCCAATTTCCAGGTAAATGTCTAGCCCAAGTGGGAGTGAAAGCGATGGACACTCGCGACTCGTTCGGCCGCGGACGGTTCTTCCCGTTCGAGCCGCAGGGACATTTGTTCCCGAATATGGATAAGTCTTTCTGGTATTGGAAGTACATCTACTATCCTGCTCATGAGGTATGTATGATCTTATATTTTTATAATGGCGGTTTAGAACCGAAAGTTTATAGCTATTCCAAAGAGACAGACTTCTGAAAAAACTAATTAGGCAGGCGTTGCTAAACCATTGATGACTCTAAAGTTCGCTTATATTTAAACTATACACTTGACAAAATCTGTAGTGTTGAAATAGCATGGGTTTAATAGAGTGACTTAGGGCCAGTTTTTTGATCCGGAGTTAAAAATATAACCATTTGTTACATAGACTATAGTTAAATGACTAACCAGTAGTTAATTCGTAAATCCATTTTGATGTCTTTTTTAACTTTAGTCAAACTTTACAATTGGTCAATTTGTTGCCAGCGCAATGAACAATGACCAGTGATGTATAAGATATCCTATACAAAGTATCTGAAATGCAAGATGTAAGATACTTTAAAAAAGAGTATTTCAGATACAGATAAAATTAGTTTCTAAAAAGGTATTTGGAATACAAAATACCTACCTTTCAAATACTTTTTAAAAATAAAATAATTTTGTAAGGAAACTACATTTGATTAAACTTATTCGAGAATAACTGAGAGTGTGCGTTTTAGAATCATTCCCAATTTCAGTAACAATGCAGAGTACTGCTTCCTTCGATAGGCGGTAACGATGATAAAAATCTACATCATTCCAGGTTTCGAACGGCGGATGGCGTGGCCTAAATATTTTTAACCTTCTCATCAACACACATTGTAATATAATATCATCGTTTCCTTCTTCTGACGAACTTTCGACTTCAAAGTATCTAACTATGTTCAAATTCATCTCAGATGTCTGACAAACAGCTGCTATTTTACAAATAACCAGCGGCCATCTTGTTTAACCCTCCAATCCTGAGTAGTTAACTTTTTTAACTAACGGTTCGATATTTGAACATTAGTTACTCTAACCACGGGTCAAAAAATGCTTCTTGCTGATATCTAACCAATAGTTACGATATTTAACAAATTGTTGAGTTAACCACGGATCAAAAAACTGGCCCTAAGTCCATTTATTGTTGGGAGATGTGGCTGTAGATCCATCACCAATCAATGTTTTCTTCACTCAACTTCCAAAAGTGGTCAAGGTATCTCTAATTCTGAAGCGCTGGCGACATCTTTTTAAGATTTATGATATGAGTATAGAAGATAGTATTCATTCAGTATTTAACAATGAAAACACATAGATGTTGTATAATTTAAAATATAATTGCATTTCTAAAATTTTTGTTATAAAACCTTTATATATCTTCGTCATTGATTCAATGTTATTTAAGTTACGAAAAATCATTATATTAGATTTATTCTAATTCTCATTCATTTTTTCAGGGTTTAGACTGCTGTTCAGACTACGCCATTTCGTTCCACTACGTGAGTCCGCAACACATGTACTTACTAGACTACCTTATCTACCATTTGCGACCCTATGGCGTTAGACATAAAGAGCAAAGTACTAGAATTATAGACCCCGAAAATATTACCAGTGATTTAGCTGGGGTATAACTAGTAAGAAACTAAGAAGTAAACTAAGTTTGAGAATTCTTAACTGGGTTTCATCGAAAGTTAAATAAAGTATGAAAAATTCAACAAAATGCTAAGCATTGTAGTAATAGTACGATTTGATTGGCCAAAAGTAATCAATAATTCTGCTTGCAAAATAATATGGTCACTCACTAAAAAAACTATGTTAGTCAAACGTTTAGTCATATTTTAAAACTTATTTGATGCGAGATGATTCAAACAATGTTATTTTTACTCTGAACAATGTTGTTATTGTTACTCAGATTTAAGAAGCTGTACTTGAATTTTGGTAGTACTACGTCCGTACATACATAATATACAGACTTCTGAATTGTTATAACATGAGAGAGTTCTTGAGGAGAATCTTAATATGGTGGTTAATTAGTCTACATAATTTAATTTCATTCCTCAATACTAGAAATGCTATTTAGTTTTAAAGATGTTTTCAGACCTATTCGTATATTAGTTGGTAAAATAATAATAAGTACAATATCACCAAAGAATAACAATTATAGAAGATTGCAAGGAAAAGAATTGATGAATATTGTAATGTAATTGTTTTGTGAAAGTCTGCATATTTTAATTGGATGTAGTTAAGCAGCGAGGACTCAACTCACACTTTCGCCGAAATCGTGTTAATTATGCCAATGTGTTGCTGAGGGTTGCATCTATGAAGTAGTGAAAACTACTAATAAAAAGTGCACGCAAACTGTGAATTTTAAAAATCCCGACCTATCCCGAAGTTTGAAAAGCTAAGTTAAGTTATAACATCGAACGCTCATATCTCGAAATCGATTTTGTCCTTTCTGCTTAACTATGTCCAAATTTGGTCGTTAGAAATTGTGTAAGGTACAGTTATTATGTAATGCTTCAGGTCATGCCTTAAAGAAAATGGATGGTATAATTATATGAATATAATTCACAGGACATCACTTATAAGTGATCGTATCAAATAGAATTAGAATTCCAAGAGCCTCTACCAGTGGTGTTGTTCTGGTGGTATCCCATAGAAATAACTAGATTTCTCAAATTTTACATATTATTTAGTACAAACATTTATTGGCATTTAAATAACATACATTCAAGTTTTATTAAAGATAAAAAAAATAAGTTTTGTGTAAAAGATGCACATAATAGCGGATATTACCAAACTCAATTTTACTCTAAATTTGTGTTTTAGAATACTTTTACAATTAACATAAATACTAAATTTAGCCATAAATGCTAACTGAATCCAAAAAAAATTGTACTAGTTCTGCTATTCTTCTTTCCTTCATTTTTTAGGTAGCGAACAAGTTAAATATACTCTTAAATTTCATAATAAATTCGACGAGGCCTTTAAATTTGGCCAAATATATTATCATTTTAAGTGATATTTGACATTGTAATATCGCGTTTAGCGGCATATTAGATACAAAATAACCACTAGTAGCATAAGGTTTGTGAGAGCGCGTATGTCGAGAGATTGCTCATACAAAATCTGTCAGTATCTCAATTCTCATATGACATATTCGCTCTCTCACGCCTCATGCTAAGGATGAAGGTTTATTATTTAAATGGCCTTAAACTTCTACTGCCCCTGAAACTGTTAAATAATATATCTTACGCCCGATTTCTGAATTGAGTATTCCAGCTGAGAACAACTTAAGTATCACTAAACTTAAACTTAAGTATCGTTCTGTCGCATTGAAATCTTAACAACTGAATGAGACAAAACGATACTTAAGTCGTTCTCAGCTTGAATACTCAATTCAGAAATCGGGCGTTAGTAGTATAGTCATTTCTAGATCTGAATTGAGTCTCGACAAAAAGGGCTACTAAGTCATGGTACACCTGGTCAGTTTACCTAAGTGGACCACGAACATTTTTTTTTGTTAGTGGTCTACCTTCTTTTTTTAAACAAAAGTATAATAAAAAAGTATTGTTTTTGGTTCACCCATGAAAAATAAAAGGGATGGGAGTCAAAAAATAACGGATCTTTATTTTTAAGGGGAAGTATACATGTCTATGTCTTATTTGTAGTTGGGATTTTTTCGTCGGTGCATTTTCGACAGTAATGTAAAACACTTAGAAATTTTCAGAAAAATCCTATTGAAAAACACGCTTTTCTCACGACGAGAAGTACTAGGTGAGCATAAACTTGCAGTAGGGTCATAAGGCTTAAAACAATAAAAAAATCAAACTGTTTAATAATAGAAAATATACGAGCTCAGTCACTTCAACGTTAAAGTAAAAAATGTTTATTTAATGAGTAATGATACTAGAAAACATTTTTATACGTGAACAGTTTTATAAATCACTTTTAGAAGCTTTACGATCGGAAGGGTGTATTGTTGGGAAAAATATGCAAGAAAAAATCCTCAACACACATTTATTTAATCGGAAGGTGTATTGTTGGGAGAAATATGTGCAAGAAACTTCTCAACACATTTTTTTTCATATAGATAAATTAACAGTAATTATGAGGATGTTTATAACGTGAAATATAATAAATATGTGGTCTGTTAATAATTCAGTGGGGAAAAGATTGTAAAATAAAAGTTGCTGGTGGTCTCCAGCTGCATCGCCTAACTTCACGAAATTCCCTTACGGTTAAGCATATTTGAGTGTTCTTAACGTAATTTTTCTAGGGCTATATCGACGGAAATATCATTGTTAATCGATTGAAATTGAATGTCGCGTATGTCATCATCATCGTCTATGTAAATGTTTTTCCTCTTGTGGTATTTTTTTTTTCTTTTGTATGTCTTTCAATGCTTTAAGCAGGCGTAAAATGGTTGTATTTTTTTTGTTTACAATTTTTTTCAATATAATCAGTGAGGTGAACAACGAACACAAAAATATGTTCGTGGATCATCTAGGTGGACATAGGTGGCCCACGAACTTATTTGTATGTTCGTGGTCCACATAGGTGAACTTAGCGGGTGTACCAAGACCAATGCGGGGACAAAAATACTACATTCTATATAAGCATTTATTTACGATACGTATAAGTACATTTTACCTAGTATAAGTTTTTTATATTTATAATAGGCAAATATTAATTTTGTAGGAGATATTTCTAAGCTTATTTTTAATTTAAGTATAAAATTTTCTCATTAATATGATTTTGTATCTGAGGTTCATTTGTATCAAGCTCTGGTTTATCAAAGAGCGATTATTATTGTTGTTAAACTGCCTAAGCCTATGATTGTCTTTATTTCAATGATACTTTAGAACTTAGAATGGATTGCTTTGTTCATGAAAACCTCATATGGGGATTACTACTTATAAATAAAGGAAAGAAAAATTTCGACACCAGACGAATTTCGCACTAGTAGCCACTTGACAGCTCAATTGGCAGAGCGACGAGGGCGTATACTCGGAAGTCGTGGGTTCGATCCCCGCTGGTGCCGAAATTTTTCTTTCCTTTATTTATTAGTAATTTTGGTATGTGTTCGGTCAAGACTGACTGGCGTGATAGTAATAAAATCCTAACTGATAAAGGAGCATTTTTGAACTAGTCAAGAGGTCGGATACAAATGGACCTTAGAGGTTAATTGTATAGATAGTGCATAGTTTAGTTGCGCCATTTTAGCTCAGTCTCATCTAGTCTCGATAGAATCCCGATACCAAAGATTATGTTGTCCTAGGTCGGATTTAGAAGCTCCTTTACTAATATATTGAATAGAAATGTTAATTTAGTTTAAGATTTTTTGTAGTTTTTAATTTCTTACAATTTTCCTATTTTAAATAAGGTTTAAAATATGGTCAATCACCTGATGTTTTTGGAAATGTTCTTAGACAATTCTATTAAATAGTTTCTTCCCTTAAAATCAACGCTTCTTTATGAATATTTTAAATCATTATATGATTGCTTTATTATTGGACAACACCCGATAATGGTTTAACCTATTTAACACAACAGTTTAGAGGTTATGCATATGCAAAATTCCAATATTAATAATTGTGCAATTCAGTTTTAGTTTATATTCTTGGACATAATGGATAATAATAAACCTGACATTTGTTTCCTAAGAAATATTAGGTAATCGAAGAACTGAACTGATATAAATAACACTATTCCATATTGTCTGCTCGATACAAAAAAAAAACCGTGAAAAGTTGTATGAAAATTTATGTAGGTATTGTGTTCCTCTTTGTACAAACATGAAAATAAATAAGACACACTCAATAATAGTTTAATTTTTATATTTCTACTCCATGGTGTAAGAGATATCTAGCAGGAGGCATAGCACGAGCGCTATTTTATCGTCACCATATCGGTTAGAATTAGATGACATTATACGATACTAAGTAGGTGCGAAAGAGATGGCTGTTTTATTCCACGCGATATCTAGTTAAAAGATCGCTCGTACTAGCTATGCCGGTGGGTACGACTTAATAAGTAAAACATGCCTAATGCAGTTCTTGGCAGTCACTAGAAGGTTCTACATTCTGCGCATGTTTTCAAAGACATCTATACACCATGTTTCACTCATATACTCTGCCTTTGGCAGTAGGGAATAGATTTTTTTGTGGTAAAGAAGGGTAAACAATATACATACATATTGTTCCTAATTGAGAAATACGAAGAATTATTTAAATGTTTATCAGAGGAAGATGATAAGTTTTAGTGATAAGCCTTTTTCATCAAAAACACATCAGGCTTTTCAAACATTTCAGGCTTAGGAATGGAAGTTTTGTGTTGTGACTGTTTGCATTAATTTAAATCAATAAAATTTAAAATATTTTAAAACCCAATGCAAATTTGATGTTTTTCGAGTTTGTATATCACAATAAATGGGTTGGGATATTTATCGTCCAACTTTGCCTGCTGCCTTTACCTGCTGACAATGGAATACCACTTCAAGATACTTTTTCATGAAAGACAAGTTTCCAAAAGTTATTAGCTGTTGATCTGTTGGTTGATGTATCTTCGCCATAGAGCACTGAACTAAATGGAGAAGAAACCACGAATATCAAAACCCGTAAATGGTTCAGTGCATTTCCACTGACTTAAGCGAAGCAAATGTATGATCAACAAAACATTGAATCAATCAATCAGCGTGGAGGAAAATGTATTTTGACAATTAGGTTTTAGAAGAATTATTTTAGCAATTTTAGTACTGAACTACGTTTTGTTTCCGCTCTATTTAGTTAAGTTCTCTATGATCTTGGTCCACATTTTAACCCTTTTAAGTTTTTTCTATGAGTGCTGACTTATCATCTACATATATATATCTCGGAGTAAACTCATGAACAAAATTGAGCATAGAAAAGGAGCCAAGTAGAAGAAAGGTTTCCGATAATGAATGGCTAACAGCATCGCCCAACTACTTCAAAATACCCTTTTTTTAATCTTCTTTTAAGACTTAAGCATGAGATGGGATAGTGACATCTAAGCCAGCATGGCAACATCATCATCCAAGTAAATACACGTCCACTTCTTAACAAAATCTCAACTGATCTTGCACTGTCCGCATTCATCGGCTTCCCGTGATCATCACCCAGTCGTCAAATTGTTTCATCTATAAGGGCCTTACAGAAATAAGGAATAGAAATAGAACCAAAAAAAGAGTGACACAGTATCAATTTATATTTTTACAAAGATAACAAACTTACTACAAAAGATACAGTTATATTATAATCTAATAAATGTCATGCTCTCAGAGCCATACACACACTAAACATATGTTTGATTACAAATGAAGTTCGAAAAATTAAGTGATATTATAATTGTACAAGGGTGTTTTTTTTGCTTTTCTTTATACTATTTTTTATTTTATGTACACCACACGTTTGGTCAAGAAGAATAACGTAAATGTTTTAAATTGCAGTGTTGTTAACCTATTATAATATTAATTACTGGCGTATAGACCAAAATATCACTACCCCTGTTTACTACTGTTCACTCTTTCTATGAATGTCAGTAAGATAACTAAGCAATTAAGATGCCAAACCATCGCCAAAAACTCATCTCTTTTGAATGACTGAAGGCTTATTGAGGAATGAAAATAATAGGTCGTTTTTTATTTTACGTTTAATTAACGTAATGGATACAATTATAATATCACTAGAATATTTACACTGAGCCTATATTCTATTATCACCATTATTTGTGATGTCAAACTCATCAGAGATTACCTTTTAGTCCGAACTAAACACAAATACACTGATATAAAATATAACATAAAATATTTTCTTCCAAAATACTATAAACTTTGATTAAATATTTAAGACAGCTGAACATACTCAATCCGCCAAGTTGTTATAGGTTTTTGAAGCATATGAAAACTTAAACCGAATAACAATAAATAATTCGATTGAGTAAGTTTATAACACTGGTATTAAATTGAAAAAGTTGCAAAAACTGTCAATTTTATCAAACTAAAACATTGACAAATATGACAGCAAGATTTTAAACGATATTTTAACAAAAGGCTGTGTTTATGCTACAAAATCAAATTTATGACTCATTTCAATATTAACAAATGTTTGAATTAATACAAACTTAAAATCTAAATGGTGACTAACTAAAATTTAAGTACTTCTGTTCCCTATCATTTACAACAAACAAGCTACAAATTATCTAAATTAATGACATACATAAATATTAATCACCTTTGATAAGACTTTTTAAACTCTCGCGGTTTGTAGACATCATACATGATAATCGGGATTAACCGACGAAAACATTTTTGAAATGATGATGATTTGAATTGAAATATGTATTTATTCTATCCCAATTATTATGTATAACATATTTGGGCGATTTGGTTGCAGACCCTTACCAAAAAAAATTATTATTACCATCTTTTCCCCAATGAACTTCCAAAAGTGGCTGAGGAATTTCTCATTCCAAAGCTCTGGCTACCCCGTTAAGGGATTTATAGCCGTGAGTATATGTATGTATGTATATATAACACCGTTGATAAGGGTCCAGCAAGCGGTAATGCTTACCACTTATACGTAAATAATGAACTGACTTGGTGAATTAACCTACGCTATAGTACTGACGATATACCATTGAAACAAGATGGTCAAAACTTCTGAATTTATTAAGTTTTAATTAAAAAAATATATTCAAAAGCGAGGACCTGCAAAAACTTCTACGTATGTTTCAGTTTGTTTCTTGAAGTGCAAAAGTATCATTAATTCAGACAATACGAAATTTAATCATAAATTCCTTTATAATACTAAAATGGAATTTTTAACCACAGTATTATTTAAATTATAATGACTAAATAGTAAAGCAACCAGAAGTAAACACTAACTTTTTGTTACAATAAATTCCCAAAGGTTGAAGCAGAAATCAAAGACAATGTTTTCTTCAAGATTTTTACAAGGTTATTAATAAGTTTACTACTAATATATACAGAATTTAGTAACTTTTAACAAGAACTTTTAATAAACTAATATAAGACATACTCTTAGTACCAGTTACAAGGGACAAAAATCGAAATACGGTTAATATTTCAAACATGATCGTAAATCATACAAAGCAAAGTTTACAAAACACATCTTAGAAGGTATCGAGTGAATGAAGAGTTTTCGCGGCTCTTTTAAACACACTTTAGGCGGTGGTGTGACGTCCCGTACTTCACAACGGATTTATATAAATAAAAAAGCAACTTATAAATGATGTACAAGTTAATAATACAAAATACTTACAAAAAATTTACATATTGGAAAATAAAGTAAGCAAAAAGATGCTAAAAAAAATCAAAAACTGGCCAATTGTCCCCTGAATTATTTAATTACATCTGATAATCCGAATCTTTATGTCAAATGTTCATAAATATCATTTCAATCTTACTGAAAAATAGTAATAAGGGTCAATCTTCGATCATATAATTTACTAAGTAGAAATCGGAATCGTACAGGCAGAAATCGGAAACATGCTTTGTTATGAGCTTATAAATTCATTGGCCGCGGCCGAAACGCAGTTATTTTTTAACAATTTTAATTTATATGCCTTGTTTTTTTGTGTCCGGCATAAGTGTTTCAATGTTTTAAAATTTTTAATATGGTTCTATCATATCATACTAATCATATCTGAGTTTCGATATGGGCACAACATTTGGTTGGATTTTGATGGAACTCTGTTGTGTATCTTCAGTAATATTTGATCAAAGAGTTCAATACTATAATTGAAAAAAATATTTTTTTTTAATAATATAAGCAAAAATCTCTAAATCTGCAAAGACGCCATAACATTAAACTATAACAAAGTTAATTTGATGTTTTATTTTGAAGCTACCATGATAGTGACAATATAAAAATATATACAACATATCAAGAGTTTGTCCTCAATATTTACAAAACTCTTAAACTTTTTCTGACCTCTTCTAATTTGACATTACCATTCTAACGGCTTTGATAGATTTAAATACAGTTTAAACCCTCATTGCAATACGAATTTTATATTTTTGTACTGTTATCGCACTTTTTGTTATTATTTTTTAATATATAAATAACACGAAATTTACACCAAGCGACCAAACTCTACACATATTCATTTACATAAACTAAAACTACTTCTCAGGAATAGCGACTTCAAAATCACAAAAAATATGTATTTTATAAAGTATTCATGTTCACACTATGATAAATTAATATAGTTCACTAGGAGTGATTGAATGAGTGAATGATGATTGACTTGGTCACAAGTAGATTAAGTAATGAAAAAAATCTAAGAAGTGTTTATTTCTTTTATTAAGTATAGTGATTTTGGTAGTATTGTTAATAGGTATCTAAAATAATATATTAATTATCATGTACGGGCAAGCATTTAGATCTTATGAAATCACGTAAGGCTCTGTAAATTTATTATATTGAAAATTTACACAACGTGCACATTTCTTTTGCGAGTATTACCTGTGTATTTAATTTAATTTGGTGCCTACTAGATACACATATGGCCATCCAATAAAATCACATTTTACATGCGATGTTTCAATTTAAAAGTATTATTCGTTAGTACTATCCAAAATATTTATTTTATTCCTACATAAAAATATATAAAGGCACCCAGTGATAGATTAATTAATATTTATGCTCAACTTATTTAGTTAAGCCAGCTATAACACTAACAGTTACTAGTAGGGAGTAGACTTTTAACAGTTACAAACAGAGTCATTTGTTGGGAAGTATTCATGTTTTGGATTACAGATGCCTCTAACAATAATTAAAAAATATACTGAGAAGTTCAAACACAGAGATTCTTGTGAAGACAAATGTTATGTTCACTTAAATAACTTGTAATTATTATCTACAAAAATATACAAAAAAAGGAGATAACTTGACGAGTTATGAGGTGCTAGCATACTTGTATTTTTTTTTGGCTTATTTTGTGAAATTGTTTAATCAACTGAAAGGTTTAAGGTTTTCCCGCTTCGTTGAAAGGTGTTTGAGGAAACAAATAGCATGTAGTTCAGAAACTGTATAGAGATTACTACACAATCAGACTAATCAATACCATTTGATTGATATTACTGGTTTACGTCTACACTTACTACGAAATTATAACGTACCTTTAGAATGATTTTTGTTCATGAAACCCTCATGTGGGGATTATTTCTAATAAATCAAGGAATTTGTTATTATTTATCTTTAAAAACGTAGTGTTATTTTCTTGTGCTTTTACCTATTGATCATTTATTACCACTACTAGCACTACTAGTTATAATATAATATTACCCTCTAATATTTTTGTATATGATTTTCTGTAAACATACGTTTCAGTGAATAAGTGTAACAGAGACAACTACTTTGTATCCCGAGATAAAAGTTAAATTAACCAGTATGCTAGCACCACTGTACAGAAATATAACTCCTTAGTATATTATCTATATTATAATTAAAACTAACGAAATTATTAAATAAAAACTAAGCGTTTGTTTTCGTTAATGAAAATAGTTTCTTTTCTTGTTTCTTGATACTCTGTAATTAAAAAATAAGGTATTACTTTTTTATTCCATCCAACAAGACAACCATAATAGCTCAGTGGGTAGAACACTGCTTATCATGCAGACGATGAAGGTTCAAATTCCGGATCGGATCGAAAACAAACAAGAAGACAATTCAGACTTATACATTGCAAAAAAAGTTGAATCAAAGAGGCACCAACTCAGCATATGTACGAGAGAAGCAATCAGTTTCACTGATTGTTCTTCTATACGCTGGTTTTCATTTGGCGCTAACCAAAAAAAAACTTGTTCCTACAAATAAAAAGTTTCATAAATACACACAAATTATATATACACATATACATTCAAGTCAATAGTTCCCATTGTGGTACGCAGAGACTATCGATCGCCATTTTGTCCGATCCTTCCAAACTTCTCTAGCTTCAATTACATCCATCAATCTTTATAAATGTTATTTTATTCTTAAAGGGCACTATTTACAAGATTTCATATACACATGAATATAGAGTTTGAGTCAAATATACCATACATAAAAACCATTGAGAGTGTGCTCAAAAAGGCTGGCGTACGAAGTATGAAGAATAAAAGAGCATGTATGAAAAGATTTATGGATGTAAACGAAGCTAGAGAGGTTTGTCAGGATCGTGCGAAGTGGCGATCAATAGTCTCTGCCTACCCCAATGGGAACTAATGGCGTGAGTATATGTATGTTTGTATAAAAACCATACATACCATAGATTTTAAATATTATTTTATTCAATTTATAAAAATCTCACAAAGCAAATCATGCTGTTTACACAGTTAAGGTGTTTTTACTGAAATTTTATGTTTATGAAATGCCATTATGTATTTAAGAAAGAGAAAGAGAAAGAAAAAGAGAGACATTAATTCGCTGCAAAGATGAGCAAGAAACATACAGTAAAACATAAAAAGAAAAATAGAAGCAGTGACACAAACAATTACATTAGAAAAAAGGCCATTATGTATTTGTATATTAACGGTTTGTGTGCCTTAAAGTTAAATAAATAAATACATACCCAGTATCAGCGGGTGAAAAGAAGAACCCCCTAGGTTTGGAAAGTCGGTGCTGCATTGGAGACGCGTCGTTGGGACACGCCCACTGCGCCCAGTAGTCGCTTGGCAATTGTAGGAGGAGACGCATCACCTGGTATATATCAATTGCTATTTAGTAAGATTTTGCTTGCGATATCAAATATTTAAGTTTAAGTAGTTTTTTTGTCCATAAATACATGTACGTGGGGTTGACATTGTCAGACTGGACTTCAGTGAATTAGTTAGTATAATAAAAATGTTCTATAAAAGTGGAGGTGGGACACGCCCACTGCGCCCAGTAGTCGCTTGGTAGTTATAGGAGGAGACGCATCACCTGGATTTTAAATATTTATTACATACATATTATATACATACCGTCTGTATCAATTAGAAAAAATAGGGTTGTAAACAAAGAAACGTCAATGACCTTTTAGTATTTTAGTGTTGTAACCAATATAATCGACGGCGACGTAAACATCGAATACGTTACTAATTGTAAGCAAATTTCTTGATCCAATTTAATCGTATACTTATAAACAGATGTAAAACACACATTCGTTCCCTATAATAACTTTTATGCATATACTCACGTTAGCCAACATTGGGGTATGCAGAGAAGAGACTGTTGCGACCTCTAGACGGCGAACTCATTCGCACACTAGCAGGGTCATAAAAATATCCAAATCATGGCATCGAAATGTTTTTCTTACTAAAGTATAAATACAAATTACTTGTTGATTGATACACAGCAGGGTGAATAGAACTGTGATAGTACAGTGAAAGGCAAGCTGATGAACATATCATCTCGACGCCATTCCAACAACGGGCGGGCGGTGGGGTCGTCACATACCTACGCCATTACCATTAAGTTGAATTTTGACGTTCAAAAAACAAAGATTTATCTTTTCACTTTGAAATAATATAAATATATTATATATATATAATTTAATTATATTAATATATATATATATACTTTTAACTGAAATTTTAAACATATCTTGGTTGGTTACATAAAGTATGAAATAATAGTTACTGTATCGTTAACACTCACATTATTATTATTTTTTAAATGCTACTAAACAATTTACTATTTAAATTCCTCACAGCCCATATATGTTCCCATCAAGGGGCTCGAGACTACCCTATATAGGGCGATATGGCCATAATCCACCACGCTGGCCAATTGCGGGTTGGTAGACTAAAGACTACTACCGTAATAGTAGCCGGTACCGACGGCTAAACGTGCCCGAAGCACGGAATCATCTTAA
Source organism: Bedellia somnulentella (assembly GCA_963576735.1). NCBI lineage: Eukaryota > Metazoa > Arthropoda > Insecta > Lepidoptera > Bedelliidae > Bedellia > Bedellia somnulentella. Next base: position 13,366,987 of record OY755184.1, read on the forward strand.
TTTTGCAATATCCTTCCAAACTGGGTTAAATCTTACAAATCTTTGTAAAGTTACCACCCCTCGGGGATCGAACCCAAGACCCCGTACTTGAAACCAAGCGCTTAACCGCGAGATGGAGGCAGTCATTTACATTGAAAATGGATTTAATATAGTAATTTAGGCAAACATAACTTAGGTATTAATGTATAATTTAGGTTGTCTCAGGTAGGTCTTCGATATCCGATTCATCATCAGTGGTCGTAGTGTCGCCAACATTTATTATAATTTTTTCTTGTATGGAATCCGTCGCAGCATCAATTAAACCTTCCAGGTCCTTCATTTTTTTTCTTCTTTTATAACGTGACTAATACATCCTGTCCACTGCGCTGCACCAATTTTTGCTATACCTTCTTCCAGTAAAGTCCTAACCTCGGGCATTCTAAATGTTTTATTGTTCCGTCCTACATATGACTTTACTTGAGCCCAAATTAGTTCTATTGGGTTCAGTTCGCAGTGGTACGGAGGAAGACGTAGTACTTGGATATTTTGCTTTTCGGCCATATCGTCTATAACCTTTTTTAATATTCGTTTTTTTTTCGTACTAACATGAGAGCACATTTGAGCAAAAATTAGTATAGCGATTTTCCGGAGCAATTGCTACAGAAATAAAATGATTAAATACGTAAATATAGAACAGGCGTTTTTACGTATTTAATAAAATTAAACTAATCCCAATCCCACAATAAACCTTAGAAGTTACACCTATGTATAAAATTAAAAAGACAGATTAAATTCCCCGAGTGACTGACAGCCAATATTAATGCCAAACGCATCACATTATTCATACCTGACTTATCTTTAATAACGAAATGTTTTGTATGTGTAAATTAAATGTGTCAACCCGTGCAAAGCCGGGACGGGCCGTTAGTCGATTAAATACATACATACATATACTCTCGGCTATAAATTCCTTGACGGGGTAGCCAGAGCTTTGGAATGAGAAATTCCTCAGCCACTTTTGGAAGTTGAAAGAGGAAAAGATGGTAACAGTAAATGTTTTTGGTGACGGGTCTCCAACCACATCGCCCAAAAATCACTTAAAAAGCCCCTAGACCCTTAGTCGCCTCTTACGATCACCCACGGGTAGAAATGGGGTAGTGTTATTCTAAGCCGACACTACACGGCAAAATCCTTAGTCGATTAATAAAAGACATTTCTAAAAAAAGACCAGAATCGGCCCGAACCAAATAAAACTTAAATGTAATAGTAAAATAGGTATAATCTACATACTCACTAACCATTTCTGAACTTAAAACGTAATAAATTTGTTTTGTGTATCAATATACATATTATTATTTTTGTTAAAAATACAATAGTTTACAGTGTTATACATTTTATTCACTGCGATTTTGATATATTGGATCTTCTTACGTCGATTTATCAATCGGTAATCGATTACTGTCATTCTTTCATTACTATTTAATGTCAATACCCATCCCAAATTTTTGCATTGGAAAAAATATTAAGTAACCAAATTTTTAATATTTTTTGTGTTTTGCAAGTTTTATCTCCAATTAATACTTAGTTTTTAGCTGGATCATTCGACGAATGTGTTTTATAATTGACGGATGTGAAATTCTAGTGTCATGGAAGTATTTTCTTGATGAAATCTACGATTTTATTCCCGGCAATGGTTTGTTTACAATCCTTTTTTTTGTAATAGATATAGATTGTACATATACTCACGGCTATAGATCCTAATTATAAAAGATTATCTAATCATAAATCATTTTTTCCAACTGAATTCCGCTTTATACATTACTAATAAATATTGTACATGCCGTGTAGTGTCGGCTTAGAATAGCACTACCCCATTTCTTCCGGTGGGTGTACGTAAGAGGCGACTAACGGTATTGGGGCTTTTAAGGAATTTTTGGGCGATGCAGTTGGAGACCCATCTCCAACAACCTTTTTATTACCATCTTTTCCCCAATTAAATTTCTAAAAGTGGCTGAGGAATTTTTAATTCCTTAGCTCTGGCTACCCCTTCAAGGGATTTATAGTCGTTAGTATATGTATGTATGTATGTAAAGTCAAAATGTCTCACATTAAACATCTTGGCAGTAGCAGTGTACATCTCTGCCGCCTGCGTCATCATCCCGTAGCCCACTATGGTGGGGCCGAATATCTTGGCCAGGTTATCTATGCCCATTTCACAATCGGGACTTTCTGCCACTCTGCAACAAGAAAATATTAGAATTATGAGGCTGATTTAGGCTTTATCGGTTGATAATATTGTGTAATTGAGAAAATATGCCGCAATGTAAAGTTATATTAACCTGTTATTTTCTTTGGCAACAACATTGCTTGAACACTAATACTGTCCATATACTTACAAATCATAAATTTTATTCATAAATGTTACTTGTATGTTGATTATTTAAAATAGAATTCATTATATTACAACTAATATTAATAATATTTTGAGTCATTTGAATCCAATTCATGTTGATATATGTCTATATGTCTTCACAAATTGTGTATCTACATGCTCATGGAAATGCAGCATAAAGGCCAGGATACCATAGGGAGCTAACTAATGGCTTCACTATAAGTTGGTATAGATCGAGTTGCAGTGGGTGGTCTATATCTACAGTAACATTAGCTCCAATTTGAATTACTTACTTATGCAAATGCAGCATAACGAAAGCCAGCGTATCTCTATTGGGCTACGGCAGCTGACTGACCGCGTGCACCACCCCCGCCTCCCCTCCCCCCACTTTCTTCTTAATAGGAAACACGAATTCAAATCCTAATAACAGCTTAAAAGAACCACTTACTTATGCAAATGCAGCATAACGAAAGCCAGCGTATCTCTATTGGGCTGCGGCAGCTGACTGACCGCGTGTACCGCCCCCGCCTCCCCTCTCCCCACTTCCTTCTTAATAGGAAACACGAATTCAAATCCTAATAACAGCTTAAAAGAACCACTTACTTATGCAAATGCAGCATAACAAAGGCCAGGGTATCCCTATTGGGCTGTGGCAGCTGACTGACGGCGTGCACGACCCCCGCCTCCCCTCCCCCCGCCTCCCCCGCGTCCCCCGCGCAGCGCATGAAGTCGTGCCACAGCGCCGCGCTCACCAGCGGCTCGCGCAGTCCTCGCAGGAAGTCTTTGACGCAGCCGCAGATCACGTGGATGTCCTCGGTGGATAGCTGCGGGGAGCCGTGGTTGCGGAGGAAACGTTCCTGAAGAGAATATGGAAACCATTTATTCAGTCGTAAATATAGGTGCAGTTTACATAAATCGGTTGCAGTTGTTTTCCAATAGCAAAAGAACTATTAGCACGTGAAATACCAGCAATGTTAGGCTGTATAATGGTAGGTTAAACTAGGCAGCAACTGCGGCGAATGTATGGCCGTACAGAACTCACTTGTCCGTTGTACCGATCAACGGACAAACTACGCAAGTATGAGTGGAAGCTAAAGTACATAGCCGACTTCATTGGTACCTGGCCACTGGTATGTTTGAAAAGGCATGTAGAGTGATGATGAAGTTAAAACATTATACTTTATTACAAAAAATATAGAATATATTATAAAAAGTTTAAAGAGGGTGGGGAACCAAAGTCGACAAAATCACATATTAAATTAAGTGGAAGCAAATGACGTATCTGATTTCCTAAAACGAGACAAATAGAAACAAGAACAAAGGAAAGACTTACAAGGTTTCGTTAAGCTATTAAGTTTACTACTCTTATTTAATATATGCCAAACTGCACTACTACAGGTTGGTTGACTATGCCCAAAATTACTCTACCCACTGACTTCCATTATACTATATAAGTACGCTGGACTAATTATAGGCCGGGTGACAGTGAGGCGATTTGATTTTCGCCATTTTGGCGCTTACGGCAGCAGTGAAGGAACAAGGAACTAATAAAAGAGATGGGACAGGAAGATAAAATATATCGATAAAATGTTTCTGCTTAAAGGAAAGGCTAAGTTTTATCGAAACGAAACTTTACAGCACTATTGATTTATAATTGTTTCTAAAAACCATAGATATACAGGGTGTAATTGTAACGACTGTTTTCAATGAAAAGTATGATTAATTATCACGTATAGAGGCAGAATTCGTTGAAAAAAAAAACACTTATTTTTTTTCAAATTTTGTTAAAATTTGCACTAAGAAAGTAGTACTATTGACACCAACACGCTCAATGTGTGCGTGAAACGCGATGACAAGGCGGGCAACTCAGCTGACAGCTGCGACCCGCCGTGACCCTTAACCGGCGGCCAAATCAAATCAAGGCCAGTAAAGTAATCAATCGAACTTAGCTTCTTATATCTTCTTATTTTTTACATGTTATTATTTGACGTGATAAATTTGAATAACACTACCCCATAGTTAATACTGCGTTGGAATGCGGCAGTATGTTCAGAGAAAAATTCATAATTCGTAAACATCGATCGCCGCGAAATTCAAAATCTGCATACGTATCAAGTCGGGCGGGCTTGTCGGCATTTTATCAAAGGAACAGTATTAGTACTAAGTTAGTTGTTTGTAGCTCATTGTGTTTGTGTCGCTTATGATTGGATGTCACTTTGATTTTTCGCATTAATTTTCGGAGTGTGAGTTCAGTTTTAGTATCTTGTGTTGTGATTGTGTTGAGTAAATATGGCGTACACGAACCAGCAAAGTTCAGTGTTGGTGTTTTATAATGTTAATTCTCAAAATGTTCTGCGTTTTGCGCAAATAAAGATAGCCCGGATCTGCCACTGCCAATCAAAACGGGGTGAGTTATTTTTATTCGTATTCTTTAGTTAACTGTGATAGAGTACAGATACACCCGTTTAGAGCCCTTTAGCCCCGAGAGAGTTTAGTAAACACCAAGAACTCCTCCAATTTCGATGTCGGTTAATGAATGAATAGGTATCTCTTGCGCACTTTATTTTATGCCACGTAAATGCATCGTTTCGAGGGTCTCTATTTGTTTTTAACTTTATTATCTTACGCTCATGAAGTACATACATTACATACATACTCACGCCGTTACTACCCTTTGGGGAGGCAGAGATGTAAAGTAAAACAAAAATAGCGGTAGCTGATTATTTAGGACGACAGTTTTGTTATAATCGTCGGTGTTACTTAATAGAGATAGATTTTTTACATACATATTCTCACGCCATTAGCTCCCATTGGGGTAGGCAGAGACTATCGATCGCCACTTCGTACGATCCTGGCAAACCTCTCTAGCTTTGTTTACATCCATCAATCTTTTTACTTGAAAATATTTGAATTACACTACCCCATATTTAATACTGGATTGAAATACGAGGCGACTAAGACCACAGCCTCACCAGGCGCGGCGATAAGTTCAAAGAAAAATCAAACATAGCCGCGAAATTCAAAAAAATTTTGCATTGCTGTCATAGTGCGGTTTATACGGTCACGAGCAAGTGTGCGCAAGACTAGATGGTCACATGACGCGCCCGCTGTTCTCTGTGTGTGGGTGAGACATTATACGGGTAGGAGTGTGTGCGCTAGGTTAGTGTAGATAACCACAGTTTTCCATCTGATGGAGAAAGTAAGTTTTTCTGCTAAAGCGGTTTTAATCTTTTTGTTTATTTCATATGGTGGATATTAAGCATTAAACTTTAATATACGAATTAATATTGAAGTAACAATCGCCGTCAAACTAACACGCTGTATTATGCTTTATGTTAAAAAAAAACACTGGCCATTTTGCAGTTTACGTCATATTTAGTTCCTCGTTCCTTCATTGGGGGCCCTTCAAATTGGCACAGTAAATAGCTGTCATTTTGATACGTATCATTAGTCCAGCGTACTTATATAGTATAATGGAGGTCAGTGACTCTACCAGATAAACTCAAGCCCTTCAGTTATGGGCAACAAAGATAATAAAGAAGAAAACTAACCTTAAGTCTCTTGACATCCTTTTCGACAGCGCTAATTCTGTATATTCCCTTCTCGCTCAATCCTCGCTTCTCAATCTCGTTGATGCAGTGCACTAGCAGAGCTGGAACCATCGGTGGAGTGGTCGGGGCATAGTCGGCTATACTGCCTTCTTGTTGCTATGTAAAACGAAGTAAAATAAAATAAAGAAGCTTGATGTTGATATGAAATGAGAGTAGGACAGACAGATATGAGCTTAAAATGATACATTGATTTCTTACTTCAAGCTATTTGAATGCTGTGCCCAAAACTAAAAAAAGCTTTATACAACTACTTGAAGCTAAAAAACACAGTTTATACTCGTATATCAAATGCGAAAGAATAATGTCTGAACATATTTATTAAAATTCATATATAAATAATACATAACCCTTCAAAATTATGATCTCGTATTTATAGAGTTTTGGTGGCAGTTTTACAGTTTTATCCATAACGCAAGATCTTTGTTGATTAGATTGTGATATTCGTCATTAGCTAATAGACGTCGACTACTGATCATGAGCCCCTCTTCGAACATCCAGGAGTTTCCACAAGCGTATAATGAATGTTTCGCGATGCCAAATCAGAGCAATGTGGCGAGTGATTGTCGAGTACTTGGGCTCCCATGGAATAACATGGGAAATTTTTGAGAGTGATAATCCCTCAATGCTCAATGCTAATCCTCAATTAATAGCTCAATGGGTAGAACACCGGTTATCGTGCAAACGACTAGTGTTCAAATCCCGGGTCGGGCCTACATCAATTTGTCTTTTCTAAAGACATATGTGTAGTTAATTTATCATGGTTGTTAACGGTGAGGGAAAACATCGTGAGGAAACCCACATGGCTGAGTTGTACTTAGTCATGTGACAGTGTATTCGTACAAAACGGCGATAGGCCTGCCCCCTGTCACGTGAGTACACTGTCCATGCAAAACGTGGGTACTCTGAACATCAGGTGACAAAGTCACGTGATGTTTAGAAGTATTAGTACCTCTGCCAACCCCTTCGGGGGTATTCGGCGTGAACGTTTATGTTATGATAATCCCTCCGTGACATCGAATTTTATCGTCTCAAAACCTTGTTATAAGTGCGGGTGACCATCGTACAAAATTCGGTCCGCATCAGTTCTATGGTTTCGGAGACGTTTTCTGACAAGCAAAATAAACTCAGGGGTAAATGGATCTTCCCTTCACCAAACATATTTAAATTTGACCTACATTGTTCCTGTTGCTGATGGTCCCGGGGGGAACGCAGGGTAAGGGTAGTAATCCGCGACACTCGGGGTGAGTTTGTGCGCGACAAACTTCGCAGCGGACGCCTACCTTCGCGAACTTTATACTGTAGCATGGAAAACGGGGTTAGTTGTGTGATACATATGGTGGATTTGGTAGAACATTTGATTAATATGTAGCTATATGAGCTGTGTAGAAATATTATTATTTATATTATTATAATAAATAATTAGAATAACACTTCCCCATTTCTACCCGTGTGTGCTCGTAAGAGGCGACTAAGGGTATAGGGATTTTCAAGTGATTTTTGGGCGATGTGGTTGGAGACCCGTCACCATAAACACTTATTATTACCATCTTTTCCCCACTCAACTTCCAAAAGTGGCTGAGGAATTTATAATTTCTTAGCTCTGGCTACCCCTTCTAGGGAAATATAGCCGTGAGTATTTGTATGTATGTATGTTGATTAATATTTACTGGTGTAAAAGAAGGAAGGTAGAACAGAAACGAGGCTGTTAGCGATCATTCTTAACATCTTTTACTATGAGACAAACTTGTTCAGAGCAACTTTATTTTTCTCTTCTCGATCTTATGCATGACAAAATATAAAGAGATCATAAAATATTCTTGCTTTGATCAAGTTGATCTCCAGTAGAAGTTGTTCAGAATGATTTCCTGAATATCATCTTTTTGTTACACCCTGTATATAACACACTGTATATAACACAGATTCAATGTGAAAACAAAAATAACTTGCAGTATGAGACGCTAACTCGACAATATAATCAAAAATTTATTAAAACTTCTTTTACCTATCTTTGGGAGTCATACTAGAGAAAAAATGTATGTTCTTATTGGATCATGTGTGTTGTACATCTAAATATTATCCTAAATAAAATATACATACGTCTTCCCACAAGGCCCGCAGGTTTCGCGCTTGTAGAAGTTCTTGGCTACAAACGAGTGCTGTCGCTGGCGGCGCGGGGAGCCGTAGCATGCCGTCAGCGCGGACGGGGTGCGGTGGATGCCGCCAGCGCGGGGACTGTCCGAGTTAGTCTCGGATTCTATGGACAAGTATATAGGTAAAATATTAAGATTGTGGGTTAGTGAACTGCCCTGGCTCAAATAAAGCTGACCGGATCTTAAAACACTAAATACAATCATAAATTTTAAGATATAAATATCGCACGGATCTTATTAAGCGGCGACAAGCCTGCTCTAGAGGCAAAGTTAGTGATTGTAGCCGAGGTCGATTCTAGTCTTTACATATCTTTTAAGCGCGTATTTACAATGGCTGGCATAGCCAACTAGATTAAGTAAATTGAAACAACAAAGATACTTGTTGGTTTTAATTTTATGATGTTTATAATTGATATAACCAATTTAGCTCAAATTGATGTTGAATGAAAAAAAAAATCGAATTAAGCAAATAGTTATGAAAGGACAAAAAAAAATAAAAAAAGTTTAGTTACGAAAAGTTTAACATAATCGCAATAGTGCGTAATCAATAATACACAATAGGTCACTTAACGCCAAAAGGCTTTACATATCTAACCCCAGTACAATACAACATTAATTACCTGAGGGCGGCATAGGTGCGGTAGGCTTCGTAGGAGTGTACTCGTGTTTCAAACTGTGCTTGTGAGAGCGACGCACCGTGTTGGTGTTGCCGGGGGCCTCGTCGCTGCTCTCAGATATGGCTTGCTGTGAGGTATCATGGAGTTTTATATATCATTATCAGGACTCATGTGCGACTTTAAAGACAAATATAAAAGACATTTATTACCAGAAAAACACATTACATTGGAATTTACAATGATTCACGCACTAGGCATTGCCTGTGTCGCATGAATCTAGGGAACGTATTTAAAATACACCACAATAGCACAAATCTTAATTACTAGAGGAAAAAAATGGGTTTTAATAAAATAAAACTAACCAAATTACAAAAAACAACTAAGTAATAGTTTGTGCAAAATGCAATACACAATACACACTGAGCCCGCCGGGTCGCTAACCGGGCGGCCTATGTTGAAAGAATTATGTCTAACCTATGTCTAAAAACTAAACCGCCGACAAAAAGTTGCCAACATATGTCGGCGGCCCGGTGTGTATTGCGCTTTATGCTTTTGGTGATCTCTCTCTAACTAGTCTTAGGTATATAGACTTGCAAATGGGCTTACTGCAATACGTAAAGAGGCAAGATCTTAATAGCAGATTGGATAGCTCTAATAATAGTACGTCAAACAAACTTAAATAGTGCAGGTTGGAAGGTAATTCCTTCCAACTATCATGCCACTAGGTAAATAATAAATGAGTATCGTATACACCCTAGATGTATGTTCGGATCGGATAGGTATCTACAAATTAATGCTTATAGAATAATAATTATATTTAATGTATATGTAATAAGTAAGCTTATAATGCAAACTTACGAAATTCTGTGGGGGTTTCAAATCATGATTGGTTCGGGTCTCAGGTGCTCGTTCTAAAGTGAGTGTGGTGGTTGCGGTAGCCAGCACTTTGGCTCCTTGAAGTTCTACTGTCTGTGAAAGAAACCATACGGGGTATAAATATACATACATACATACATATACTCACGCCATTAGTTCCCATTAGGGTAGGCAGAGGCTATCGATCGCCACTTCGTACGATCCTGACAAACCTCTCTAGCTTCGTTTACATTCATCAATCTTTTCATACATGCTCTTTTATTCTTCATACTTCGGACGCCACCCTTTTGAGCATTGGGTATAAATATGTGGAGGATTAGTGTGTGAGATATGAGTAAGAAATAACTTGGCTTCAAATACTATGGGGGTACAAATCTTGGGCATTTACTAGATTCAAAATTAAAAACATCCGATTTTGAAATGACTCCTATTGTATTTAGAGATTTTAAATGATAAGTTGTGCTGTAATATGTACGCGTGGGAGATACTTTTCAATAAGGTCGAGCATATTTTTACAATAAGTACAACTGTTCACATATTCTCATCAAAAAAATCGTCGAGTTGAAAGACAAATCTTTTATTTATCTGAATAGATTCATGGCACTGAGATTTGGCTCCTTACAATAGCCCTCACCATAAATCAGAGTCTTGCGACATGGAATGGAATCCAATGGAGAGATTGTTAGCAGTTTCACTACGATTTCGAATCCGCAACGACGAGATCGGCCCCCTGATTACGTATCTTTTGCGACTGTCGATTGTGTCGCAAGTTGCACGATTGTCTCTGTCAATGTCATAAATTTGTATGCGATTTGACACTTTTGACAGCGACAATATTGCAACTTGCGACACAATCGCGGTCGCTAAAGATACATAATCAGGGTGCCGTAGAATAACCGGGGTAACTGATATAGCTTTACGAGTTGCGAAATTTAGACCTGTGGCAATAAGCAGGTCATATTGCGGGATATTGCTGGGTCTACTTGTTTTATTACTTTAGAGAATTGTGTAAAGTGCTGTGTAGTGCCGGCTTAGAATAGCACTACCCCATTTCTTCCGGTGGGTGTACGTAAGAGGCATTTAAGGGTATTAGGGCTTTTTAAGTGATTTTGAGCGATGTGTTTGGAGACCCGTCACCAACAGCCTTTTATTTTACCCTCAATTTCCAAAAGTGGCAGAAGAATTTCTAATTCCCTAGCTCTTGCTACCCCTTCAAGGGATTTATAGCCGTGAGTATATGTATGTATGTTTTAAGATTTTTAAGTTTTGTTTTTTATTGTGTTCTTTTAACGTGTTTTATGTTTTTTTTTTAATGTAGTACTAATTTAATTTGCAGCAGCGAATAAACATATTCTTTTCTTTTTTTTTCTCACGATGTTTTCCCTCACCGTTACTAACTATTATGATATCATACCTTAGTGGCGGAGGACGTAGAAGACCTCCTCTTCTTAGTGGCGGGAGGAGGCGCCCAGCCGCCGCGCTGTACCCACGAGCGACGAGATGACGCTAGAGACAAGTCTAGGTCGTCTTCTGAACGGGAGTAGGACATCTCGGACAGGAGGGTACCTAGAATTTATATAGGGAATTATTTTGAGCTCATTAGCGATTGATAGTCTCTGCCTACACCAATGGAAACTAAACATGTAAGATTTAACCCACGAGCGACGACACGACGCGAGAGACAGATCTAGGTCGTCTTCCGAACTGAAAGTATGACGTCTAGGAAAGGAGGGTGCCCGGAGTAAATGAGTGTTTTTGATTTTATTTGCAAGCAATAGTCTCTGCCTACCCCAATGGAACTAAACACGTTGTATACTTTCATACATAATTTACTAAAGACGACGTTCAAAATATGTTGAAACAAAAAGGGGCTTTCCAATTTTATGTTCTTGTTGCCTGAACTACCAGGCCAACTGTAAGGTTATCGGTGAATTTTAGGACACATAGTATATTCTTCTTCTTCTCAGTCGTAACACTCTTGACAGAGTGGTCGTGGTCGTCATTTTGGTTGGGTGACCCGCCGCACAATTCGTCGCCATATTAAATAGTATATTCTCACGCCTTTAATTGCCATAGGCACCAACTTCCTATCCCCGGTATCCTCACTTTCCTAGACTATGACGGCGGCGGTCGCGGCAACCGCTTTATGTCTTACATACATACATAAACTAAAGCCATTAACTTAAATTAATGTAACTTAAATTTTGTGAAGGTAGTTAGTATAAACACAGATAATATAATACTATACTGTATAAATAATTTTATAGTACTGTATAATGACAAATAACACCTCAGTCTTCCCGTGACCATGATAACTGAAAAGTTTCCGAAACGTCGGGCTTTAAGAATAATGTAATAACAAGCGATTAAAATATCCGAAAATCAATAGTTGTTTTAATTATAATGTGCAAGCGTGAAAATCTTAGAAAATACTAAAGCCATTAATTCAAGGTCAGGTTCAAGGTTTAAAATCCCAGACCGATTACCCGATGACCATCTCACTGTCACTGACAGAAATTCAGCCCTCCTAGTAAGATGTGGCATTAAGTTACCCTCATTATTAACAGACTGATTCAACCAGATTGCTCTGGTATATATATATCCAAATCGACTTGACTAGGAAGACACTGTTTTTAAAACGAGGGAACAAGACAAAAAAAAACAGTTAGGAATGCATAAGTACAAAGATGCTCAACGTATCAACCCCATAGTTAGTTGGGTATAAAGGTTACATCTCTAGAGTTGAATCCAGTTTAATTGCGAAAGATATTGCAACAGTGAAAGGAAGTTTGTTATCTAAATCCACTTACATATGAACCAACATTTTAAGTAAAAGCACATACCAGTAGAATTAAGCTCTGGCACAGCCGACAGCTTGGCGTTATGATCCTGCTGAGCAGTGCCGTTCAGGAATGCTAGTTTCTGTAGCGTTTCGTCATTCAGCTTAGCTCGATTGTCGTTGAAGAGCAGATCGCGCGCCATGTCCAGCAATTTACTCTGATGAAGAAGATTATGTTTAGTCTTTATTGATTTCACTAAAAAATAAAGAGATTTTAATTGGTTACAGAGTTATTTATAACAATATTAAGAAATTTGAATGTTTTTTGTTCATGAAAACCTTATGCGGATTATTGCTAATAAATAAAGGAGATAAAATCTGTAATCGAAAATAAAGGATCGAATCCGCGCCCTCAGGTATACGCCCCCGTCGCTCTGCCAATTGAGCTACCGTGCTGCCTGTGTGAAATTCTTCTATCATTTGTTTCTTTTACACTTTTAGTAGTGTAATAATCCCCACATGAGGTTTTCATGAACAAAAACATTCAAATTATGTGATAGTTAGGCATTCTCAACATTTGCATTCTATCTGAAAAGGTAGACAAGTGGCCTTCCCAATTTGTAAAAACTTTCCGAGGTAGGGAATGCAAACACTACTAAAAGTTTAAAAGAAACAAAGGATAGAAGAATTTCGCACTGGCAGCCATTGACATGGTAGCTCAATTGGCAGAGCGACGGGGGCGTATACCCGAGGTTGCGGGTTTGATTCCCGCCTGTGTCAAAAATTTTTTTTCCTTTATTTATCCTATATTTATTTATTTACCTTTAATTATCCTATATTTATTAGTAATAATCCCCACATGAGGATTTCATGAAAAAAAAACATTCAAATTAATTGTACTTAACTTTAAAGACATATAAAAAAGAATATTATTATAATATAACAACCGTGATAGCCCAGTGGGTAGAACACTCGGTTATCGTGCAAACGACTAGTGTTCAAATCCTGGGTCGGGCCTACACCAATTTGTCTTTTCTAAAGACATATCTGTGGTTAATTTATCATGGTTGTTAACGGTGAGGGAAAACATCGTGAGGAAACCCACATGGCTGAGTTGTACTTAGTCATGTGACAGTGTATTCGTACAAAACGGCGATAGGCCTGCCCCCTATCACGTGAGTACACTGTCCCTGCAAAACGTGGGTACTCTGAACACCAGGTGACAAAGTCACGTGATGTTCAGAAGTATTAGTACCTCTGCCAACCCCTTCGGGGATATCATATGTGAACGTTTATGTTTATGTTATGTTATGTATGTTATAACATTCAATAAGCATTCATAAATAGCTGACATTCAACACCTGCACTACAACTCATGGGAGTTTTATAGGCTTCACCACTGTAGGGTAAAGTTACTACTTAACACACTTCTAGTGCTGATGTTTGTGACTTCAAGTTGTATGAACCAATGCTGCCTAAAAATTATAAAAATATAGGAGCAAAACCTTACCAGTTCATTATACTTTTTGAGGACAAGATTCCGTTCTCTTTTTTCTCCGTCCAGCAATTTTCTGACATGAGAAAACTTTGCTTCCCACTTGGCGAGGGTCCGCAGAGCTTCATCCAGCTCTGTCTGAAGACGAGCTGCCTCTGTTTCTGCAGCAGCCCATTGACCCCTCACCCATTCCATTTGCTTCACAAAAGATAAAAAACCTGAAATAGAGAATTTAGCATTTAAATTTTTTTGTTTAAAATACCCTATCATTAAGTACAAAACATCTATGTTTTTACATTACATGATGTTCCATCAAAAATACAGAACAATAAAATTAGGTGATTAAGAATATCTATTGTAATTTTAATTTAGTATTTGCAGTGAATTGATAACCAGTAAGAAAATTATCAGTCTTCCCTGCCTTCCACTTCCTGTAACTCTCATACTGTTATCCTAAAGAGATACATATCTAGGAACACTCAACCACTTAACGATCATGAACAAGCTTGCAAAATCCAAATATATGCCTCCTAAAACATTTACAGTTACACCCATCACCGTTAAGTAGTTTGTTTACACAACTAGTTAAGATTTTAAAATGTTTTATTCCTTAACTAAAGGGTAGCCAGTGCTTTAATAGGTGAGATTCCTTGACAGTTTTAGCAGTGCAAAGAGAGAGGTATGGATACTAAAGTTAGTGATGAGCCATCCACGAACAGTATGGAATATGTAAATTTATGATATACAAGGCCTAAAGTATTGTCCAGCAGTGTCTATTGACTGGTGATGATGATAAAATAAATAATATTAAAGTATAAAAACCAAACCAACTCAGTTTGATTATAGACTTTCGAACCAATTTAACAATTGTACATTCCAATTGCAAACATTAAAATTTTGTGGGTAGCACTGAAATAAGTAAAAAAAGTAGAATTAATTGGCATGACTTATTTATTGGATTGGGATTTATACAAGATTATAGGAATGCTAAAGAATTTGTTAAAGGAGCAAAATTACTTACATTCTTCCGAATAACCGTCGTTTAGGACATTATTAAGACGGTTAATATCATCAAATTGAGCTACCAAGGACAAGGTAATGCTTTGCCCAGAATCTGAATTTTCAGTACTCATTGTGTTTTGTACAAAATCTAAATCACACAAATAATTAAGTATCAGACTTTTAACTATAAACAAATATTTTCACATTCGCCGTAACTACACCCACACCCAGCGATAAGCAAACAGCTAACGGCCGACGGAAATTTGAATTTTGTTGTTAGAGTCGTCTGTCATTTCGTCAATTTTGTGTCAGTCAACTATATTTTTTTATATTGTTTTACGGGCCTGGTTTCCATACCTTTTGAGCCAGAGTGTAATATGGCCTCGACCTCGTTTTTATAAAAACATACCCTTTTTGTACTTTACATACATACATACATATACTCACGGCTATAAATCCCTAGAAGGGGTAGCCAGAGCTAAGGATTTAGAAATTCCTCAGCCACTTTTGGAAAGTAGAGTGGGTAAAAGATGGTAAATTAAAGGTTGTTGGTGATGGATCTCCAACCACATCGCCCAATGTTCCCTTAAAAAGCCCAATACCGTTAGTCGCCTCTTACGTACACCCGCCGGAAGAAATGGGGTAGAACTATTCTAAGCCGGCACTACACTGCTTTATATTTTATATTAATAAAAGATATCAAACTGAACAACTTTGTCTATCGAATGCTTTTCTGAAATATTGTAATTTTCAAAATAATTTATAATTAAAAAGTGTCACTGCCTAGATCAAACTGAGAAAGTATGGTGAGTTTTTCTTAGCCTAAGCTAAAATAAAAATAAATAAGATATGGTTAAATCCTCAGACCAACTATCTTACTTACTTACTTACTTATACTCACGCCCATTGTTCCCATTGGGGTAGGCAGAGACTAAAGACAGATAACGCGCGTGGCACCCTATATGTCTCTCCTTCGCACAATCGATGTTGACACATAAACAATTTTGCCTCGCTTGTGGTAATTTGGTAAGGCTTTTCTCATGCTTTCAATAACGACAAACATATAATAATACCGAACATATATGGCAAATATCCTCAAATAATAAGTTTACAAATCGATAAATTATGAGCAAACAATAAACTAAAATGCAACACATACTTACTAACAATGACTAATCAATAAAAAGACAACAATCACCAGATTTTTGTGTTTTCTTCCCAACAAGTAGATTTTTGTGTTTTTTTCCCAACAAGTACCACCAAAATCTGTACAATGGCTACTCGGTGGGAATAACAACGTAGTTTAATAATCATTCTAATAGGGTAATAGATCAATAGTATATATTTTTAAATAAAACAACGCTTTAAATCAAATATTCATTATAATTTAATACACGTTACCTTAGTCAAATTCAACATAGTTTAAATCAACAATCAAAGTTACTGTCTTTTAAACAATATTTTTTTTAATAAGTTTCTGAATACTTTCCTTGTTCATAGTAATTATCTTATTCACATGATGAATTCTTACTTCTATAGGATTATGGAGATTTTAAAGTGGGCAACACCGTTGTTTTTTGTTGTTGAGGGTTATGTTTAGAATTAAATCAAAAACACAGGTAAAACGTATAAATAACAGCATATCTGCTATTGTGAATTTAATAAGGTTCTTAAACTGTAAATATATTCCGAGTTTTCTTTGATACGCCACTGCGAAGTGATTCATCTGGGGCTTTTTACTCGCTTCGATAACTGCAGCACAAACCTTTTTATTTACCTATTTTTAAAGCACGATCACATAAACAAGGTCTCTGCTCTAAACAAGCTTACTTACTACGAGTCCAAAATATGATTTGTTTCACGTATTTGCACAATATTATCTAAAATCGATGAAGTAAACAAAGCGTTTGTTATTTCTCTAACAAAACAAGTAGTGACAGTTTGCCACTATCGAAAAACAGGTTACACCGTAAGGGACAAAAAATCACGGTACTAGCTCTTTCTATCTTTAAGAGTTTTATAATTAGCTATCCTTTTCTTGCTCGTCGTGACGTATTCTTTATCTCCCTAGTTGTAAATGCTCTAAGGGTCAAATCACAAGATGTTTTTTTTATTTCAGCTGAGGCTAAGAACCTCACTATACTTTCTCAATTTGATCTAGGTACGACACTTTTTATGTATTAATTATTTTGAAAATTACAATATTTTAAATAAGGATTCTGTAGGCAAAATTGTTTAGTTTGATGTCTTTTATCAATTTAAAATATAAAAAAGGTATGTTTTGAAAACGAGGTCTAGGCCAATTTATAACACACATGTAAGACATTCATAGTCATTGGCTTTTTAATTCTGTTCCGAGTAATCCAAAACTGCACGCATAAAAAGTGTTACTTATAAGTGCAAACGAAAGATGCGAAACAGCATGCAAATAAAGGAGATAGTTATCATTTTGATGATTTCCCTTTAAATTTTTTCTTTTCAATCGTTCAATAATTCATACATACATACATATACTCACGGCTGTAATTCCCTAGAAGGGGTAGCCAGAGTCAAGGAATTATAAATTCCTCAGCCACTTTTGGAAGTTGTGTGGGGAAAAGATAGTAAAATAAAGGTTTCAATAATTCAATCTGTTCATAAAAATATGGCGTCTTTGCGTCTGTTATTACATTTTTTTAAATTATTGAAATATATTATTTCATCTAAATATATTTGCATTCTCACATGTGATACGAGATTCCTTGTATTTTGTTTATTTTAGAGTCATAATTGGTACATTTTTGAAACACACACGACGTCATTTTTTATTTATTTTGTCAAGGACTTCATAGTTTAGCTCAAGTCACACTCCTGATTGCGCTCGTAACTGACAACGAAAAGGGTTGTATTTGAGTCTTCACTACGCGTGATCTTATAACACATCTGCCACCTTGTTTTATATTATATCAATGACATCAATGTTTCATATTTTTCATGTTTTGAGATTTACTACCTGGTATCAATTTTTTGACATACATTGTTCGTTTGACAGATGACAGCTGTTCATGAAGCTTGACTTTCTTTCAGATGAGAAAATGACACAAACACACAAATCGCAATGACGTTCCACTGAAGGAGGTGGACTGTGTTGTGCTGAAAGGGAGTCCGCGAAATAATATTGTGAATTATTATATTTTTTTGTTAGTTCACGTCGAGTGTTCTTAGCAACCATCGGTATGGCGGACGATGATAATAACGGTGCTGATGATAGTGGTGGTGATCTGGTCACCAATCAAGCATTTCGGTTGCGAGGGCGGAAAGGTGCCCTGAAAAAGAAGAATGTTTACCTGGTGAAAGATCACAAGTTCATGCCGAGATTCTTCAAGCAGCCTACGTTCTGTTCCCACTGCAAAGATTTTATTTGGTAAGTGTTTTTATAAAATAAATGTTGTCTGTTTACGTACGGATTATTTGTCTTTGTCTAGATCGCGTAATTTAAATATACATACGGTTTGTTTACAATAGTAATCGCGTTCCAAAGAATCATTGCGAATTAGTTGTCTATATGAGAGCATGAAGTTAGAAGCATTTATCACCTACAAGCGCGGATTCGCCGCTGAATGACCTAGTTGTTGATTTAGTGGAGTAGGAATCAATAGCTGCTGAGTGTGCTGTTTTGAGTATGATAGGCCGTTCTATTCGTAGATATGTGGTTAGTTGCTGTACGATAATAAAATCTCTTTGGTGGCTTTCAAACAAATATTTTAGTAAAACTAAGACTAACTCCAGCTCACTTAACATTTTGATTTTGATTTTCTTCTTTGTTTTCTAGTTTTATGAATGAAATCTTCAAAATAATTCCCTGAATAAATGTAAAGAATGTTTCTTGTATTTATTTAAATATAAACTTACCTTAAGATATTTTGTTTAGCTTGTGGGTTTTAATTTATTGTTATATTTTGACATTTCTCAACCACACAGTCAACTTGTTGGCTGTTTGTCAAGTTAATGCAGCAGATTTATTGTAGCAACAGTTTGCATAAAATTTATATCTGTATTTCAATTGTGCAGTATCCCTTGAACTAAATATATTATTTTAGAACATCAGCATTCTCTTTGAGAAGCAGACTGTTAATAATGATTCTGTGTTTATCAGGTTTCTTTTTTAATTTTCTTCCTATATGAAAAGAACAAAAGAAAAAGTAATCAATGCCGGAACTAAAGGAAATTTAATATTTACATGCTTGAAACCCCATTACCTAGTAAAGTCGTCCTCTTGAATTGAAGGATTGCATTAAAATTAAAATAAAATCCTGAATGAGTAATAACAAATTACTCTTTATCCAACTAGTAATTAAATTTGGAATTACACAAAGAAAGAACAAAAGTAAAAGTAAACAAGGCAAGAAATATAGGATATATAATATTTATATGCTAGAAACGCCTTTGCCCAGTAAAGCTTGTTGTCTTAAATAGATTGCATTAAAGACCAATTATAATTTCATTTACTTGAATGAAGAATGAGAAATCGCTCTTTATCCAACAAGTAATTACTTAAAAATCTGCGGTACATTTGAAAAAAAAAAACTTTTGGTAACAAACAGTTTAGCTCCTAGCTGAGTTTTGTAATATAAGCTATATTATATACTTTCTAACAGTATAAATTATATTTTATATTTTTTTTAATCTGCCCCTATCATGCTTCAAATATTCATGCAAAATATGAACATTCTGACTGCCAGGTGACATCGATGTCACATGATGATTAGTAGTATTTTTATACCATTACTAGCATTTTAAACAACAAAATAAGAAGACTTTTGGATTTAACAAAAATGGTTTATAAATATTATACTATAATATGTTGAAGTAAAACAAGTTTATTTTTCATTATTGTTGAGATCTTGAACTTATACTTTTTGAATCTTCAACTCAAAAAGTATGTGTATGAATATACCCTTAGAATAAAATGGTCAACTTTCAGAGCCTTTGAATATAGTCAAGAGCCAATTTTACATATTAAAGAAGGTCTAAAGAGAGTATAGAAAAATAACTAGCAAAGGTGGTTGAATCTGAGTGTTGTAAGGGCAATATTCTTACTTTCTTCAATGAAAAAGATTGTAAAAATATAACTGAGTAGATCAGGCAATTACTTTTACAATCTGTACAATCGTTCGGTTCTGAAACTCTTGAAACTCTGAAATCTGAGCAATTTTCCCTCAATAAAAATTGGATGTTGAATAAATCTACACCTAAATAAATTTTATAACAACTCAAATTATCAAAGGAAACCTTAGTTTAAACTCAGCATGTCTGATAGTCATATAAACAAAGCCTGAAACTGAGGTCCTATCTATTACTTACAATTTTCTCTTCTGGTCTTAGTCTTAGTCTTTAGTTCTATACAAAAACTCACAATTTTTGGTGATTTGCTGTGCCGGCACTACCGGTTTTTTTGAGAGTAAAGTATCAAAAACAAACTCTATTACCACTCATACTTTTCTTATACGTACTTTTTTGATAAATACCTATTGTTATTAGCCAATTTTGAAAGTTTCGTAAAGAACAATTTGGAAAATAAAGGATGCAAGATGATGGGTCTTCAACCACATCGCCCAGTAAACATTGAATAGTTCCCAATGACCTGAATCGCCCAATACCTCAAACCCACGGGAAATGGGTTAGTGCTAGTTTTCATTACATATCCATGATTTGTTTAAAATTGTTTAACAAGGGTCCCTTATGTCGTTTTAGCGGTAAAATTTTAGTTTGATCGCGAATGTCTGTTATCACTAAGTGGACAATCTCCTTGGGAGTGCAAAGATTATTTGAACATTAAAAACGTACATACATTTCCCAAAAACAACAAAAAAAATATCTAAATTAGTGTTTCTTTCTGTATTTTTCCATCAGATATTCTTTCTTAGGTGGAAAGTAATATTCTTCCCATGTGGCACAATTTATATATCTCGTAGAATTGATATGGGCCGCAGACCAGCCCCCGTAGCATGAGGCGTTTGAGGGCGCGTATGTCTCGAGAAGAGTGAGAAAGAGACAGATTATTTATAAAAAATCTGTTAGAATCTCACTTTTCACGTGACATGGGGCCAATTGAAAATTATAATATGTGCATGGCTGCCAATACATATTTGTCTGTCTGTTCATCCAAGGTGACATTTGCTGACCATAGTGCTAAGGTCCTTTTAAGTGCTTCCAAACACTCAGTCCATATTTATTAGGTAATCTAATAATACATTGTAATATTTTTGCAATTGACCTCTGACATAGTCATAGAGTATTTGATGTTTTAATCCTGATATTCGCTGGGATTAGTCGCTAATCCAATTTACCCGGAGTCCTAAAGAGACTTAACGAAACCTAAATCACACATAATGACGTCCATGCTGGAAATCATGTTGGTTGGCAACCACCACGCTTGAATTCCATTATCCTATTCGAAGTCCATAATGATGACGATGATTTTGAGTAGTTTTAAATGTAAAAGTACATACATACATACATATACGCACGGCCATAAATCCCAGAAAGGGGTAGCCAGAGCTTTAGATCTAGTAGCTCTTCAGCCACATTTAAAAGTAGATAGAGGACAAGATGGTAGTAAAAAAGAAAAGTTTTTGATGGCTCTCTAACCGCATCGTCCAAAAACCACTTCAAAAAGCCGCATACCCTTAGTCGCCTCTTACAACACCCGGGGTGCAGACATTCTAAGCCCGCACAACACGGCTAAAAGTTCAACAAAAAACTCACAATCGCTTGTGTCTATTTCTAGTGATTCCAAAGTGCAACATCGGAGAACCTCTTGTCTCTCAGTTGTCAAACACTATCCTGAAAGCCAATACGAAATGTGGGAAGTAAATCTTTCGATCTGAAGCGCTGACTTAGCTTGGATTTGGTGTTAATAATTATATAATTTATCGAATCACAATAATATGCGTAGTTGGTCAATATCAGTATGTTCGAAAAAGACCGTATAGCAGTGCGCGAAATTGTTGTAGTTTTGTAAAGTGTTTGGTTTTGCGTGGCAGAAATAGCATGAGAGCGGATTAAATGTAGTAGAATTGAAGCCCTCATAATAAAACATTGATAGATTACAATTAAAGCTAAAATCGTGTGCATTATATAAATGTTATTTACATAAAATAGTCTCATTAGAAAACGGTGTGGTGTTAATAATGATAACGTATAAAAATATAGAAAACGAAAAGGACATATGATAGTCTTTGCTGTAGTCACAGAGCCAATGTACATCGTTCACAGAAAAAGAAACGACTACGGAGGGAAATGAAGAAGGTACTGAAAAGGCGCCTGCCTTACATACTGCCTATCAGACGTGTGCAGAATTAAAGCAAATGCATGAAAGTAAATACAGCTCAAAAGCTTATCGGTATCTTACAAGGTAGCGATCTATAGTCTCTGCCCTTCATGGGATAGAGCCAAGCATATGTAATTATTGAATGACTAGATATGAAGTTCTGAAATGAAAGGGCATGTAGAAAACTATTTGATATTAGTGAAGGACGAGAGCTTTTGATATAGGTAGTGACTAGGTATAGGGTTTGTGTAATCTTTAGAAAGAACCAGAGAGAATGAATTAAAAGTTCAAAAGCCACAATAAAAAAGTCACATAAAGTTGAAAAAGTAACAGCGTTCTATTTTTAAACATCGCAGTGCCGTTACGTAATCCATAAGAATAGGGCATTAAAATTCAACAAACGCACATCCCGCGTCGCTATTCTGATAAAACAATATCACTGTGAGATGATCTTTATTGTGTAATACTTTGTTCATTAGTAATTGCTCATTGTTATTATCTATTTGCATTGACGTGCGAATACGTAGGCCGTGAAACTGCATTTACTATGATACGCATATGAATCATAAAAACAATGAAAAAACGCATAGAATTTCGCAGAATTAAGTTTCGAAAATCATCAATGTACTAAACATTTTAATAAAGCTTACATCATACAAATAGGCATATTGTTTAAATATCCCTTCAGAGTTTAATTGAATATAGCTAGGGAATGTTAAGGTAACAGTTCTGACCACCAAACACGTGATAAAGTTTAGAACGACCCTTATCTGCGTTTTGATTGTTAGCACAGCGGTGTTGTCTTTTCACCCTCATCGTTCCAAACTTCTTCTAATATATGCAAAATAATTACTCCTACACACATTAACATAAAAGAAATTAGCGTGATTGGTCAATCTTCTCACACCGTGGCTTTTTTGGAATCATTTTGCTATTAATGTCCCTATAATCGTCTAAAAGATAAACCAAAAAGTTCCCTACTGCCATATAAAAATGAGATTGCTTCCAAATTACCTTACCTCTGCTCTCGGATGGTATCATAAATATTGTTTAACCTACTAATCTGTGTTAAAATTATGAAAACCGGCTGACACATCGTGAATTTCTAAACAACATACATACAGTATACGTACATATGGGGTAGGCAGAGACTATCGATCGCCACTTCGTACGATCCTGACAAACCTCTCTAGCTTCGTTTACATCCATCAATCTTTTCATACATGCTCTTTTATTTTTCATACAACGGACGCCTGCCTTTTCGAGCACACTCTCAATTTGGTCCAAGTGTGTTCTCCGTGGTCGTCCTCTACTAACATTACCATCCACACTAGCTCTATATAATTTCCTAAACAAATTCGAATTATATTAATTGCATTCACGTGTACATTTAGGTCTTGCTTGAATATTTTTGTGATGGTTAGCTCAGTTCATATGTGTTCAGCCGCAGTAAAATAATAATATAATAACCCACAATAGGTATATTTATTATCTCCTCTGTGGCTTTTGCTAAATAATTTCCTGTAGTAGTGTTGAAAATTTCATTTAACTCCTAAAGCAAACATCGCGAGGAAATCCGCGTGGCTGTTTATACAATATCAGGAGACAAGGCATCCGTGCAATATCGATTTAGTTTGTGGGGAACCCAAGCAAAAACTTCGGTATCTCTGCATTAGGTTATTCGGTATTATCTTACGTGGACTTAGAATGTTACTACCCCATTCTACCCTCGGGTGTCGTAAGAGGCGACTAAGGGTACGGGGCTTTTTAAGTTGGTTTTGGGCGATGCGGTTGGAAACCCATTCCATCACCAATGATACTTTATTTCTAGCACCTTCTCCCCTATCATCTTGCAAATGTGACTGAGGAGTTTCTAGCTCTGAAGTTCTGGCTACCCCTTTTTGTTGCAATTTTTCGTTATAAATCTCTAGCTATCCGGTTATCTCCGCGAGTGTAGGCAAATGGTCGGGTATAGAAGGTTTGGCGTCTAAATATCAACCCCTGAAATCTATTAATATTCTCTTGGTTACGTTGAAAATGCCTAAAGCGTGACTCTCAGATAGAAATAAGAACGGATAGCATACAATTTGATGACTAGAATATGCATTTATGTATATGCAGTAAAATCCAAAAGCGGATAGCCAGAGCTTTGGAATTTGAAATTTCCCAGGCATTTTTTCGGATAAAGATGTTAAAATAAGCGATGTCAGCGACTTCGCTTAAAAAATACGTAAGCACAACATCCACGGGATATACAAGAATAGAAAATTTCAGAAATAGTATATTGATTTCCGACTGGATCGCTAATATGAAATTGGGGTCGTCAGCTGTTCGCAACCCCGCCCGCGCCACACTAGGTCAACAGACAACAGTTACGCTAACAAGCTTTTCAATCTAATTGGAACCAGTCATCGCTTTCATTACTACGAGTACCCTACGATGGTAGGGGTTCTTTGTCCAGTTCAAAAAAATAATACTATATAACGACGGCTGTAATACAAAAAAAATAGTCGAAGATAAATGACAAAAATTGTTCAGCCACTTTTGAAACCTGAAAGGTAAAATCGTTGTTGGTGTTAGTTTTATCCATATAGCAGTCATTAAACAATAATTTATATTCGAAACGATTTAAATAAAATCATACAGCTTTTTCCAAATTGAAATTTAATATAATTTTTAAGACTTTTGATAGACTAGCCTAAGCAAAGTAAGGTACCGTTTTTCCGCAACAGAGCACTTACGTTTGTGTATTTTTCTTCTTTTACTTGTGCCGTACGGTGAGGTAATTGAAGCGGTTCTGTTGGTCCTTTAAAAATACATCTTTCGATGCTCGCACCTCTCCTGTTCGATTCACAGCCTTATAATCTGATAATTTTAGGTCGTCCATACATACATACATATATATATATGTATACTCACGGCCATAAATCCCAAAAAGGGATTCAGAGCTAGAAAATCCTCAGCCATATTAGGAAGTTGATAGTGGACAATATAGTAGACATAAAGTATTGTTGGTGATGGGTCTCTAACCGTATCGCCCAAAAACCACTTAAAAATATAACATAGGGCTCCATGCCCTTAGTCGCCTCCTATAAAAGCCCGTGGGTATAAAGGGGTAGTGACATTCTAAGCCGGTACTACACGGCAAGTTTTAGGTAGTACATATATACATACATATACTCACGGCTATAAATCCCTAGAAGGGGTAGCCAGAGCTAAGGAATAAGAAATTCCTCAGCCACTTTTGGAAAATTGAGTGGGGAAAAGATAGTAAAGTAAAGGTTGTTGGTGATGGGTCTCTAACCGCATCGCCCAAAAATCCCTTAAAAGTTCCAATACCGTTAGTCGCCTCTTACGTACACCCATCGGTAGGAACGGGGTAGTGCTCTTCTAAGCCGACACTACACGGCAAGTTTTAGGTAGTCTGCGTATAGAACTTCGCTAAGATAACCCTTTCTTCGAGAATAATGTTGGTATGACTGTACAGAGAGCGTGGGGCTAGTCAATGCGGTTCTAATGTTTAGATTTGATGTTTGCACAGGTGTCAGTCCTCCGCACTGTGTTTGGAATACATTAGTTACGTGCATTTCGTTGTTTGTATCACGAGTGCTGATGATAGCAGCTGATTGAACAGTCATGGGTGAGGAATCTTTCTGGGATTGGAGAATGCGACGATCGTGTCGATTTTTATTTCAATACATAAACAGTGCCGTGTAGTGTCGGCTTAGAATAACACTACCCCATTTCTACCCGTGGGTGATCGTAAGAGGCGACTTAGGGTATAGGGGCTTATTAAGTGATTTTTGGGCGATGTGGTAGGAGACCCGTCACCAAAAACATTTATTATTACCATCTTTTCCCCAATCAACTTCCAAAAGTGGCTGAGGAATTTTTCATTCCAAAGCTCTGGCTACCCCGTATAGGGATTTATAGCCGTGAGTATATGTATGTATGTATAAACAGTATAGCTAGTACGAGCGATCTTTTAACTAGATATCGCGAGGTATAAAACAGCCATCTCTTACGCACTTACTATCGTATAGTCGTATACTGTCATCCCATTCTGACTCATGTCGTGACGATAAAATAGCGCTCGTGCTAGGCCTTCAGACATGTTTAATCTCATATTCGACTGCGAGATGTCCTAATTCTGTGCTTACGGTAATAGTGCCCACTTTTGATCATCATGGCACGATCATCGGAAACCTCTTGCCCTTTTATTCTTTACACTTGGGAAGTTATAGGTTCATCACGTCACTGTTGTATATTCCCCTTTTATTCTTTACACTTCGGAAGTTATCAGTTCATCACTAAGACTGCCTAATTACCCAAAAACCTTTGGGGCCATGTGGTCAAAGTATTATCGATACTTTCTAACGCAACTGTCAAATAGTGTAATAATTGTACAGATCTCCTTCTTATCTTTCTTAAATGTCGGTAGCCTTCTCCCAGGTTAAGTTTGAGTCCCTCGGTGGGGATGGGGACATATATGGGCTGTAAGGATATAAGCCCAGAACGGCACTACCCCACATCTTCCCTTAGTTGTCTCACAAGATGACTTAGGTGGCTATTTTAGATATTAATGAATAATCTGGCTGGATTCTAATACCCAACAATCCTTCATCTATCGTTTTTCCAGTTACCTTCTAAGGTAGCGGAATAACTTCTTATTCCAAAGTCGTGGCAAACCTTTTTAAGTATTTCTTAGTTAAGGATTCAGTAACGTAGTTAAACACCCAATTTCTCTCTCCATTGCCTCTTTTGCTGTATTTTTTTTTATGGTCTTGTTTAAAGGGTATATTGATGACTAAATGCGATGAGTAATATGCATATCAGGTAGTATGCACTACTCCATTTCATCCCGTAGGTGTCGTTAGAGGATATAAGGGCTTTAAGTGATTAATGGGTGATTTGGCTGGGGACCCATCACCAACCATCCTATATTTTGCAATATTTTTTTTATTGAACTTTCAAAAGTGGTGGACTCTGGCTATCCCTAATTGAGATTCAATGATATGTTTGTTTGTATATATAACTTGAATTACATACATACATATACGGTAATAAATCCCTAGATGGGGTAGCCAGAGCTAAGGAATTAGAAATTCCTCGGCCACTTTTGGAAAGTTTAGTGGGGAAAAGACTGTAAAATAAAGGTTGTTGGTGATGGGTCTCCAACCTCATCGCCCAAAAATCCCTTAAAAGCCCCAATACCGTTAGTCGCCTCTTACGTACACCCACCGGAAGAAATGGGGTAGTGCTATTCTAAGCCGACACTACACAGCACATACTTGAATTACTTCGCAAAATTAAGGCTTTGTGAAATAATAATTAATATAAAGCAATTTTTGGGAGAATTTAAATTACACCGTGATGACGAAAAGTGCTTGCTTTTATGAATTTTGCAAAGCTACGCCAAAGGGAGTGTAATTTGCATATTAATAGTATCCAGGTGATTCTAAAGCGTCAGAATTTCGGTAGCTATCTAAATTAATTTGGGCCATTCCGCCCTCCATTGTAGGCACTTAGCTGCTTTGAATTCGGAGTGTTGTAATAAAATAGCTTTTTACATTATAATTATGTAAGTAACTTGTTTTAATTTGCATTGATAATCCTTTTGAAGATCTTTAAGACTCACCTTTATCATTTTGAATCGTTGTTGGAGTGATTATTAACAAATAAAAAAAACCTGGCATAGGAATGTCTAAATCAAGAACTTGTAGGTTCAAAAGCACTGGGTAGATTCCTTGGTGCATGAGCTAGCTTTCCATACAAGATTGATGATCAACACAGCCCATATTTCCCTATCCAAGGGCTCATTCCCCGAATAGGTTGATGGCTGTCATGTTGCAGGCGTACTACGAGCTGTCAAACTTTAACAACTAATAACCTTTTAGCTCAGTGAAAAAACTTTCGATTCTAATGCAAGGGGATGCATACGTATGAGGCAATTACTTTGCTAATTTCGACTTGACTGGTTTTTAATAGGTATTAAATATATAGGGACTACTAAATATTAAAATATTGACTATATCATTAATTTATTATTGTTTTTATATTTTTATTTATAGTGTTTCTATTGTCTATGTTGTAGGATGATTTGATGTTTAGGTTTTTTGCAAAGTTGCTAGTTGTTTAGTAGTTTTTGCTATTTGGTTTAGAATGACTGCCAAAAGAAATGTCAGTTTTTATGAATACTGTACACTGATTGGTCGATTGCAGTGCCCCATAAACACGTCATCTTTGATTGGTTGTTAATTAAGACGTACTTACTTCATTGTTCCTACCTTCATTTGATGTGATTGTTGTTTTAATTTTAGTTACAAAAAGTTCCTAGTATAGAAATCGTATTGTCATTTCCCTTTATAACTCTAGCTATAATACCTCAATACTACAATTTAAGACATACTTACTTTCGACGTCCGTGGCCGAGTGGATAGGTGACTAGCTTTTCGGTTGCGGGTTTGATCCCCGCTGAGAGCAACATTGATGTGATGAGCATATGTGTATTATATTATATTAAATATATCGCGGAGTTAGTATCCCATAATTTTACGTCCCGTTTATCCCGTGATTGTAATTTCACTCCAACAAAATAGTAACAAAATTAAAATAAAATTCCTAGTATCAAATAAGTAAATACTTATCATTTGTTATGTCATTTCTTACCCTTTATAATTCTAGCTATAATATCTCGATACCACTATGACGAACCAATCAGAATAAGAATAGGCAAGCAATCAGAAATCAGCCAATCAGCATTAAAGAAGTACAATCTTACTAAACCCACTAGTTTTTTCGCAAAAAACCTAGTAAGATTAACAAATATTATAACCGCTATCTTATTATCCGGGTTTTTACAAAATCCCTAGGTTTTTTGCAAAAAACCTTAACATCAAATCATCCTACGACATCTACACCAATTTGTCTTTTCTAAAGTCATATGTGTGTTTAAGTTATCATGGTTGTTAACGGTGGGTAAAAACAAAGTGAGGAAGTCCACATGGCTAAGTTACTCTTAGTAATGCGACAGTATATGTACAAACGGCGATAAGCCACGTAAGTAGACTGTACAAGCAAAACGTGAGCAGCTCTAAACAAACTCAGAGCAAACTCTTAACACCAGAAGAGAATAATTTCAAGTGATGTTCAGAAGAATTAGTACCTCTGCCATCTTTTCCGAGATATACGTCGTTAACGTATGTTATCAACGAAATCGAAGGGCAAGCACGAGCCGTGTTTAAACTAGTTATCGCGTGGGATAAAGCAGCCATCTTTTACGCACTTACTTAGTATCGTATACTGCCATCTCATTCTAACCGTTATCGTGTCGATAAAATAGCGCTCTTGCTTGCCCTTCAGCAATAAAATTGCCCGATACGCGTAAGATAATAATGAGTATGACGAAATTTTTTAAAAAGTTGCACCAATCGTCTTAACATTGTATTTATTTTCTGTAACTAGTTTTAATATAATTTATTTGTAGTGACAATATTATTCTCTTATTTTGACATTGATTATTTATAATTCAGTAAATGTTATAAGTGTTTTAACAAATATGGTTGAAACAAAAGTTAATAAAAAAACTACCAGTAATAATTAATTTTAACACTAAACTTCAAACAGATGTGATTTATAGCAAAAAATAACAGATAGAGTTGAAACGCAGACCTGTATAGTTGAAAGCTTATCGAAGACAAGTGTATCAGTTGAACAGTACCAACCTGAGCTTTATTGTTCCATTGTTATTTCAAAAATTCAAACATTAGAGAGCAACATTAACAATATTATCACAACTTGTGGCAAAATTACATCAGCCTGCACCCTGGGAGTCAGCAGTAACTACGTTGTTTTTGCTCGAATAGCTGCTCTCTTGCTAGTGACAGCTTGGAAACCGGATTTAATACTAGCCACAGAGCATCGGGAACCACATGTCTCACATTGCAGGAAAAATAACCGGGTATCTTTTTGTAGGATTGTGTCTGGGGACCGACAAGTATGGCAGGTCACATACTCCTTGATATATCTGCGCAAAACATTCTCTATCTGCTTCTGTTGAAATCTGCCTTTGATGATCAATTGATTATTACCATCTACTGACCCGCTTGTTCCCAACTCAGCTAACAAAAAGTCCAACAAATGTTTAGGTTGTCTGTGAAGCATTCGGCATATTTCAGTGAAATTAACAAAAGAACTCTTCTTAGTGCCGATACGCACAACTTGTGGAGGCCTCACAATGAATTTTTGTTTCATTCCAGAGACCATGTTAGGGTTCTTCTCGCGCATGATGTCAATGGCACGCGCGAGCAGTTCATCATACGTGTAGTCCCGGTCGCTGCTCGCCCAGTCCGTGGCGCCGTCTCCAACGTTCTCCTTGTCTTCACCTGCCTGACCCATCTCCACTATTGGCGTTTCGATCACATACTTCTTTCTATTATTCTTCTTTTTCTTTTTCGTATAGTCAATTTCTATATCGAGAGCATCATCAAGCTCATCTTCTTGCACTTCGGCCTCCTCGGTCCGTGGCCTTTCCTCGTTGTTTTCAGTTGGCATGTTCTCAGGAACCTCAAAGAAGATGGGCTTCTTTTTCCTATGTTTCTTTTTTCCGAAGTTATAATCTGCTAAATCTACGATCTCTTCATTGGGTACGTCAGTATCGGCGTTACCAGGTTCTGGCACATCTCTAGAACTCCTTTCAATATCATTATTGAAGGTAACTTCTTGCTCTACGGCCTTTGCCGTTTGCCTTTCCTCGTTGCTTCCCGATGGTACGGTCTCAGTCTCTGGATAGACGAAACGTCTAATTCTTCTAGGTTTCTTTCTTCTAAAATTTAATTCTATGTCTTGGATCTCCTCTTCAGGTACCACAACGTCAGCGTCATCAGGTTCGGTCGCATCTCGAGAGCTGTTTTTTCTTCCCTGTTCTAACAAATCGGAGCTTATCTTAATTTTTTGTAGTTTTTTCTGCAAAGGATCTAATATTTTGTCATCCATGACTATTAAACAAAATATTTAAATGGTTACTAATATTTTTTTGGGTGATGAAACAAATAAAAACACACATGAAATGAATGCAATAAACTGTGTATTGTATTTTATACAGAGATTACTACGTACGTTATCAGACTTATCTAATCACAGCAGATTAAAATTATGAATCAGTCACCTTTTGAATCATATGTAGATAAGTATCATATAGTACAAAACGGAAAGCTATATGGCACTATGATTTAAATTGTTGTATCTTTTATATTGGTATATATTTCCTTCTCCAATAAAATTTAAATAGCTATAAAGTCAACCCGACGCACTGAGAGTCTGATTACAAAAAAGCGGACGTAAATAGGATATTTCGCTTTTTTAGCTGGGCGAAATTATCCATGCATAATTTTCTGGTATACTGTCTATTATATATTATGTGGGACCCTTTTACAAATACTTCGGTGTCTGTCGGTCTCCGGGTTACATACATACATACATACATATACTCAGGGCTATAAATCCCTATGGGGTAGCCAGAGTTAAGGAATTAGAAATTCCTCAGCCACTTTGGGCTCAATCTAAGACCGTTTAATTTTGATACACGAGTTACGCAAAATTAATTAATAATTCTCGTCGATATCTCCATTGTCACGATAGTCATATTCTACGAAAAGCCACAACACATGACGTTGGCCGATCTGTAGCGCTACCATGAGTTTACCAAAACGCACTCGCTAGCGAGTTTAGTAAAATATTTTGTATGACAAGTTTATCAGCGCCCTTTGATTAAAACAAAAAACGGAGGATAGATGACTCGCCTCTAGCACGTGGATCCTTTAAATCAGGCCAACTTCGCCTAATTGCGCTCATGCGCAAGGCGGTAGGGGCGCCTTGGTATGTTAGGAACTTACCAACTGGCCTAACCTACAAATCTATAACACTTCACTTCAACAAAATCACTATGGCCACAGCACAGAAAGTTTTGGAGCAGCAGAAAGACATGGAGTCAATGATTGCCAGCCGCTTGGATGAGTTTGAGTCAAGAATGAAGACAGCTATAAGCTCCACGGAAAAGAAGTCCGATCTTGATATCCTTGCCTCGGACTTTGCTGCATTCAAGGACATGGTTCTGTGTGTGCTGCGCCTCCTGCAGGACCAAGTAGCTAGCCTAGCCCATCAAGTCGACGAGATGGACTGCCAGAGTCGTCGTAACGCCCTACTGTTCAGTGGTGTGCAGGAGCAGAATGGAGAGGACCCAGCGACCATGATCTGCAGCATTGTGAGAAGGATGGGAGTAGCTGGCTTCGACCAGTCTGCAATCCAGCATTGCGTGCGGATAGGTGCGAAGAACTCCAAGAGGCCGCGCCCAATTCTTGTTCGTCTAGCCAGCATCTCCATTAAGGCATCAGTGTGGGCCCGCAAGAAGGAGCTTAAATCGAGTGGCACGGTAGTCAGTGAGTTTCTGACCAAAAGCCGGCAGGACATCTATGCGCGCGCCCGTCGTCACTTCGGGATGAATGCGTGCTGGACGGGGAACGGAGCCGTGTTCCTCAAGCTTGCCGACGGCACTAACGTGAAGGTGGGAACGGCTGCCCAGTTGGATGAGTTGTGCAGGAAGCATCCTGCGGCAACCTCAACGACCTCAGCGGCCGCCCGGACGCTCACCGATAAGCCCGTAGCCAAGCCAAGCAAGCAGAGTTCCGCCGCTGCTGCAGCTGCGCCTGCCACCAGGAGCAAGACCGGCACAACATCAAAGGATAGGCGGGCATAACAGGTGATGACACCCCTTCATTTCGATTCTTCGTTTGCGTTTTTTTATATTATTTCCTTTTAACCAACACTGGCTGTGTTTCTTACCCACTGTAAGTCGTTCGTAAACATGTTTAATTAATTCAGTTCACTGTAATGTTTGTTTGTAATGCTAAATTGTTCTATTCTATTCTATTTTTCTTCGTGGCTTCTATAATGCTAAATTGTCAACACGAAAGTTTCTGGCAGGCAGTGACATTTTTGACTTTGACGTTTCACTTTTCACAGAGCAGCCATAGACAAATTAAGCTGCGTTCAGAAATTTATAAAAACCTTAAAATAAAGATAGCCTTGCCCAGTTTTCTTTGTATAATTTATATTTATTGCTCTTTTCTTTTGCAAGGGCTGTGCAGATTTAGATTGTTATTTTTTAATAAATAATTTATAATAGTTAGGTACATTAGTAAGTAAAGTAGCCTGGTTGTACATATTGAAATTAATATTTATTAATATTTATTATTATATTATATTATATATGAGTATTTATGACTCTGCCGGCAGTGATGATGATAGCTTTCTATCATGTTCTTCAATGGGTTCCACCTCTCTTGATATATCGTATGTCCCGTTGTCAACTACTCTCAATACCGAATTTTCTAAGTATCGCAAAGCATTCAACGTGGTCCATATTAATGCTCAGAGTATTCCTTCACACCATTCCGATATGCTTACGTCGTTTGATAATAGCAATATACATGCCATTCTAGTTTCTGAATCCTGGTTAAAACCCTCTCTTAACTCCTCTATATACCCAATACCCGGATTTAAATTAGTACGTAACGATCGCACGAATAAAGGTGGCGGTGGAGTGGCCATATACCTTCGGGGCCACATTCCTTACACCATTGTCAGTAGATCTCCGAGTGAATATAATGGGAAGGCTGAGCATCTCTTCTTAGAAGTGCGTCTCAACTTCAGCAGGGTTCTCCTTGGAGTCTACTATAGCCCTTGTATGACGGTCAATTACTTTGATACGTATGAAAAACTTCTCGATGAATATACTCCTAATTTTGATAACACTATAGTCATGGGTGACTTTAATACATGTCTTTTAAAAAACGATCACCGCTCAAAAGCGTTATGCTCCATCACAACAGCAAAAAATCTCCACATCTTGCCTCTTGATGCTACTCACCATCCACCTCACTCCGATCCTACACTTCTAGATCTAATAACTGTTTCTTCTCCTGACCTCGTCCTTAATCATGGGCAACTAACTGCTGACTGTTTCTCCTACCATGATCTTCTTTATCTCTCTTATAAAATCCGTACTCCCAAACCGAAAAAGCGTACAATTCTCCAGCGTAATTTTAAGAGAATGGACTTGCAGCAGCTATGTGAAGATGCAAAAGCTGTTGATTGGGCACAACTAGACAGCATTGACGAGATTGATGAAAGGGTTGAACGGTTCAATACTCTCCTGACCGACCTTTATGACAAACACGCTCCCCTTCGTTCAGTCCGCGTGAAACAGTTACCTGCTCCATGGCTTACTGACAAAATCAAAAATCTCATGAGTAAGCGGGATCATGCTCGATATTGCTATAAAAAACAACCGACGGATGAGCACTTGCAACAATATAAGGAGCTGAGGAATCGCTGTAATAGAGTGTGTAGAGATGCAAAACGTCGATATATCCACACTTCGATTGACGATTGTGACACCTCACAGTTATGGTCATTCCTTAAAACACTGGGCATAGGAAAATCTCAGGCCAATTCTCCTATAGATACAGACCTCAATGCACTTAATACGCATTTCTCCACTCCTCCCTTGACCATTAGTGATCAATGTAAAGCTGAGGCTCTGAACAATCTTGTTTCTACACCTACCCCTGATTGCCCACAATTCACTTTCAAATTGGTCTCTGGTCGTGACGTTAAAAGATGTATTTCTAATATAACCAGTAAGGCAACAGGTACTGACAACGTTAGTACTTTAATGATTAATCCCATTCTGGAAATAATTTTGCCACACATTACAAATTTAATGAACTTATCCCTACTCTCTTGTTCATTCCCTAGAATGTGGAAGAATGCCTTCATTGTCCCTATTCCTAAAGTTCCTAACCCAACCACCTTATCCCAATTTCGCCCAATTTCCATCCTACCATTCCTATCAAAAGTTCTTGAACGCCTCGTATTCGAACAATTTTCCAACTTCCTTTCCACTCACCACTTGCTGAACGATTTCCAGTCTGGGTTCCGAACAGGTCATAGCACTGTTACTGCTCTTATCAAGGTCACGGATGATATTCGCTTAAATATGGAAAATCACCAAGTTACAGTGCTTACACTTTTAGATTTCAGTAACGCATTTAACACTGTGGATCTTGATATACTTCTTGGCATTTTAAGATCTCTTAACGTATCTCCGACAGTCACCAATTGGTTCGAATCTTACCTTAAAGGTCGTCAGCAGTGCGTGCGCACAGACGCAGAGAGCTCTGCTTGGTGCCCGGTACTGGCTGGCGTCCCGCAAGGCGGCGTACTTTCTCCTTTGCTTTTTTCACTATTTATTAATATCCTAGCTAAAGAACTTACTTCTCTCTATCACCTATATGCAGACGACCTTCAAATCTACACAAGTGCTCTTCCGGAAGATATAAACTCGGCAGTTGATGTCATAAATAATAACCTGGAGATAATATCGAAATGGGTGAAGAAGTTTGGACTTCTGCTGAATCCTGATAAGTCACAGGCAATTATTTTTGGCAGTTCGAGGTTGTTGAACAAAGCAAATATTGCTCTAGATAAGAAGTTGACCTATGATGGCACTGATATTCGCTTCGTCAATTCTGTCAAGAATTTGGGAGTTATTATGGACAGTACATTTTCGTGGTTGCCCCAAGTGGAAGCCGTAAGTAAAAAAGTCTTTGCATCCTGTCACTCACTTAAGCGCTTGCAATTTTTCCTGCCTCACCACACTAAGATTACGCTGGCGCAGTCTCTACTGCTTCCGATTCTCGATTACGCAGATGTAAGCTATCTTGACCTCACAGAGGAGCTACTTAACAAACTCGAACGTCTCCAGAATTTATGTATCCGATTTATTTTTGGATTACGTAAATATGATCATATTTCTGAGTACCGCGCTCAACTAAAGTGGCTCCCAATTCGACTTCGGAGGAATACTCATATTCTCTGTATTTTATATAATGCCCTTAATAATCCTGCTGCCCCCCATTATCTTCGTTCCAAGTTCACATACTTGTGCTCCCACGGCCGTGCCTTGCGATCACAGGAGAATAAGATGTTGAGTGTACCTTCTCATAACAGTGCTACATATGGTGATTCCTTTGCAGCCAGAGCAGTTAATTTATGGAACTCACTACCAGTTGACATACGGCTGTCATCATCACTAAATATATTTAAAAATAAACTGAAATCCCATTTTTTTTAAAACCTTAGGTTGGTAGATTTTATAAAGTTAGGTATATGTATTTATTTGTATTTATTATATTATATTATATAAGTATGTATATACATGTATATTTATTAAGATATTGTATAGTATATTTGATATAATAATTATTATATATATAATTAATATACAGGTTGTAAATAAGTTATGTTTAGTTAAGTTCTATTTAAGTTGCATATATACTTGACCATAATGTTTTAAAGAGTTGTCTAATTTGTTCCTCACCATAAAGGTTGACTGGAAGAAATCGCGTTAAGGCGATAAGTCCGCCTTTGTGTACATGTACTGTTGTAACTATTGTGTAATATACTGTTTGTGTGTTTTTGTGTATGCAATAAAGTGTTTAAATAAATAAATAATCTCCACAAAGACTTAGGACTCAATACTATCAGGGATCATTTCAAACAAATCTCACGTAGATACTTTGATAAGATCCCTGATCACCCCAACCCCTTACTCC
This sequence comes from Bedellia somnulentella, assembly GCA_963576735.1. NCBI lineage: Eukaryota > Metazoa > Arthropoda > Insecta > Lepidoptera > Bedelliidae > Bedellia > Bedellia somnulentella. The sequence goes on from OY755184.1 coordinate 13,403,875, forward strand.
GAGCCTCGCTCGATTACTCGATTTCCCCGGACGCCGGGATTCGACGCCCACGTAGCGTGCTCTCGGATCCCGACGACGACACCACCCGCGAGCTCGAGGCCTCAGGGGCCACCGGCGCTCGCGGTCACACCAACAACCACTATCACTCCAGACACCGACCCCGCCGGCGAGGTCGTAGAACCCTACACTAACTTTAGAGTCACACCAGACTCAACTAGAGTCTATTTTATTTTTATACTCACCCTACTCGACTTAGCTTAGGTACACTCCTATTCCCCGCCAGGGCGGCCTTCAGCCGCCCGGCAAAAACACCAAGGTGACGCCGCACAGGCCGCAGGGCCAGCAGCACCGAACCGGTGGGGTTTTAGTCGGTAAAAGTCCGACATACCCCCGTCGCTCTCTCGAGCGACGGGGGATACCTGAGGATTTCCCCACCGGTAAACAAAAAAAAAAAAAAAATAATTGCGCTCAGTTGCAATCGACAAGTGACAGGAGCAGGTGTGTGACTCGAAGAAACCATTTTGCATTCTGTTCTGGTATCGTCGTTCGTTGATACAATTTGACCCGAAGTATCCCGAAGACGCACGACAGCAGCATGCGCTTGACTCGCTCGCGCTACTTTCGAATCAAATATGTTTGTCTCTGTCGTTCGGTAGCGTACAACGTTAAATAACAAACACAGTTGTGTGAGTTTGCTTGCTTGTAGTTGTGAATATGCCTCTTTTCAGTTGAAGATTATAAGTACGTGTCGTATCTTCTGCTATTTTGTTTTAATCAAAGAATAAATGTCGTAATTTCAACTCATGGGAGCTTCGATCATACTCGTATACCAAAGATACCCCAACAAAAGACGAAAAACGGTCCGATCTTTTTATATGGTATTTGGTGTTATATGGTGTTTCACAGATTTTGCATAAAATAATAGGTCTTAAAAAATGCGGTAAGGTCGAAAATTGTAGAAAAATAAATATTTAATTGTCAAACAGTCTTGTCATTCTCGTGGTCCACTTTTGTGCGTTGAATTTGTATGGAGTGCGGCATCTTTGGTGTATTATATATGATCGAAGCATGAGAGTTTAAATTGCTCCCATAGATGAAACGCGCGTTTACTAGATATCGAGTATAGTTAACCAAACGTAATATAATATAGCAATTCATGGCAGCTACACGGATTCCGGAAAGTAGTGTCGCCTTTACAAATCTAATGAGAAGTTGTTCGCGCGCAAAATCAATTAGTTACCGCCCAACGTGGGCTGCGTTCAATATGGATCGACTTATTGAGTTTTTCCATAAAACTTTGCCGAGTTCTGAACGCTCGCTTCATTTAACTTACAATAGCTGTCTTTTAAGTTATCGATTTTTGTTTAAGTCTTTTTTTATTAGTTCGTAGAAATAGTAAAATGTTTTTAATATACTAGCTGAACCGGCAAACTTTGTTTTGCCATATAAATGATTGCTGGGGAATTTCTAGTCGATAAAATAAAAATAAAATGTTAGGGGTGTACAACCCTATCTATCCCTACATAGGAGTATAAAAAAATAGTTACCTATTAAATATTAAAACCTATTCTCAGATGTAGGTCAACCAGAAGCGGTTGTGTGTGCAAAATTTCATTTAAATCGGCTCAGCTGTTTCGTAGGAGTTTGGTGGCAAATACTGTGACACGTGAATTTTATTTATTAGATAAGAACAAAAAGTTCGCTGTGTAGTGCCGGCTTAGATAGATTTAACCCATTCCGTCTCGAAGGAGTTGAAACGACCACTTAAGGTATTGGAGCTTTTTAGGGAATAAATGGGCGATGCGGGTGAAGACCCATCACCAACATTTTTTTAAATCCTTTCCGCACTCAACTCCCTAAAGTGACTAAGTATTCCCCTTTATGGGATTTATAGTTGGGAGAATATGTATGTTTGGATGGATGTAAGAATAAAAAGTTTGCATTGCGATGTAGAATACAGTGTTCTATTCTCTAATGGTTTCTTAAGTGTTGTGGCTCCAAATGAAACGATTCCCATCAATATTTCATTATCGGCGTTGAAGCCCGCTTTCCAGAGCTCACTAACCACGGATGCCTTTGTCATGCAAATGTCGACGCAATACCTTTATTACATACTAGCTTTTTGCCCCGCGACTTCGTTCGCGTGGACTTCATTTTTTGCATCCAGTTTACATAATACCAAAATACCGAAACACTGTCTCAACATCTGTTTTTTATATTTATAATCCCGCGGGCGTTGTAAATGACATAAAGGACATTGAGGCTTTTTAAGTGATTGTTGGGCGATGCAGTTTGTGACCCATCACTAACAACCTTTATTAACCTATCTTTTATCAATATATTTCCAAAATTGGATGAAGAATTAGTATCTCCGAAGCTATGGCCACCCTTTTATGGAATTTATGGTTGTTAGCATATATTCATGAATGATTGATAGTTGGATTTCATAAATTCAATCGCACCAAGTTTTATTATAAAATGTAAAAAAACTCTATATTAACTTTCATTTGCTATATCAACCCGTTAGGGGATGAGTTCCGAAAATTCCTTTTTAATTGTTCATAAGAATCATGAAACAAATATACCAAGTTTTTATGTTCAGAAATGAGAATATCTCTAGTAAGTACAGATACGGATAGTAGTTTGGCGCTGCGGCGACGGCCCGGTGCTGCCCCCTACACCGACCGTTAGTGATAGTGGGAGAGCTTGCAGCGATTGCTCGGCAATATAGGGATGATTAGTGGTGGATCTCCTTCCAAAATAACCGCTAAATTGAAGGGATAGTGCTTGTTATTATTATATATAGTGTTATTTTAAGCTGACAAAAATTTTTTTTACAAAAAGCTTGAATTTCCTGAGATACGAACCCGGGACGATTGATTCATAATAGTTCTAATTAAATATTCATAGTAGTTAGTTATACCGCTACGCCACGGAGACGTTACCGGGGCGGTGTCAAATTTTTATTACGCTTTATTTCACATTAGTCTTACTATTGATAAACAAATTTGTCATTTAAATTGATGAAACCCCTTCATCTTTCCAAAATGAACATTAACAAAGTGTCTGATGTGAATTCCATCGATGATAAAAATAATCGCTGCAATATTTTGAGCCATATATGAGTTAAGGTTTTTTGATGTTCCTATGAGAACTCTTGCGGATTCCTTAGTTTCAAGGAATCGTCGTCGTTTCATTTAGTTTCTATATTTACATGTTAATATTCGTTTGCAATATAAGTAGATGTAAAAAAAATTGTATACGATAAAAAAATAGTACATCATGGCTCGGGAGTTCCTTATTTTCGGGGATGCATTACCGTACCATTAAGCTTTTAAATTTTGATTTTTATATTAGTTTACAATATTTTACGTTGTTTTAAACGATACACAGCGCCATCTCCAATGCATTTAGTAAGCAAACAATATTTTTGATTTCCCGTGGGAACATATTTTTTCCGGGATAAAAAGTACCCTATTATTTAATTTAGACTTCTAACTACACGTCTGAAAAATTTCAAAGCAATCGGTTCAGTATTTACGGCGTGAAAGCGGAACAAACAAACAAACAAACTCACTTTCCCATTTATAATATTAGTATGGATATGGATTTTACGTTGTTTTAAACGATACACAGCGCCATCTCCAATGCATTTAGTAAGCAAACAATATTTTTGATTTCCCGTGTGAACATATTTTTTCCGGGATAAAAAGTACCCTATTATTTAATTTAGACTTCTAACTACACGTCTGAAAAATTTCAAAGCAATCGGTTTAGTATTTACGGCGTGAAAGCGGAACAAACAAACAAACAAACTCACTTTCCCATTTATAATATTAGTATGGATGGAAGTATGGATTTTCGGGGATCCATTACCGTACCATTAAGCTTCTAAATTTTGATGTTTATATTAGTTTACAATATTTTACGTTGTTTTAAACGATACACAGCGCCATCTCCAATGCATTTAGTAAGCAAACAATATTTTTGATTTCCCGTGGGAACATATTTTTTCCGGGATAAAAAGTACCCTATTATTTAATTTAGACTTCTAACTACACGTCTGAAAAATTTCAAAGCAATCGGTTCAGTATTTACGGCGTGAAAGCGGAACAAACAAACAAACAAACTCACTTTCCCATTTATAATATTAGTATGGATTAACTTTATCATGCAAATTCTATTTTCTGTAATGGCTTTTTTAATAACGCTTGACGTGGATGTTTTGCGCTCGTTTTTCTTTTGAGTTTGATCTTTCGCATGTCAGTTACAGTTGATGGATACAATACATACAAATACTCACGGCCGTACATCCCAAAAAGGGGTAGCCAGAGCTTTAGAGCTCGAGACTCTTCAGCCTTAGTCTGAGTTGATGGATAAAAAATAAATACCCACACGGACATATTATTGCCGTGTAGTGCCGGCTTAGAATGTCGCTACCCCTTTTTTTCCCACGGGTGTCGTAAGAGGCGACTAAGGGTATTGGGGCTTTTTATTGGATTTTTGGGCGATGCGGTTGGAGACCCATCACCAAAAACCTTTATTCTTACCATCTTTTCCCCACTCAACTTCCAAAAGTGGCTGAGGAATTTATAATTCCTTAGCTCTGGTTACCCCTTCTAGGGAAATATAGCCGTGAGTATATGTATGTATGTACGGACATTTTATACACAGATCAAGTTAGCCCCAAACTAAGTGAAACTTGTATTATGGGATACTAACTCAACGATATGTTTAATATTACATAATACACATGTGAATAGCATCCAGGACTAAGAAACAATTATTCATGCTCCTCACACAAATGGTGCTCCCAGTGGGTATGGAACCCGCAACCTCGGGACCGAGAAGCTATTCACCTATCCACTTGGCCACGGATGTCGTATGATTGTGATGTAATGAGTTCAAATAAAACTAAAAGTAGATATGGTATATTGTGTACTCGGAGCAGAGAGATAGTAATTTCACGTCACAAAATAAATGAAGGTTGTTATTAATTTATTATAATAAGTTTTTTCTTCAAAGAACATACATACATATACATATACTCACGGCTATAAATCCCTAAAAGGGGTAGCCAGAGCTGAGAAATTAGAAATTTCTCGGCCACTTTTGGAAGTTGAGTGGGGAAAAGATGGTAGAATAAAGGTTGTTGGTGATGGGTCTCCAACCGGATCGCCCAAAAATCGCTTAAAAAGCCCCAATACAATACAAATGGGGTAGCGCTATTCTAAGCCGACACTACACAGCTCAGCTTTCTTCAAAGAAAATGAATTAATGTTGAAAATCACATAAAAAATATCAAAGTGTTACTTGAAAATATAATTTTATAAATGGGTGTAACATAAAAATGTTTTTTCTGTGTGAAGTGGAGGATGTCTGTTCCCTGCGGCACTGTGTTACTTGACATTCAGCCCTTCTCTCAGTTATGAGTGCTTTTGACGGTTTTCGATGATTTGTTGCAGCACACACTTAAATAAGGCTACCTTCCTATTCTTGCGGTTATCACTTTCAAAATAGGATAGCCAGAGTTCTAGTTATTATTTTCTCAGCTAGGACTATAGATTCAGGGATGGTTGGTGATAGATTTCATATCACATCGCCCAATAATGCCTCAAAACCGTCAGTCGCCTTATACGACACGAGCTTACCAAAGCGACCGCGGGAAGAAATAGGCTAATGCTATCCTAAGACGTCACTGCAAGGCAAAAAATATATTTACTCTTGCGTAGACAAGTGGGAGAGGGTAACATGGTCTACCTTTACTATCGAACTTTGAGATGATGAGGTAATGTGTTCGTTTGATCGTCTATTGTATGTATGTTTCTCGTCATTAGATCAAAAAGAAAACTCATACAATCAGCGTCTTTTTTGCCAGCTTGATGAAGAAATAGTAGGCTGAATCACCTGATTGCCCAAAAACTAAAGTGATTTCCTGGTTCTGCTAGGTAGGTAGAGTAGGATGAATAGGCCTCAGCGCTAAATCACTTTACTCTTATATCCTTACCTCTCAACGAGAAATGTATAAGCTGTGGTGAATGAATGAAAAAATTATGATACAAAATTCCCAGAAAAAGTTCAAGCGATGTAGCCGAATATACAAATTCATTGATAAAACTCAATTCTCTCGAATATAGTAGTGAGTGAATGTTCTGAATACGTGATTATCTTGTACGAACGGTTTCCAAGTAATCGTTGATTAAATTTGTGATTGCCTAAATTACTCCAATTTGGCTTTATTGAAGATTTTACTGAATATTAATCATTTCTCTACGAAATTGGTTTCAAATTGAACTATATTGCTGGGTCTAGATTGATTTTTCATTGACTGTAGTAGGGTTGGCTGTGTTTTGAGTACACGTGTGCGCCAATCTGATATTGCTGTTTTATTTATAAATATGATTATTGTTTTGTTTCATTTTAGCGGGACCTGAACTGCTCTGCTGTCTTACATACATACATGTACTCACGGCTATAATTCCCTAGAATTAGAAATTCCTCAGCCACTTTTGGAAAGTTGAGTGGGAAAAAGATGGTATAATAAACGTCGTTGGTGATGGGTCTCCAACCGCATCGCCCAATGTTTCCTCAAAAGCCCCAATACCGTTAGTCGCCTCTTACGTACACCCACCGGTAGAAATGGGGTAGCGCTATTCTAAGCCGGCGCTACACAGCTCTCAGCGCGACTCTGCTGTCTTCTTTAGTTCAATCATTCTATATTATAATCAATAAACTTTTTGTTTCTCATAATCGCTTAAATGTATTTTTCTAATGTGTTGTCTTTACATAGAACTGATAAAAATTTGGTTCGTAAGCAAAAGTTGTAACGGACCCTCTTACTGAGGCTTTGCTGTTTGTCTGTCCTCTGCAAAATATGATACATAGATTTAACATAAATTTAAACAGATGATATTTTTCCGTTGCCACTCTAACAATAAATACAAAGATACCAAATCAATAAATATTTAGGACTTGGTTTTTTTCTCATTATTGGACAATATTAACACCCACATTTTGGATTTGGACACATTTGGATACGACAAAAAGAAAATAATGTGAGACTTCCAATAGTACAACTAGCTAAACATAAAAAAGAAATACAATACAAAAATAAAATAATAACCTTAAGACACAAACCATATCTGCTATGTCCGTTAACAAAATAAAATAATAATCTTACCTTACGACCCAAACTCGTATTATAAGTCTATTAATAAATAACCGATATTCCGAGCGTATTACATACGAAGTAGTTGGTCAATTATCGGTAAAATTATCGTACAGTCGTCAATAGAGCTGTCACACTAAGTCGGTTATACTTGTAGTAACAACCGATTATCTCTAATTGGTCATTCGAATTCGGAAAGTCTAGTCGGATTCTTACTGTTGCTAATAATGATGATTGGTTTATCAATTGCTGGGTTTATAGAGCAATTAGATACTAGTATAGACTGCATAATTTAATGTTTTTTGACATGAATTCCTCATGTGGGGATTATTACTCATAAATAAAAAATTCTTTCCTTTAATAACATCTTTTATTTATGAGTAGTATAGACTGCGTCGATATGTCTCTAGTACGTCATGGCTGGAGGTTTTTCCTTATGAAATTATATGCGATATATAATAAGTGATACTGACGTAGGCAATAGTTGCTAAGTTTTGCTGTCAGTTTAGCCATCACAGCCAAAACGACCATGATAGCTCAGTGGTTAGAACATGTGCAGAATTATTGCAGAAAGGCGCCAGTTCGATTCCCGAGTTGGGCTTACACCAATGTGTTTTTACTACAGTCATATATGTAGTTAATTTATCTTGGTTGTTAACGGTAAGGAAAAACATCGTGAGGGAACCCATCTGACAAAGTTAAACTTAGTCATATGACAGTGCGCTCGTACAAAACGGCGGTAGGCCTTCCCCCTATCACGTGAGTAGACTGTCCATGCAAAACGTAGGTACTCTGAACAGCACATAAGAATGACACGAGATGTTTAGAAGTATTAGTACCACTGCCGACCCCTTCAGGGATATACGGCGTGAACGTTTGAGTTTATCCATATTCTTTAATTGTGTTTGACTGATGAGTGTCTGACTTTTCTGGAGAACGGGTGTTGCATTTTATATGAAGAATTTAAGTTTTTTTATTACTCATAATCATAACATAACATACATAACATAAACGTTTACGCCGAATATCCCCGAAGGGGTTGGCAGAGGTACTAATACTTCTGAACATCACGTGACTTTGTCACCTGGTGTTCAGAGTACCCACGTTTTGCATGGACAGTTTACTCACGTGATAGGGGGCAGGCCTATCGCCGTTTTGTACGAATACACTGTCACATGACTAAGTACAACTCAGCCATGTGGGTTTCCTCACGATGTTTTCCCTCACCGTTAACAACCATGATAAATTAACCATACATATGTCTTTATTTTTTTTTTATTTTATTTAATTTGGGACATCAACAGCATATAACATAATAGTCCGGTCAATTTAGGCCTAAAATAAGGAGGAAGGTTACATAAATTCATAAGAAGCTGAAAATTGGCACAATTGTTCAAAACATGATTATAAATGAAACCTCAAAAGTCCCCATCGTTCCGAGGTGTGCTAAAAATTTTACACGAGGTCAAAGGTCAAAAAATGAGTTTTTTGCTATTTTAAGCGAAACGGTGAGTTTTTTCGCAATATCACCCCGGTACAAAATTGTAGATCAGAAAATTCTCTACAAAAAAGATATCAATATTTTTTTTCCTAAAAGCCACCATTTTGAAGATATAAGTGGGGACTTTTGAGGTTTCATTTATAATCATGTTTTGAACAATTGTGCCAATTTTCAGCTTCTTATGAATTTATGTAACCTTGAATGTATAAATTGCCCGGATTATAAAATAACATAATGGTTAACAAAGTACAAACATAATTGACAGATATCCACAGAAAATTCCGACAATACTTACAAAGAAGAAAAACTTAGCAGTTAAAACTAACTAAACTTAGACTTAAACTTAACTTAGTAACACACACACACACACACACACACACACACACACACACACACACACACACACACACACACACACACACACACCTTCATATAACAGTTATACTCTTCATATTGCACTTTATTATCTCCGTTTTGTTATTTTTTACCCACTTTTCAAATCTAAATGTAGATCATATTTTATTTCCTATTTATATGAATGCATAAATATGAAATAAAATATGATCTACATTTAGATTTGAAAAGTGGGTAAAAAATAACATGTTTGTGCATGTTTTATCACTTGTTTCCCTCATCATCCTCTATTAAAAATTTTATGTCATGACGGAACATGGCTTTGGAGGTAGAAAACGGATCTAAGCCGCTAAATTTTTTATTGAATACAGAGGCAAGACGGACTAAGGTAGAATTTTGGGCATAATTGGTGTGACCGAGAGGAATGGAGAATAATCTATTGGATGTATGGCGAGTACGTCGTTGTGGAACACAAAAAGAAAACTCTGATAGTAGCGTGGGAGAATCGAGGCGGCCCGAAAGGATATCGTGGAGCACCATCATATCCAACAATACTCTGCGATCTTCAAGAGTTATGAAGTGATGCTGTCGACAAGATTCTTCGTACGAGTGACCCTGTATATGAGATCTATAATTCAGGTGTTTCAAGAATTTGGACTGAATACGCTTAATACGCTGGATATAAGTAATGTAGTTCGGAGACCAGATACATGATGCATATTCTAAAATGCTCCTAACATACGCATAATAGATCTTTTTTACGCACCCTATGTCGCTGAAAGGCTTGCAGATCCGAATGACAAAGCCGAGATTACGAAAGGCTCGGCCAACGATGTTCTCAATATGCTTTTGGAATGTCAATTTGCTGTCGAGAATGACACCTAGATCACGGATAGATTCAACGCGAGTGATTGGATGATTATTAATTGCGTATTGATATACAATAGGCTCGGGGCATCTGGAGAAGGATATTTGAACACATTTACTTGCGTTTACAGAGATTCTGTTCTGTTCATAGTATATGCCAAGGCGATCGAGGTCGGCCTGCATCTTATCGCAGTCAATGATACTGGTGACGTCCAGAAATATCTTTTTATCATCAGCATATAGCAAAAACTTACATTCATGGAATACTGTGTATATGTCATAAAGATAGGCGTTATAGAGTAGAGGACCCAAATGAGAGCCTTGTGGCACCCCCGATGGTATGTCAATAAAGTCAGAATTATGTCCACCAACAACCACAGCCTGTTGTCTATTAGATACATATGAGGTTATCCACCGGTGGAGGTCACCGTGTATTCCTAGATGGAATAATTTGCGCATCGAAAGCTTTTTCGAAATCTGTGTACACCACGTCAACCTGTCTGCGCTTATCCATCATGCGTAGCACAATGTTCAAAAATTCTGTCAGATTACTAACTGTAGAGCGCCTCTTAAGGAACCCATGTTGCTGCGGTGGTATTCCGCGGGAAAGAATTGGATAAATACAATTATACACAGCTTTTTCAAATACTTTTCCAAATACATTGAGGATGGATATTGGCCTATAATGTGCAATATTATTTTTAGTACCCTTTTTGTGTATTGGGAGGATATAAGCTTTTTTCCAGACATTCGGATACGCACCTTCTTTTAGGGATCTGTTGAAAAGGATGCTCAACGGATAACACAACTGTTTCGCGCACCGTACAGCAAAATATGGTGGGATCTTATCACTACCTGCCCCACCATTTAGATCGAGCGCGTTTAGTAATTTAAGTACAGAGTCTGGCTGAAACTGAGTTGTACTTATAATATTGTTGTCATCACAGAACGGTGGGACCAGTAGGTCTGGATAGGTTGTAGCTGGCTGTCTAAATACTGAGCAGAAAAAATCGTTAAAACCCTTGCAAATGCTTGGACCGTCTGAATATTGTATGCTATTGTATTGCAGTGTTTGCGGGTAAGCTGAGTTACGCCTATGTGACTTAACAAACGACCACAATTGTTTAGGGTTAATTTTAATGTTTTCTTGCATTGATTTAACGTACCGTTCAAAGCATTCATTTTGAAGTACCTTTTGCCTTTTCGCAACAATGAGAATTCTAAATAATCCAACGGGTTATTATACTGTTTCCATTTTTTGTGACATTTGGCTTTGTCTCTATTTACCTTAATTAGTGCCTTACTAAACCAAATAGGATGTGATGTATTTTTCCTTCGGGTGTCTAAGGGTATATGCTCGCTGACAGATTGATTAATAACAAATTGATGTAGGCCCGACCCAGGATTTGAACACTAGTCGTTTGCACGATAACCGAGTGTTCTACCCACTGGGCTATCACGGTTGCTTTTTAACCGACTTCAAAAAAAGGAGTGTTCTCAATTCGACCGTATATTTTTTTTTTTTTTTTTTTTTTTTATGTATGTTCGCCGATTACTTCGCCATTTGTGAACCGATTTTGATTATTATTTTTTTGTTCGAAAGAAGATACTCCCGGATTGGTACCATGATGAGGATATCAGGGTCTGATGATGGGATCCTGGAGAAATCGAGGGGAACCTTGAAATTTTATAGGCAAATGTACCGCGTTTTACATATTTTCTGAACTTATATTGGCATTTGCTTCTGAAAATCATATTGTTATGCTGCTAAGCTGATGATGGAAGGTGTGGGTCCTTAATCACTAGGAGTTCGGAAACAGTTCTTTCACCATTCCATAAAGATTTATGCTCCTCTTCGTAGCTTTTATGAAGAGAAGTACAGGTTCACTCAACATTTCTTTTGTTATGTTATTGTTACCGAGAAAGTACCATGAGACCAGGATCTGATGATGGCATCCCAGGAAATCGAGGGGACTGTCGAAACTCACAATCATGTGACAGTGTATTTGTTCAAAACGCCGATAGGCCTGCCCTGTATAACGTGAGAACGTGGGTGTAAGCAAAGCGTGGGTACTCTGAACAACAGGTGACAATGTCACGTGATATTCAGAAGTATTACTACCTCTGCTAACGCCTTCGGGGATATTCGGCGTGAACGTTTGAGTCTTTCTTGAGATGTAGAATTGTAGACCATCGCCTTTCGAGGGATTTTAAGAACAATGTAAAGTTACATATGGTTGAGCCTATTTAATATCGTATACATACATACATATACTCACGGCTATATTTCCCTAGAAGGGGTAGCCAGAGCTAAGGAATTATAAATTCCTCAGCCACTTTTGGAAGTTGAGTGGGGAAAAGATGGTGAAAATAAAGGTTTTTGGTGATGGGTCTTCAACCGCATCGCCCAAAAATCCAATAAAAAGCCCCAATTCCCTTAGACGCCTCTTATGACACCCGTGGGTAGAAAGGGGTAGCGACATTCTAAGCCGGCACTACTCGGCAATAATATCGTATAATAATAGAAATACCAGAAATACGAAGAATAATAATAATACAGTAACCGTCGCACTGCCTCATACGAGAGGCATCTTTGCCCGGTCTACCCATCTCTAAAACTCGTAAAATAAAATAACTTTTAACAAAAAGAAAACCGACTTCACAGTGAAAAAACAACCGAAAATAAAAATCTCGTACTAAAAAGTACGAAATAAGTTTTTTAATTGAATATGCCAGTGTATGAGTGTATGAGTACTGTGATTAATTAATACCTTTGCAATTTCTTTATTCCACACGCGTCAGTTCAACCTACCTAAATATTAAAATTCTCTTAAATTAATTTTTGAGTCGGTGCCAGTCAAATAAAAGTGAATTCACCCTAATATCTATCTCTGATTATTACAATCTAAACAATATATATATATCTATTGCCTCACGTTTTAAATGGTAATACGTACAAAAATAAATTTACCCTACAACTACAAGGTATCCTACATTGTACATGTGTATGAAGTGCGAAATACACACTTATTATTGTCAATCATCATCACGCAGGCTGGCACCGGCTCACAAATTAATTTAAGAGAATTTTAATATTTAGGTAGGTTGAACTGACGCGTGTGGAATAAAGAAATTGCAAAGGTATTAATTAATCACAGTACTCATACACTCATACACTGGCATATTCAATTAAAAAACTTATTTCGTACTTTTTAGTACGAGATTTTTATTTTCGGTTGTTTTTTCACTGTGAAGTCGGTTTTCTTTTTATTACTCGTAACTCAAAAAGTTCTAAATACGTGCTCTTTTCCATTATACTTCTGGTTAGCTATTACATTAAACTATTATTATGATATATGATATCCCGTCACTAACGGTACGTTATTTTTACCATCTTGTCCCCTAATAACTTCCAATTGTGGCTGAGGAGTCTCTAGCTCTGAAGCTCTGGGTTAAGGGGTTTTGGGATTTATGGCCGTGAGTATATGTATGTATGCACAAATAAGAATCAAGACATAATAAAACTCAACTAGATTTAGATAATGCGTATTATCATTGGGAATAAACGTGGTGTGAAACTGTTCAATAGTTAATCGAATCAATTGCTCTGGTGAACGATTATGTTGACCGTAAAATTTACTAGTTCGCGAAACGTGAAACAATGATTATCCAAATAAAATTGCGCAATTTTCGTTTTTGTGGTCTCAGTCGATTCATGTTGAAATACCAAACCGAGACTAAAATTTTTACTCGATGGCTGATAAAATGGAAGCCAGTTCTATACCTGTGAAACACCCTTCTGTTACCCAAAATGTATTAAAAACTGTTTATACTAATTTACGTGAAATGCCGTGTAGTGCCGGCTTAGAATCTCACTACTCCTTTCTACCCACGGGTGTTGTAAGATGCGACTAAGGGTATGGGGCTTTTTAAGTAGTTTTGGGCGATGCGGTATGAGACCCATTACCAATGATACTTTATTTCTACCATCTTGCCCCTATCAACTTCCAAGCCCTGAAGCTCTGGCTACCCCTTTTTGGGATTTTTGGCCGTAAGTATATGCATGTATATATGCACGTGAATTGAAATACATACTATTGTCAAAGATGTCAAATATGTACTATGTAGAGATATAGAGTTTAATTAAATTTCCATTTCCAAATTGGCCTCATGCCACTATTCTCTCCTCTATCCATAATATTTCTTGTTAGTTAGTTTGCTGTGTAGTGTCGGCTTAGAATAGCACTACCCCATTTCTTCCGGTGGGTGTACGTAAGAGGCGACTAACGGTATTGGGGCTATTAAGGGATTTTCACCAAGGTACCCATCACCAACAACCTTTATTTTACCATCTTTTTCCCGCTCAACTTTCCAAAAGTGATTCTAGGGATTTATAGCCGTGAGTATATATGTGTGTGTATATATGTTAGTTTTATTAATTTAATTTCTGAGGTCATCAGTTATTGTCATCAATTAGCGTCGTAGAAGAGACGAAAAATTCTCATTCAATTCCATATTGCTACCCAAGTATAATAATCAAATAATAATAAAGTGTCTTTTGGATTCTTTTCTAATTAGTAGGACCGTATTTTTATGACAAATTTCTTTGCGAAACTTCTCTCGGGTCGGCTCCGAGGTAAAGTGAATTCAATTTGAACATTCTCGAAACTCGACAAAGATTGTTAGTGAAATGCCTCCGCAAGCTGTTTGGAATTCAACTTCATTTATTTACTTTCAGAGTAACAAGTACATTCTTTTCGCGTTTTTTCCTCTTTGAATGAAACAGTTGTTGTAGTTTGCCACGTTAGTGTGTAAAAATACCAGATGTTTTATTATGTTTTAGTACGCGGGACTGTGATTCAGTATACAGGACTGCCTAATTAAACGGTTCTGTTTAAGGAAGTAAAACTAAAATATAAACGTAATACTGATCTTAGGAAACATTAAATTTATTTCGCTTCTGATCGACTTGGATGTATATTTTTAAAATCAAGACTCTCAATGTAAGAGAGAAAGAAATGCATTTGGCGCATTTAAAAGGCAGCCAGGATGTAGGATTAAAGAGGGTTATTTTTTAATAAGTCATACCATTATAAAATAGGTTTAAAAAACTAAAATTGTATGTGTTCAATACTAAATTAAGATATGAAAAAATATAAATATCACAATTTTGCTGTGTAGTGTCGGCTTAGAATAGCACTACACCATTTCTTCCGGTGGGTGTACGTAAGAGGCGACTAACGGTATTGGGGGCTTTTAAGGTACTTTTGGGCGATGCGGTTGGAGACCCATCACCAACAACCTTTATTGTACCATCTTTTCCCCACTCAGCTTTCCAAAAAAGGCTTAGAAATTTCTGATTCCTTAGCTCTGGCTACCCCTTCTAGGGATTTATAGCCGTGAGTATATGTATGTATGTTTTTTCCACTGACTCAGAAAAACAAAATGTTTTACATCACAGCATCTACTTCTATATGACAAGTCCCTGATCAATGTTTGCACCTTATATTGGAGTAGTTATATTTCAAGGTGGACCCTAATACTGTAATTCATTTCTTCGCATCGTGATTACTCCACATATATAAGGAGAAATATCCATTAGAGGTATTTTAAAAAGGCAATAAAAGCCATGCTTTTAAAGAAGTCATACTACAGTGTTCAAGATTTTTTAAACGACAAGGACCCAACGCGCACATGACCGTGTCCGTAAAGCTATAAATCTTCCCTCGTTATTCCTAGGAATAAAATAATTGTCTGGTGAGGATTTTTCTTCTCACTTTATGTGATTGGTTTTTGTGATGGACAATTTATTTTAAATATGTCAAACTAGCGTTTGGTTTTGTCGCATAGAAAATCTTTTATAAAGTAAAAACATGTTAATAAACTGAAATTGTACAAACCATGTTTTGAAAAAATGAAAAAATGTGAATGTAAAGAGTTTCTTTGTTGCTTCTTCTCTTTACGAACACCTTCCGAAGCAACGGACTAATGATAAATTTAAAAAATTTGACGTTCAAAAAATGATAGTTTTTAACTTAATTTTGAAAAATAAACTTTTTGACTTTTGACTTTTTTGACTTTTTGTATAAGTGTGACCCTTGCCGAATATCTAGATATAATAAATGTATGCCAATTTATTCTAAGTAAGAAAAAAGAATTCAGACATATTAATGGACTGATAGTACTTGTTTCAATATTGTTTTACATAGACCTCATTCTAACCAAACCCAGAAACTTCCAATTTCAAAATTAACATTATTTACCACGAGTGCAACCGCAACAAAAACTTCTAATTTCAAAATAGCGTTCTTTTTAATAGTGCACAGTATTTCCAGCCAGCAGAGTCTCCATCAAATCGCGGCTCAAATCTAGATGAGACAAAGCGCGACGCTCGCTTGCCGTCTCATTGTAGATGCCGGCCGACGAACAAAGGCTGTCGCCGCCATGTTCTTTGCTCGCACACTGATACTGTGTAGCTCTCTATACCGAATATAGAACTACCCTCACTTTTGCTTTATCAGACAAACTAGCTTCGTGTTCCGCTTCTTTCGCTTGCAGATTTCACAACTCCTAGTTTTGTAGGATTTTCAAAGGGTTTTGTTACGGTTCAGAGGCGTTTGGCATTAGCTTTTATCTTTTTAGGGCATATTAATTTACTTATCGTAAATAGTGCGATTTCTTTTTTTTTAAATAAATTTAAAAGAAGAAGAACATTAAAGCAATCTTATCTTATTCCACAAGTACACTGTTTGCGCTAAAATCTCAACAAACAACTACCACAAACTATATAGGGATTACTAGTGATGAAATAGTGATGTACTTTTTCTTTTGTAAAATGTGGCAGTAGCGCAGTCATTTCAGTCCAATGTTTTTCCAGCAGAAACAGTTCCTTTGAAATTCGAACTTTTACATACGAATATTGGGATTGAAATAGTCCCGCATCGGCAAACGTGTATTTGTTATTTGATTTGATGGAGAGAACGGCTGAAATTTCGCACCGTGGACAATTTCGAAAATTGATGTTTTTTTACGTATAATAAAAGCGCTACTCGATTTTATGTTTTTTGCTGCGCAAAATTTGTATTTACAAACTTGCCTTTTCAATTCATTCTATTATAAAATTGTATTGCTAATTGGATAACCCGCATACATTTTTAAAGCTCAGCCAAAGCTTGGACTGAGTTTTGGGTTTATATAATTAAATCTGTTATTGAGCGTATACCTATGTATTTTGAGTATAACAAAATAAAAAAAAGCGGCCAAGAGCGAGATGGACTCTAATGAAGGGTTCCGTAGCAGCACTAGCAGCAGGTAGGTAACATAGTAATATACAAGTTTAAAATACATACATACATATTCTCACGCCGTTAGTTCCCATTGGGGTAGGCAGAGACTATCGATCGCCACTTTGTACGATCCTGGCAAATCTCTCTGGCTTAAAATGTTTAGTTTAAAATGTTATTTACTTATCACTGATTTACTATAAGAAAACAATGGTTCACGTTTTATGCGTAAGGCCTGTGATAGTAAAATTATTGTTATATATTTCAGTGAAATTAATAAATTAGGTAAGTAATTTGATTTATGACGTTTAAAAATAGAACTACTGGCTAGATCTCATTCAAACCAATTTTCGTTAGTAGTTTGTATAGTAATACACATCATATATTTTTTTCAGTTTTATCATGCCCATATTTTAGAAGTTACGGGGGGGGGACACACATTTTACCACTTTGGAAAAGTCTCTCGCGCAAACTATTCAGTTTTAAAAAAAATGATATAAGAAACCTCAACATCATTTTCAAATACCTTTTGATAGATACCCCACACGTATAGGTCTGATGAAAAAAAAAATTTTGAGTTTCAGTTCTATGTATGGGGAACCCTAAAAATTTGTTTTTTTTTCAGATTTTATTTTAAAATCTTAATGCGGTTTACAGAATACATCTACGCACCAATTTTCAATAATGTAGTTCTTATAGTTTCGGATTAAACTGGCTGTGACATACGGACGGACGGACGGACGGACAGACGGACAGACATGACGAATCTATAAGGGTCCCGTTTTTGCCATTTGGCTACGGAACCCTAAAAAGGTCTAAGTTGGCTTTTAAGTTCGTGTTTAGTATTATTGTACTATAGACCTGGCCAAGATTCGCATCAGTAGAACGATTTCTTACGGGAAGAACATGGATAAGTCAAACAGGATTTAAAAAAAATAAGTTATGTCCGAAGAGGTGCTGTGTAGTGTCGGCTTAGAATAGCACTACCCCAATTCTTGTACACCAATTGGTGTACGTAAGAGGCGACTAACGGTATTGGGGCCTTTTAAGGGATTTTTGGGCGATGCGGTTGGAGACACATCACCAACAACCTTTTATTTTACCATCTTTTCCCCACGCAACTTCCAAAAGTGGATGAGCAATTTCTAAGTCCTTAGCTCTGGCTACACCTTCTGGGGATTTATCGCCGTAAGTATATGTAAGTATGTATGTAAGTTATGTCGGATATAGCTTCTTCGCATTAAGATAAACGTATACATTTACCTCTTTTTAATCTATTCCCATGCTTCTAAAACTTAAATATTATCGTAAATATGAAAAAAAAAAAACAAAATTGCATGAAATCATACCATTCATTGTTAACCAAGACATGAGAAACGCGATCTCTCACTCACACCTCTTGCTACGTGTCTTGATGAATTCATGGGTATCCACTTATGCCTTTTAGAATATGAAAAGAATTAGAAGTATTTTCATCTTTTCAAGAAAATACACTATGAAGTTTAAATGTACAGTTTCGTTCGCGCCCGCAGAGATATCAGCCAGCATAGTGTCAATGTTTGTGTTGGTTCTATCATAAAAATAGCGAACAAACACGCCGCCGCCGCCGCCGCCGCCTCGTTCATTATGATTTGTTTGATTGCGGATTGCTAATTGTTTGTTCTGTACACCGTTTTGAGATGAACGTCTTATGTTACTTATAGGGAATTAGGTCTCTTTGTTTAGAATTGAAAGGCTTTATGGTTAAAATTTATACAGTGTTAAGCCCTTTTAAGTGATTGAGCGGTGTGATTCGACAACCATTAAGATGGCTTCTATCTTTTTTCGCCGATTGGCTGATTTCCTACTTACGTCATCCCTGCAATCTGCAAAATGCAGTAATTTCATGCACAGAACATGTGCTTTTGCGACAAAGAAGACTTTTGTGCGCTCCCCGCAACCGTAGATTTTCAGCGAAATTTACCCAGCCCCAAATTTTATTACTTCAAGAGTATTCGTTAATTTACCAGAATACCAAATACGTCAATGTGTCAAAAAGTGACGTAAAATTGTAGAATAATTCAATTCAATTTTTCTTCAATGGCCTTTGACCGTGTTTAACACAGTAACTTTGCCAACCTCCAGTGAAAAGAAAACACATATTGAAAAGTTAAGAAAATTTTGAAAGTGATTAACAGACACTCATTGATCATTCATGGTCGAAAAATAACCTTGTAGAATAGCAAATACGATCTTAGCTGTCTCACTATTGTGACAGTGACACAAATGACATTTGTCAATTTAGCTTCGAGAATGCCAAAACGACAGTTTTGATACACCTAATAATAATAATTTATTTATTTAATAAAGTAACATAGACTCATTATGTTAGTAGTACTTATTTTTAAAATGTTAGTAGGTCTACAAAAAATAATAATAATAATAATAACATATTCACAAATTAAATAAAAACAAAATAAAATAAAAACAAAGTTTAAAAATAAAAAAATAAAAATTAAATTACCTAATTAACTGACAATCGGATCAATGTCACGGTATACCAGTTGATACAGCGTAACAATGACCCAAGTATCGACAATCTAACCGATCAGCTATAACGTTTAGAATGCTGTTGGTGCTGCCCCGCACCCGCCGCACCAGGGACGCGCATCGTTTCCGCATTGTCGCGTAAAAACAATCTACTCTCGCGTCCGCGAACATCCCTGATGCGCTACAGAACCGTGGCAGCGCCAACAGCTGTCTAAACGCATTATTATATTGTACTCGGAGAGCGCTACACGAGCTTTGAGTATATCTCGCCCACAGGCTGCACGTGTAAAATGATGTGCAGTATGCTCTAAAGAGCGTAAGCTTAACCTGTACCGAACCACGCGCAAACCTGCGCGCCAGCATATTCGCTCTCACCGACAACGCTCTCCTTTCCCTTTCAATGTCCTCATCATCTTTGGGGTCGGGCGTCAGTATGTGGCCTAAGTATTTAAAGGAAAATACGCGACTTAAAATTTTTCCGTATAACTTAACAGGCGGTACTTTATTTAGGCGCTGATTCCCGGCCCCAAAGACCATGACATTGCTCTTTTTTACATTGTAAATCAAGCCGTGAGTGTCAGCGTACTTCTCGCAGATAGTGGTAAGCTGTCTTAACCCACAGACAGATGCACTCAGCAGCACCATGTCATCCGCGTAACTAATGTTATTAAAACTGACGCCATCGATATGACATCCAACCCTGGTGCTACTGAGCTCTCCTATCAGGTCATTGACGTACAGGTTAAAAAGAGACGGTGAACTCAACCCCCCTTGTCTCACTCCGCACTCCAACCTATATGCGCGGGACAACGCACCTTCCCATTTGACATTATTTACTTGGTTTTGGTACCAGAATTTAAGCATATTTATAATGTCATTAGGAAGCTTTGCTTGTTCGAGCTTTTTCCACAATAGGTCATAAAAAACTAGAACTAAGAACTAGAAAGCAGGCGTATACCGGAGTACTCCTCCTAGTGTAGTAGTTGACAGCATGCTTAAGACTCAGAACCTAAGACCAATATACAGAAAAGATGGTCGTGTACAATTGGGCCCCTGATAAGTTTGAAAAATATTTCGTATAGAAATAGTTCTAAACATGACAGGCATTATGTTACAATTGTCGATAACTTAATTTTATGACAATTGTTGTGAAACAAGGATAATTTTTCTAACTCGACATATTTAGAGATTTGTCGGAAATTATTGACATGAAATCGAGGCTGTGTCAGGCTAGCGTTAGGGCTAGCGTTACAATTGTCATATTTTTAGTTAAAAAATGGCGCTCCGCGAAAGAAGTAGTAGTGGCACTGATTTCGATTTATATTAAGGATAATGTATAGAGAACGAATAATTTTCTCCTTAGACATGACTGAATTTCCGTTGCAGGGAAAAAAATCGATAAGCAAAAAAGTGACGAATATGTAATAAATGAAATCGGCGCAGTTATACTTTTTCTCGACAATTGTATGACTTGTCAGAGTGGTGAAATAGGGGCCTGGTGTTCCGAGTACCCACGTTTTGCATGGACAGTGTACTCGCGTGATAGGGGGCAGGCCTATCACCGTTTTGTACGAATACACTGTCGCATGACTAAGTACAACTCAGCCATGTGGGTTTCCTCACGATGTTTTCCCTCACCGTTAACAACCATGATAAATTAACCACACTAATGTCTTTAGAAAAGACAAATTGATGTAGGCCCGACCCGGGATTTGAATACTAGTCGCTGGCACGTTAACCGGTGTTCTACCCATTGAGCTGTCACGTAGTCGCGTAGTATCACGTCACGTAGATAAAATTTTCTTCCTTTATTTTATGTTCACAACTGAATCGTACCGTATTGTAAAATGAATGGTTATCCGTCAGTCTCCTTTATTACATGAAATCGCTGTCCGGAACGTTCTGTATAATTGAATTGCAATGAATGACGCATCGCAGTTCGGAGCTGCGTTCAAATCCCAAATCCCAGATCTCTATCAATCGGTAGCGGACGCCGGGCTCCATTCTAATTGGTTGGACTTCCACAGTCAATTATCGACAATAGGCGCTTCTGACGAGTTCCGACTATTCTAGCGCTCTGATTGGTCCGTTGTTTTGGTTTATATCGAAGTTTTGATGTTTGATAGTTGCAGCTGAAATATTTAGAAAATAACCGGCGTGTAGTGAGAGTTCTCATCTAAAACCGGCAAAAAAATATAATATGTATGTTTTGAAAAAAAATATAAAATTATCTTTCTATTGAATATTTATTTAGTACTTACTTACTTATACTCACGCCCATTATTCCCATTGGGGTAGGCAGAGACTATCGATCGCCACTTAGTACGATCTTGACAAACCTTTCTTGCTTCCCTTACATTCATTATTCTTCTCATACATGCTCTTTTATTCTTCTCACTTCAGACCCCCGCCTTTATAAGAATGTTTTCTATCTGGTCAAGAAACGTTTTAGGAGGCCGTTCTCTACTAACAATCCCATCCACATTGGCTCTGTATATCTCTTTCGCTACTTTATTTTCATCCATCCGCTTTATCACTACTTACTTACTTTATTTAGTATTTAATGTAATAGTGCTGCTGTGTAGTGTCGGCTTAGAATAGCACTACCCCTTTTCTTCCGGTGGGTGTACGTAAGAGGCGACTAACGGTATTGGGGCTTTTTAAGGGATTTTTGGGCGATGCGGTTGGAGACCCATCACCAACAACCTTTATTTTACCATCTTTTCCCCACGCAACTTCCAAAAGTGGCTGAGGAATTTCTAATTCGTTAGCTCTGGCTACCCCTTCTAGGGATTTATAGCCGTGAGTATATGTATGTATGTATGTATGTATGTTAATGTAATAGCGGTATCAGGAATAAATCATCTGTGAAAATTCCATCTGTCACGGTTCATGTGACAGACCGATAAATAGACAAGCAGTGAAGCCTTAGTGATAAAGTCTCGTTCTAAATATTTCTTTTGTGATGTATAGACATAATAAAGAGTTTTTCTATTCTATAAAGTCCCGTTTTACCTTTTTGACACGGAGCTCCGAAATGTAAAGTATGGCGAGGTTTGTGTGCTGGAATTAATTGGGTATTTGCATTTTCAGCATAACTGTAAGCCCCTTTAATCCAACAGCTGCATATCTGGTATTACCTGCCGGTATATATTCTATGAATGGGAAATACTATTGAGAAAATCTGTTATATGCTGTGTAGTGTCGGCTCTGCTATGTAGTGTCGGCTCTGCTGTGCAGTGTCGGCTTAGAATAACACTACCACATTTCTACCCGTGGGTGATCGTAAGAGGCGACTAAGGGTATAGAGGCTTTTTAAGTGATTTTTGGGCGATGTGGTTGGAGACCCGTCACCAAAATCATTTATTATTATCATCTTTTCCCCAATCAACTTCCAAAAGTGGCTGAGGAATTTCTCATTCCAAAGCTCTGGCTACCCCGTTAAGGGATTAATAGCCGTGAGTATATGTATGTATGTATGTAAAATCTGTTATGGGTCATGAGCAAAAAATAATAAATAATGAAAAAGCCATGGTTTTTTAAAAGTAGTTGGCATTATGTTTTTGTTGGTAAGTAGCTGAGGAATTTTAAATTTTAAGGCAGGCATTCGAAGTGTGAAGAATAAAAGAGCATGTATGAAATGATTGATGGAGAAAAACGAAGCTTGAGAGGTTTGCCAGGATCATACAAAGTGGTGATCGATAGTCTCTACCTACCCCAATGGGAAATAATGGCGTGAGTATATGTAACGCTCTGGCTTCCCTTTTGGAGTTTTACAGTCCAGAATAGTTTGGGTATGTTTGTATGGCCAATACAAACTCAGTTATTATTGAAGCGGAGAAAGTTAATGTTGTTCAGTGGCAAACTGTTGAAATTTCTGTGACTCTTCGATTCAACGCAATTTTACTATTGTTTTATGACCGAAATCGCATTATAATTACTAGATAATACCTATGACTTTAGCTTAGAACCGCCCTGTTTTTGCTAAATATATCATGCTTGCTATTCGGTATACTAAAACAGAACCTGCTAATTATTCCGTACACAGTGAGTCGCGGAATAAAGTTTGGTTAGCAATCCCGCCGCCGGCCCCGTCTTATGTTTATACAATTAACAGCTATTTGTATAATTCTTGATAGTTTGCGTTGCTTCGGCTTCGTTCTGCTCGACTTACGTAAGTGAAACTAGCGCCAACTTACTCTTGCTACAGTTTCGAATTGCCTGTATATTTCAATTCAATTAGAATAGTCAAACCACCTTAATACTGATGCAAATAGACTGTTACAATACCCAGTTTAGGTGTGGAAAATAATAACTTTCATGCTAACTGCAATAGAATAATATTTTACGTCTAGAATATTGAATTTATTGTTCCAAATCGGTAAAATCGTTTAAGGTTTCTGGTTTACCTTCAAGTTGAATCTTAAATGTTATTTTCAGCTGGATTTAAGATTCCTAACTATTTTCATTTTAAAACTTGTTTCACCGAAACCGGTCTTCCTGCTCAAACTTTTATGCGCAATCCAAGCATACTTTATCTTCCGCTGTCTACGAGGTGTCGTAGTTCATCGTAGCTGTTTCAAAATGCTACGACATTTCGTAGCTGTTTTCTTATTCTTCCCAGCCCCAACTTTTAATAGGTTTTGATTGATCACAGCTTTGGCTTTTGAAGATATAGAAAATAGAAAAAGAATTATGAGGGACGTGTAATATTTAATATAGCTTCCTTAGTTTCTCCAATAGTTTCAATTGTCAATTTTTAAATACCCTATCAGAATCTGATCTCACATTTGTAAGTAAATAATCTAATATATGTCAAGGTTTTTTGTGATGATCCGTGAAAATATGTTAGTTGGTAGAAAAAATATACGTGGAATATTTTTTTATGACACAAAGCGCAAACATTCATATATAAGATTCTTAAATCAATTGAATAAATAAAAAAAAGCAATAAATAGTAACAGATGCTTCACGTTAAAGTATTTCTTTTATGTCAAATCTAAATATCCTTTCTTCGCACTTCTCTCTGGCCACAAGCCAAAGTCACTTCAATACATTATTTCACGTACACGTGTAAAAGTATATTTATACAGTGCTAACTTTTAACTGTATAATGCAATAAATATGCTAGTGGTAAAACAAATTCCCCGAAGTGCGGAGAGGTTTGTTAATTTGGCGACATTTTCTAACGGCGGGCAATCACGCAAACATTTTAAGGTGAATTAACAGGCGTATGTAGTTAAATACCGTGTCGTGCCGGGTTGGAATGCCACTACCCCTTCCTACCCATAGGTGTAGTAAAAAAAAAGTGTAGGTAAAAAAAACTTTTAAATGAGATAGTGAACCTTTATGAGAGCATTCGAATGTGACTAAGTTTGTTTGAAGTTGTATACTTGTTCTGAAGCGCTTTGTTCTTTTCAATCAGCAACTTTCTTGTACTATTTTATAGATCTTGAGAGAGTCATTTTGTTCCAACGAATTTGCAACGTTTTCACGTATTGTTAAAATTTCCATTTCAAAAAAATACTTTCGTTTTTCCGAAATCTGCCTGTAATATAGTTTAGAATTTTCCTACCGCCTCTCTAACCATAACTACCTTACAAAGCGATTAAGGAGTGTAAGTTAAATTACAGAGAAATCGTAGTTTATTTCTACTTTATCAATTCGTCCAATATATAAATGTATAAATGCATATTTTTAAAAAAGCTTCATTGTGAATCGAAAAACAGAACCAGAGGAAGAAAAAGTTCGTAGTAGGTTTCTAACTACTGATTCAAATTGATTACAGCCACTCTTTTTACCCATCATGTAATTATTGGATCGAAATGTGTCGGCTTAAGACCCATTAGTCGACGATAAAGCTTCGAAATTTGCATCGGAAGAGCAAAGGGATGAGGATTAAGTGGCTCGATAAACTTTATATCGATAAAATTCACCTGGAAGGAACGTTTATGCGATTTTTATTCGTCTGAAACTTTCTTTTATTCGACTTTTTATTTGAGATTACGAGTGTGGTGTTCGGGATATTATTATGTCTGCTGCATCACAGAGGTATGTGAATTGTATTTTAAGCATATGATTCGAATAAGTTGATTGATGTTGAAACATTTCTGATCTATAAAATCATGTACGTAAGAAGTACATGAGTTTTTCGCTTCAGGTGCATTTAATCGTTAGTTACAACTTTCTGATAGAATTTTTATTCGATTGAATTCAAATAAAAAAACAGTCAAGTGATATATTAATCAGTTTGTGATTTTGGTTAAACTATTAAACGCATATTTTAAAATGGCTGGTGGAAATTCTTGGTAAGAATGAATGTAAAGTAAAATCTCTTGTTGTATCCACAATCATGGAAATAAAATGGATTCAATGGTTTCATGACAACACATGGATAAAATTCGAGCGTCTGCAACTAAATAATTCGTATACTAGACCACTCCCAGACTCGATAGCAGCTCAATAATTTTATTCAGGTCTCAAACGAGCATGGGTTATTTCAAGGTCAATAGAGGCTTCGGTGGCCCTACCCACATGTTACGTGTTAGTAATAGTGATGTACTCATATAATGAATATAAAAGTATCGATATAGACGGGTGTTATGACCTGGCTATAAAGAGGTAAAATTTATGAGCTTTTTCTCTGAATTTATGATCTTATAAAAGAGTGATTTGTATTTATGTGCCGTATTAAATAATTTCAATGGTTGGATTAAAGTTTTTATTGCGAAAAAGATTTTTGAAACCAATATAAATGATTATTATACTTATAAAAGTATGTAGCAAGATATATCAGTCATTGATGAGATCTGTACTAAGCGGTGAACGTCTTTTGGCTAACATCATGATGATGATATATAAATGTTATTATTATTTCTATTATTACCGTTGCTCTACATTTGTTAGTCAGGAAATTCAAATTACAAGTGTAGACTACAAAACAATATTAATACGATGAGATACGTTTGTGTATGACTCAATCATAAAACCCCTCACTAATAAAATTATGAATAACATTTAAAATACGAATATTATTCACTAAATAAGAAAAATAAAACCCGACTGCAAAATCCGAAAAAAAAACAAAAATTTAACTACAAACATTTATTTAATACATTTAAATAACATCGAGGACTAAGAAATCGTTATTAATATTCATCGTATAAACGTCGTTCTCAGCGGGATTCGAACCAGCGCAGCGGCTTTCTGTTCCACTTGTAAAAGTCTCCTATCCACTAGAGAACTGAAATTGGCTGAAGAACAAATTAGCGTTCTAATTTCTAAAGAAAGTAACTTCCCGAAAATAAATGTTGTAGCTGTAAAGTTATATTGTGGAATAGAATCATAACAATGCAGAATATCAAATTTGCTCATTTATTAGAAGAAGTATTAATTTTGTTACTTATACCCGACTCGCACTTGTCAGTTTCGTTGTCTTTTGACCGCCATGGTCATCCAGTTGAAACAATCAATAAAAAGCCCCACACGTTAGCGCCATCCATATGTGACCAACATTCAGTTCGGAATTAACTCTTCTACAATGTAATGCAATCAGGTTTTTTGTGAACAAAAGATTACATTCTACTTGTAAACGACTATATTTAAAAGTACCAACTTGACCTGAATATGCACGGGTAGAAACCCTTTTATTCCTACGGATTATTGTTTAGTCTATGTCGTTTAGGTGTAATTAAGTTTTCAATTTCGTATAAAATAAAATCAGTTTATTAATCAAAATATTTCTTCCTAAAACTCAAGAACTTACACTATTTATCAATTCTGAATAATAAAATAAATACTACCTTCATAGCTCACTGACATCACTGCTTCAAATGCAGGAAAGTGTCTTACCTAAGTAATATATTTAGCTCATTTATTAAGGTTGTTAATGATGCGAGAAAGCATCGTGAGGAAACGCACATAGCTGAGTTGTACTTATTCATCTCAGAGAGATAGGCTTGCCCCTATTACTTGAGTGAATTTAGAAATAGAAATTATCTAAACAATACGTGTTCAGAGTAAGCATACTCTGAACATCAGGCAACAAATATGTCACCTGACAATCTTCATGTTGGCGAAACGATTACCTCGATATTGTCCATTTGACAACTTAATTCTGCGGCAGACTACTTACCTTAGCCGTTAAACAGTTGAGCCTAAAAAAGTCTGTAGCTTCATACAAAAGCGCGGATTGTTTTTTTTTGTATTGTAATAATGTTGGGTTGAGTTAAGAGTTCGTTCGTTCGAGTGTGGGCATAGCAAACAGTTTACGTAAGATGAAATAAATGTTCGTATTTTTGTTCTTCTTACACAATGGGTTTTGGCGGAGTATTGTATTATTATAAATATTCAGAACATGAAAGCTATGTAATGGATTAAATAGGAATGTGCACTAGATGTAGTTTAATTCTTTAGTTAGGTGGGCATAAAATATGAGATATTTAGCAAACAGACATTTACGAATATTGCCGTAATGGAAGCCGGGACCGACGGCTTGAGCGTCACCTCGCCACATGAAAGTGCCACAAAAAAATTGTTTAACAGTCTTACCGCATCTTATTCTTATTTACAAATTATAATCTATATACAGATCGTAATAAAGCGGGGGGGAGTTTAACAAGCAAAATAAGACTTTTACTATGAGGCCAACTTCATTAGACCAACACTTCTCTCTCTGAACGTAGTTCATTTTATAACAAGAGAGAAATAAGAGAAAAATAAAGTATCTCCTATTCCCATAGTAAAAGTTGATGAGAATGATCTCCCTTACAACCCACTTTTCACTTTTAAACCCCTGTTGTCACCACCAGTATATAAGTTAAAAGTTCCTTCTGACTGAGTTATAGACGCACGCACAGCCGTAACTTCTAATGGTAGAAACTAAAAAAATTTGTCATGTGTTTATTTTATTTAAAAATGTTTAACCCTAAAATCTTTATTTTATATTGAGTACCTAGATAGCTTACCAAACTTATTTTATATGTTAGAGCATTCACTTTTTCACTATAAAACTATAACATAAATGTGATTCGTTCCAGGTATGTTTTATGGCGTTCGTTCAAGAATTTTATGATTTGAATTTTGTAAGTAAAATAATTTATGTTTATGTTTAAAACATGTTTGTTGCGGTTAATGTCATGACTAAGGTAATCATGTACTGACTGTGACAATCTTTGACTTCTAAAGCTATAGTTTTCTGCGGCAGCATTTAATTTATATGACCGTTACATAAAAATTTGTTGATGTACACACATACATGCATATACACATACTCACAGCTCACTATACATCAGCTATACATAAATCACAAAAAAGGGGTAGCTAGACTTTTGGAAGTTAAGTGAGAAACAGATTATAAAATATAAGAATGTCGGTGATGGATGTCAGTCCGCATCGCTTAAAATGCCCTAAGTCATCAGTCATCACATCACTTACGACGCCCGGGAAAAAAAATCCATAACAAGTTTTATTTTATTTTATTCTATTCGCCTCTCACTAGTTGGGTGGTATTTTTGTTATTGTTATTGCTCAACGCGTTATATAAACAAGAAACACTCCAATATGTGTATGCAAATTTGCTGCTTTGTTTACGTTCCTACTATGCTGTAGTCGTCTCGTTTAAATAATCGGTCTCGAAGCTAAAACGCATTCCTAAACATTACTGTTATTATTCCTATGTTTACTGTGCTTAGAGAGAATAGAAAAATCTTTATTGCACTACGCAGTTACAACATTTCACAGACATTTTGTTTTTAAATAGAAGTACAAGTGTCGTCTAGTGCCGGCTTAGAATGTCACTACCCCTTTCTACCCACGGGTGTCGTAAGAGGCCACTAAGGGTATGGGACTTTTTTAAGTGGTTTTTGGGCGATACGGTTGGAAACCCATCACTAACAACGATACTATGTTTCTATCATCTTCTAGTATCAACAATAGTGTATCAAATTCCAAATGTGGCTACCTCTTTTTGGGATTTTTGGCCTTGAGTATATGTGTGTATGTACAATTGGCAGTCTTCTACCTGAAAGCGATCTCTTCCAGACAAGTTAGTTACTTAATAAACTAGGTTTTGTAGAGGAGACCAGGTGCTGGACAACACTATGTAGGGTTCTCACAAGTCGGATCGATGACGTGTTGGAGGTCATTGAAAACTGATAAATAAGAACACAACGGCCCCCTGATTACATATTTTTACGTTTCATATGTTGCGTAAAGATTCCTTATTATGGAGGAGATATCCTGAGGATTACTATAATGGAATATTATATAAAACTGTTATACTTAAGAAAAAACGAGAGGATGAGTTATGATTATTAACTTAAAATATAATTTTGCACTGAAAATTATATTAATAGAGCTGGGTGAAGTTAAAACTAGCTTACTGCTTAAGTACAGTATATAGAATAAAGAGCTGGCGTACTGTTAATTGCATTCTTTTTAGGGTTCGGAAGGGGCGCGATGTAGTTACTTTAAATAGTGCTTTTTGAGCTTATTCAAGTGTAAAAGTAATTATGCCAGCTCCTCGCCAGGATCTTACATCCGGTATAGCGAATAAAGCGCTTGATGTAGCGCCTCTCGTATTTTTCTAGCCCGATTATGCCGAAATGACCTATTTTTCTCATTAAGCTATCCTCAACAGACAAACATTTATTTTCGTAAATAATGATTCCGAAAGACTGTTCGATTTCCTCTTTCCTGTATATGTGACGTGTCTTTTACAGCATGTGCTCACTTACAGGCGAGGTTCGTTCATAAATATTAATATCATTATGATTTGAGTTTTTTAAATGTATTCAAGACTAATTTTTAAAGAACACTTCCACAAAGATAAAATGCCGAAAGCCGAACTGTTGAAACGGTAAAAAGTACTAGGTATCGTTATTTTATAAGTAAAATTCAAACCCCAAAGCTCGGGCTCTCTTCATAGTAAATTCAATTATTGTTGGTATGTATATTTTCATTGCATTAAACTTGAAATGTGTCTGTAAACGTTTAAATTGGTGCCCTTATTTAACAGAAAGAAATTTTACTCATTCGTGTCCCGAAACCTAAAGTATTTAGATGAATAAGTGTGAAAATAATTTCAAGTTCGAGATATTACTAGAGTCTTTACATACATACATATAGTCACGCCGTTAGTTCACATTGGGGTAGGTAGAGACTCTCGATCGCTATTAGAGACTTTCTACGTTAAAATAACTTGGGTATACTTAATATAACCGAAGCGTTATGCATAATAATTTTATGTGACAATATATGCTTGTGAAGTATAAATAGACATTATAAAGTGAATACACTTCCCGTAAAAAGAATGTGTACTCAAACTACAAGTGAAATGCACGTCACGTGATGTTAAAAAATTAGTAAACTCTGAGAAATATTTTAAAGCAAGAATTGTCTCTTTCCCCCCATCAGAACTGCGGTGTGGTTGTAAATTAATAGTAACAATGTTAACCGCTCGGTGGTCGTATCCGCAAGCTGGTAAATGTTTTACATTCTATTACATACCACATTGTTCCCTGGTCCGTTGCCAATTAAAAATATATGTATGTGGAATAAGTAGACTCTTATAGTATCACTGTTACAACTTTTTGGGGTCGTGGCTTTATCTCGCTGAAAGTATATGTTTTGAAACGACGAAAAACTGAGGAAATTGACCATTCGAGGCCTCTATTTTTGTCTACGCATATTTCTGTGATTAACCCGAATGTAATAATTCTATTTTTGACTAAAAAAGCTAACATCCGAAGTGGTCCCATTTAATTTGAAAATAAAAATCCTACCCTAGGGTTATAAAAACGTGATATTAACGAGGGTCCGCTCACTGATTGCAAGGCTTCACCACGCATTACCTTATACAGTCAATCTAAGTCATCTTTATTGATTTATTTCTTGGCGATGACTCATAAAATCATAGGTTTACTTCCATTGCTTTAATTATTCAGTCATAAAGATTAAACTAAATGGTTGATATATTTTTCCTTTTCAGTTATTTCAGCGATTAAAAGTTTGTATTGAATAGCTATTTTTTTAAAAATTTAAATGTATATGATTTTAAGTCTTTATATTATATTTATGTGCTGAGGTACTTCACTGTACTCCATCCGGTTCTTGGCAACCTCTCTAGCCTGATACCAATTCAGTCCGGGTACGTAATTTGACATACCTTGAAACTATACTATTTAATATCAAAATGATCATTCCTTATAAAGTATGTTTGTACTAACCGAAATAGATAAGGGTAAGATAGAATATAAATTCAAACCAAGATCTTAAAGAAGAAGGCTTAGATAGAATAGCACAAACCTATATTAATTCAACCCCAATTTAGATAATGTAATTATTTGTAAATCGATTCAAAACTGTTTTAATATAATACGGATAGTCGAATATTGCATCTTCAGAATGTAAACTTACTATATATTCATCAGATTCATAACCAAGTTTTAGTTCGGTACTAAAATAACAAACCCGCTAGATGCAATATTCTCAGCCTCTAGCGAACTCGGTGCATTTCTGTTTACTTTGCGAATTCATCGGAACTGTATCGCGCCAGCTCGCCGGGAACGAACCAAGCCACGGACGCCCAAAGGCGCCCAAAGAGCGGCAACAAATTCAAATTCGGAACAGAGCGCGCCATTATTTGTTCACGGAATGTTCACAGAGGCGATACTAACCGATTAAAGTGACCACAACTCGGACCAATAGGCCAACCAGCGCTGCCCAAAAACTATTGTGCGAGTCGGTTTCCGGGCGAGATTCGGCTATTTGGAATTGAAACACAATGTCTTTGTGTCCACGGTTTGAATGGCCAATTCTTGAATAATTGCGAATGGTTTTCATTCGAATAACTGGCTGACAATTTATCGATTTTCTGTTGTTATTGTTGAGCTTAAATTAAATTACTAGTGACCAGAACCGGCTGTAGCTTGTGGTTTAATTTTTATAATTGAACGATTTACTAAAAATGTGCAAAGTAAAGGTAACTTATACTTATATGATTTAATAAATAGAAACAGGTTTATTTATTGTAGTATTATTGTATTAGTAGTATTGTATTGTTGTTATTTAAGATTTGTAGAAGAACGGGGATCACTGACGTAGCCCCTAGAGTGCCTCAAATTAAGTAGCAGTCAGGGTAGATTGCATGCAGAACCGACGGCTGTTGGGGCTTGAAGGTTCTGGAGTGGACCACAAGATGGACCGACGACTTGGTCAAGGTCGCGGGAATCCGTTGGATGAGGGCAGCACAGGACCGGTCTTTGTGGAGATCTATGGGAAATGCAGTGAATGTTTGATGATATATATGTATTTAATATATATAATTCTTTTCTTTTAATAACAACCGTATTAGCAACCGTGATAACCCAGTGGGTAGAACACTCGGTTATCGTGCAAACGACTAGTGTTCAAATCCTGGGTCGGGCCTACACCAATTTGTCTTTTCTAAAGACATATGTGTGGTTAATTTATCATGGTTGTTAACGGTGAGGGAAAACATCGTGAGGAAACCCACATGGCTGAGTTGTACTTAGTCATGTGACAGTGTATTCGTACAAAACGGCGATAGGCCTACCCCCTATCACGTGAGTACACTGTCCATGCAAAACGTGGGTACTCTGAACACCAGGTGACAAAGTCACGTGATGTTCAGAAGTATTAGTACCTCTGCCAACCCCTTCGGGGATATTCGGCGTGATCGTTTATGTTATGTTATGTTAATTTCTTTTATTACATGATTATAATGTTGCCGTCGTGGATATTAAGTAAGTGGTGGAAGATGAAGTGTAAATTAAATAGTCTCATACCCTTTTATAAAATATACCGCATGCGATAGTGTTTTTTGTTCCTGAACATTGTACAAAGCTAACATCTACATATTCCTCTAGTACCCTTATTGTCCTTTTGTTCTTTGAAAGGCGAATAGTTTATTATGTTGATTACATTGTTAGGAACAAAGACTAGTAACTGTATATCGTGTGAATAAAGGATCATCCGATGTTGTGAACTTGATCCCGTCGGCTTCAATTTAGTTGAAGGACTGAGATTTGTTGATCAATGAGATTTGAATGTACGTAATTTTCTTTTATCAGTTAAAGAAAGGGTCATTTGACACCTTCTATAACTGAATACCTTTCTTCCCCCCTAAAAGGATTTTTCCCAGGATGATCACTATGGCCTGTCCAATTTCTTTCTTTAATTGATAAGTAGTTTAAACGGTATTTTTCGTTTGAAAAGTGTCATTACAATTGGAAAATGTCAAATTCTAAATTGCAGCATCCGTCTTTTGATTTGTGGAAGGGAAACAAAAGATCTTGAAAAAATCCACATGGCCGATTCTGCACTGTGTAATGTGTCAGTGTATCCGTATTAAAAGGGTGATAGGATTGTCGATCTTGTTTTGGTGCAGTTTCTAGATCAAGATCTGGCGACAAAAAGTTTGAAAAACTTTCTTTGGACGTAATTTGTTGTGCATGAAAGCTCATGTGGGTATTATTTTGCTAATCAATCAAGGAAAGAAAGAAATCGAATTTGTAAAATTTTTGAGGAAGAGGACGCTAACCAGTAAGGTGTTAAGAAGCAAGGAAAGAAAAAAATTGCAACAGGGGTTACTTGGCACCATAGCTCAGTTGGCAGAGCGACAGGGGCGTAGACCGGGATGTCGTGAGTTCAAGTCCTGCTGGTATCGAAATTTTTCTTTCCTTGATTGATTAGTATTCTTTTTACGTCACTGAAGTAATAACAAGAGCGATTGTTTCATTCAAAAATCGATTTCCATCGCAAGATCGGTTTATAAATACAGGCAGACGAGTACTCGGGGCAGTTCTCATATAATAACCTGTTATTTTAGTCGCCAGCTCTACTCGTTCACGAGCCAGTGGGCCGGTTCAAAGCGCGCGTGTTTACTCGTGTGACGTTTATGTTTAACGTTGATTGATGCGATAGCAAATCATCAATTTGGATAGCCTTTCTTTGTTTGTTTGCTTTTGTTTCGGTAAACGAATTCGATTCGGGTTTGGGTATACGATGCGAGTAGAATATATGTGTAGGTAGTATATTGTAACTGCATGTACGAAGGATAGATAAGGATGCGCTTTAGTTTTTAAACTAATATATACATACATATACTCAAGGCTATAAATCTCTAAAAGAGGTAGCCAGAGCTTCAGAATCAGAAAATTCTTCAGCCAACTTTTGGGAAGTTAAGTGTAAAAAAATGTTTTTGGTGATGGGTGTCTAACTGCATCGCCCAAAACCAGTTAAAAAGCCCCAATACCCTTAGTTGTCTCTTACGATCACCCATGGAAAGAAATGCTACTACCCACTACTCACACTCTGCACTACCTGTGCTATACTAAGCCGACACTACACATAGCATCTATACAGGTACTATCTGAAAATCTATACCTAATCGTTATATATTCTCGTAAATTTTCACAGACTGGTAAGAGCTTACACGGAATACGGTGAATAGATGGTAGTTAGCGGAAAAACGACTTCTACTTTGATAGTGGCCGAGACAGACGGCTTAGCACACCTTCTGTTGTTCAAAAGTCTATTTTAAATCTTGATATATGATGTTTGTAACTTTTTTGAAAGTAATATTTGCATGGTCATTATCCGGACAGTATTGGAAATTCTTTCACTTTGTTTTCCAACAGCATCGCCAAGAAATCACTTATTGAACCCCAATTAGTCGCCTCTTACGAACATCCACGGAAACAAATAGGGTAATACTATTCTAAACCGACACTACACTGCAAACTGAACCTTCATTCTACCCAAAATTCCATTTGAAAATCAATAAAGGTGCTTCAAGCTCTAGCTTTGTAGTGTCGGCTTAGAATAGCACTACCCCATTTCTTCCGGAGGGTGTACGTAAGAGGCGACTAACGGTATTGGGGCTTTTAAGGGATTTTTGTGGTTGGAGGCCCATCACCAACAACCTTTATTGTACCATCTTTTCACCACTAAACTTTCCAAAAGTGGCTGAGGAACTTTTAGTTCCTTAGCTCTGGCTACCCCTTCTAGGGATTCATAGCCGTGAGTGTATGTATGTATGTATGTAAGCTCTAGCTAATACGTTTTACGAGTCTACTCGTAAATATTCATAGTTTATTGCTAAGAGGTTGTTGGCTCACAGTGCAGATGTTCCCTTGAACAGAAGACGACCACAGCCAACTGTTTTGAACAAGTATAAAGAGTTATGAAAGAGATGGGTCTCTGAATGAAAAGAAAAAACGGAATATATGAGTTCTTTCATGATTGTATTGGAGTATGACAATCTATAGGCTCTGTCCACCCCAATAGGAACAAATGGCTTAAGTGTATGTATGAATGTGTAGGTAGGTAAGGTAATCAGTTGGTGTGATCCTTCTCTTATTCTGGAATTTTTATTATGAAATAAAGGTTAATTAAAAAGGTTCCCTGGATTGCATAAAGTGGCGATCGATAGTCTCTGCTTAACCCAATAGGAACTAATGGTGTGAATATATAGGTGTAAGTCTGTATTGGATTGGAATTTCTATTAAATTGTAATGTGTCATGGTTGTCCGCTACGCCAAGTTAAATCAATCTAGATATAGTTTATTCGCTTCAAATTTTGTTATGAATCCGCGCATATATTCAACAAGTGCGCATACAATTTTATGATTTCTACTATTAAACCAGGTTTATTTAATCGTAATAAGCAATACTTTGTATTTTACTGACGACAGATAGTCATTATTGTGGCTTTCTCAGCTCTGGCTACCCCTTTTAGGGATTTATAGCCGTGAGTATATGTATGTATGTAGATAGTCATTCTTTTGGGGTCTAGAATTAATCAGTAGTAGTATGTTATGGGAGCTATTGACAGAATATTGACTAATGAATTATCGAAACTGAAAAAAAATAAACAAGTTTATACATTGAGAAGCCTTGCATACATGCAGAAACTTAATTAAAAACAATAGAATTTCGCTGTCAATCAACAATTTCTTTTAATTTTTTGGCAATGGAAGCGGGAACTAATAATGAAATATTTTCTTTAAGTGGCATTGAACGACATTAACGGTAAGACATGGTTTTATTTATGAATTTATCCACGAATACCTTCGGGGATATACGGCGTAAAAGGTTGGATTTGAGTTTGAGGACTAGTCTATCAAGCCGTGTAGTGTCGGCTTAGAATAGCACTACCCCGTTTCTACCGATGGGTGTACGTAAGAGGCGACTAACGGTATTGGGGCTTTAAGGGATTTTTGGGCGATGCGGCTGGAGACCCATCACCAACAACCTTTACTTTACCATCTTTTCCGCACTCAATTTCCAAAAGTGGCTGAGGAATTTCTAATGCCTTAGCTCTGGCTACCCCTTCTAGGGATTTATAGCTGTGAGTATATGTTATGTTATGTTTCTATCAACTAGGTTATAGCTAGTCTCTGTGTTTGTGCCCTATTGTTTGCTTTAAAATAATCCGTAATGCTTCACGCTTGCCCGGTAGCAACCGTTTACTGAATCAATTTAGATAAAGTTTTATCAATCGAAAATTTATAAGTGTTGTTAAGAAACTGCCATTATACTGCGGTTAACTTCGATTGGAATTATGGTTTGGTTTATTTGGTTTATTTTCTGTAATATTTGTTTATATATATATGAAGAATAAAATAACATGCATGAAAATATTGATGGATGTAAACGCAGCTAGAGAGGTTTGCCAGGATCGTACAAAGTGGCGATCAATAGTCTCTGCCTACCCCAATGAGAAATAATGTGTTGTGAAAGATGATATTGTTAAAAAGATAGAAAAAGTAATGTTAATATGGTTTGGGCACATAGAGAGGATAGATGAAAGTGATGGGAAAGGTAGGCGTTTTTATTCAAATCCTTCCGTGAATGATTGTTAACGGTGAGGGAAAACATCGTGAGCAAGCCCACATGGCTGAGTTGTACTTAGTCATGTGACAGTGTATTCGTACAAAACGGCGATAGGCCTGCCCCCTATCACGTGAGTACACTGTCCATGCAAAACGTGAGTACTCTGAACACCAGATCATCAGAAGTATTAGTACCTCTGCCAACCCCTTCGGGGATATTCGGCGTGGATGATTATGTTATGTTATGTGTATCTTTTATAATACTGCCTTTTGAATATTATATGTGAATAGAAGTTTTTTGAAGGTGCTACAAACGTTCTGACACAACAAGAAAGATCTTGCCGAGCTTTATTAAATTAAATCCGAAAAAAAGCTGTTAAGCCCCCAAAATATGGCGTTTACTACAAAAAAAACCCATAAAAGAATGAACATATATTAACGGAGACAGTATCGCATTCTTTTTGCCTTGTTATAACGTTAGGTGACAAAACGTCACGTGACAGAATCACGAATGTGTCCCAGTTCGCTTTGAAAAATTGCACACCACTTAAGTGCGGCTTAAACCACTGAAGTTATGTATGTACTGTCGTGCAAGTATGTTGTCACATGTCGTCGGCTAAAGGGTATTAATGTTACGTGCCAAGGGCGCATGGCTTCGCGAAGCCAGCCAAGTTGCTCGCCTCAGGTTTAGCCTCGTTGCTGCGCTGCTATGATCGCCTGGTAACCGCTAATTGAATACACAATTTGTACGGAGATTTAGATCTATAAAAATATTTTTTGTTGCAGTGTTGGCTAATAATAACACTCCTTTATTTCTTGCTAAGTATCGAAAAAGATTGCTCAGTGGGACACCTATCGCTTCTCAAGCCGGAGACGCACTTACATATTTTGAGACGAGCTTAAACCAAGTTCTTGCTAAAATCATGTGTGGTTCACTTATCAAGGTTATAAACGCATTGGGATAATATATATTCAGATCAAAGAAGTTCTATTTAGTCATTAGACAGTGTATTCGTACAAAGTGGCCACAGGCCGCTATCTCGTGAATGCACTGAACAATCCAAACGCGGGTACTCTGAACATCAGGTGACCAAAATGACACGTGATGTTATTAGTACCTCTGCCATACTTTCAAAGATATAAGCCGTCAACGTTAAGCTTGACTGTCGTACGAGGTGATTAAGCGTCTTTTAAGGGATTGTTGGGCCATGTGTCTGAAAACATTTCAGCATGAGGCCGCTCGCTCGCGCGTTGATGATCTAGAATATGCTGGCTATGACATCGATATTTTTAATTGTGGCCTGAGTGAGTTTTTAAAAATATCGTTAAGATTCGTATGTTACAATAAGTAGTAGTGATTTTTCTTATTTTGTAAGTAAACATATCGCACCAGGCTATTGTCTGTAATGGTGTGTGTAAATTATGATAAATAAATAAATAATTCCTTTGCTCTGGCTACCCCATCTAGGGATTTATAGCCGTGAGTATATGTATGTATGTAGGTAAATAAATAAAATATCACTCAATCCTTTATTATACTGAATATTATCCCAAAGTTATCTTCCAAAAGTGGTCGAGTCATTATAAAGCTTTGGCTTATTTGGATTCATAGCCGTGGAAATATGAGTATAGGTAGGTGTTTTATAAAAAGATATATTTGCGGATGGAATCCTAAAATACATACATACATACATATACTCACGGCTATAAATCCCTAGATGGGGTAGCCAGAGCTGAGGAATTAGAAATTCCGGAGCCACTTTTGGAAAGTTAAGTGGGGAAAAGTTGGTAAAATAAAGGTTGTTGGTGATGGGGTTGGGGACCACCGACGCATCGCCCAAAAATCCCTTAAAAGCCCCTTAAAAGTTATGGAAAATGTATAAATCTATAAATTTGATATGATTAAATCCTTTTGTGTGTAATGTAATTGAATTATACTTAAAACAAGCGTAACGTTAATGCCACAATGATTTACTTATTGCTTGGATATTGTTCTCGTTTGATAGTGATAGGTGGAGGCAAGCAGTAGTTTTTAATGATTGGCAAATTTCTTCTACGGTATATAAAACCGTAAATTTCTTTTTTACAAGTAAATTTTTTAACTTACAATTTATTGCAAATGGTTGCTGTTGATCAACCGTGATAGCCCAGTGGCTTTGTCACCTGGTGTCCAGAGTACCCACGTTTTGCATGGACAGTGTACTCACGTGATAGGGGGCAGGCCTATCGCCGTTTTGTACGAATACACTGTCACATGACTAAGTACAACTCAGCCATGTGGGTTTCCTCACGATGTTTTCCCTCACCGTTAACAACCATGATAAATTAACCACACATATGTCTTTAGAAAAGACAAATTGGTGTAGGCCCGAACCAGGATTTGAACACTAGTCGTTTGCACGATAACCGAGTGTTCTACCCACTGAGCTCTCACAGTTGGCTGAATTGAAAAACGTGTAATAAAATGAACATGAATAACGGAGCATACGT
Source organism: Bedellia somnulentella (assembly GCA_963576735.1). Taxonomy (NCBI): domain Eukaryota; kingdom Metazoa; phylum Arthropoda; class Insecta; order Lepidoptera; family Bedelliidae; genus Bedellia; species Bedellia somnulentella. Next base: position 13,443,925 of record OY755184.1, read on the forward strand.
ACTCCTTAAACTTATATAAGTATCATAAGAAAATTAGCCATTCAAACATATTGAGGTCGCAGAAGGTACTTTAATGGTAGCCATGAATGCTCTATTCACGAGACCTCTTATCAAAATTGGTGTTCCGATCGAAGATTCAGAGCTATTCAGAACGCTTCATCTTTTCGGATTACATCGTAACATAAAGCGAATGTCCGGAATATTGCTGAGGAATTTGCATCTATTGGATTTTGTAGACGTTTTGCAGTTAACTTTTGTTAAGTTAAAAGGAATGTAACATTTTATAACATATTTTGCAATGTTTTTAAATTTGGCTACCTTTTTTGGCTTGTTTTATAAAAATCCATGAAACTCGATTTTGGTCGACGAAAAAGCGTTAGTTCCGTCAGCGGTTACAATTATATTGTCGATATGGGACATTAGTAAGCAGTTTTATAAGTATAATGTCTGAGAACTTCTATGTTAATGAAACTAAAGAGGTTCGCCAAGATTGTACGAAGTGGCGATAGATAGTCTCTGCCTACCCCAATGGGAAATAATGGCGTGAGTATATGTATGTACTTATATTTTCTTTTTTTTTTCCCCGATTTGTACTTCTTGCTGTTTACAAAAAAGAGGCACAATTTATTGATTGCCGTTCAAGTACCAGGATAAAAGAGTAAACAAAGATGTGTGCCAAAAAATGAAAGTGTGTCTCCGTGACCTAATTCGAATGCATTGTCACAGTTGCAGACGAGAGGGGACGACACCAACATTTTATTGCTTGAGGAAGTTGTTCATTGGATTATATTTGGGCATAATAGTCGATGAACTCTCTCATACGTACACAATTAAATAACTTTCCATGAGCGCATAGTGGTACGTCAGTAGCATCGGGCGCTTGGAGTTTTTTGTGAGTTAGTTCCTGGACTGTTTTTATAACTTATTATATACAATAGTCGTGATTAACCAACGAATACATTTTATAAATCACTTACGATTACGTTTCAACAAAAAATGTTAAGTTTTTACCTTTTTAAAATAAATTGTTTATTGTATTGTATTTTGTTTCCATTTTTTGGTACTTATTTATTGCAATGCAACATGTTTTTTTATACACATCGTTGATAAAGTTTATCAAATTAGGCATTAGGACTCGTACGGTAAAATAACATTGCATCAATTGTAAAAATAAATATCTTATTCGATTCAGAAATCATATTTTTTACATCTATAATATTGCGTAACTGCGATCATACCATCATTGAACAGGATACTCGTAAATCAATTAGTAGTCAACTGAAATAGGGATATATATTGCCGTCTGCATCTTAATTATTCTGCAATGCCACCACCTATTGAAATCTGATCTTTCTATCCTTCATTTGAACTCCGTGTGTATATTCGCCTATATTATAGGCCCTATAACAAGTTACGGTAAAGTAGGATTATCACCATTTAAATATTAAGGATGCTATTTTTGAAAAGATGGTGCAGGGAATGCTTTGATGAAGAAACGAAGAATGTTAATATCCGTAAGTGGTTCAGTGTATTTCCACTGACTTAAGCGAAGCAAATGTATGACTAATGAGTATGACCAACAAAAGTAAGGTACTCAAAGGTATGGTGTCATAAGTTAGAAAAAAGGAACATACACATGCAAGGATTTCTAGGTGTAAAAGGTTTATTCCATGATCATACAAAGTGGCGTTCGGTAGTCTCTGCTTGCTATTGAGACAAACATGATGTTAGATGCACTTACGTAGTCAGGGAATTTGGAGATGCTGTAATTTACATATCTACGTTTGCCGTGTTTGGGGAATTTGCAATAATCGCCATGCTTGCAATGCGGGTTGGCACTCGGTGTAAACTGGTTTTGCTACCGTCGCCTTTTAAGATTACAGAGGAAAGTATAGAATTACTGCTATTCTAAACCGACATCTCACGGTATAATCTAGTTTTTATATTTGGTACATTTTTAATAAATGGTCTAAAACTCCTGTTCGTCTTACTTGTAGTCTCTAAATTGCGTCCCCCGGCAATTTCTCATTCCATCGAGCACTTGAAAAGTGTCACTTCTCGAAATCTGCACCATCATTTGACGACCCTTTTTGTGTACGACCGCCTTTCGTTATAAATAAAATCTTTTTCTTTCCCAAGAACATAATTACAGGCCATTGTTTTCGAATCAGTAAGAGGCATTTGATTGACCCGTTGTTTTTACGTTGTCTGTTGAGAAACCTGCCTTTTTCAACGTTAATTCATCTTATTCCAAATGAATGATTGTTTTTAAAGCAGTCAGTTGGAGTTCGCTTTTTTTGACGACAATCTGAGCCTTAGCATTATCTTTTCTTATACTTAGAAGAGATTTTGTTTATCACTTTGGTGATTTATGAATCACAGTTGTGTCTAGCATTTTGTATACATATTTAATGTATTTTTCTTATAAAAATATAGGGTATAAAATGTGGTGAAAAAATGTAACACTAGTTCACATACTCACTGCTATGAATCCCACAAAGGTGTAGTCAAAGCTTCAGAATTATAAATTCGTGAGCAATTTGTGGAAGTGTGGTGGGAAATTACGTGAAATAAAGGATAGTTGGTGAAGGGTCTCCAGCCACATCGCCGCACAATAACTTAAAAATCCCCTTTCCATTAGCCGCCTTGTACTTCACCAGCTGGAAGAAATAGGCCAGTGTAATTCTTAGCTAACACAGTTATATAAAATTGTTCTAAAAGAGATTCATAAATTTATCTACGAAAATACCTATATTAAGGCAAGATTTGTATTCATCTATACATTACATACGTTGCACTGGTATATCCTTGTATTAATTTCTTATTTTTTTTGTTTGAAGGCAAAGAAGTTGATTTAAAAAGTACATAATCGTACTAGTGCGTAATGGTGAATAAAAAGTCACAGTTTTGGTAAATGGTTTTACGTGTCTAAATACAGCGCAATAACAGTCATTTTATGCGAAAGTGTGTTTAAAATAATAATTTGTCAGTGTAGGACCGAAAACCAAATACAATACCTGAAATTTGTAACTTGAACTTTCTAACCGTTAGACAACGAACGCAGTTTCTTTGGTATATGCATTTTACGCTTACATACACGTGTTTATACTCGTGGTTATAAAACCCCAGAAGGGATAGGCAGAGCTTTGGAATTGGAAATTCCTCGGCCATTTTTGAAGTTGAATGGGAGCAAAGTTTGTTGAATAAAGTTGATGATAAGTCTCGAAAATCACTTAAAATGGCTCAATACTCGTAGTCTGTAAGGAATGGGGAAGTGCTATTCGGAGCTTAAACTACAAAGCTATATGTATAAATTGGTATATGGTATAGAAAATGAAATGGAACTGGCACAATCGTGTACTGAATTTTACAAAACAAGCTAATACTGTGATAATTACTATGCGCATATGTTATGAATGGACTAAAGCATGCCTTTAGATTGCATCGTCAATGCATTGATGTAGTCTCATTTGAGCTAGTAATAGTAGGGCTAATGACTAAGTATTGAGTGGCGACTGCAATATCTGTAAATGACAGATTCTAGCTAAGTAGAGGACGGCCTCGTAAAACGTTTATTGACCAGATAGAAAACGTTCTTATAAAGGCGGGGGTCCGAAGTCAGAAGAATAAAAGAGCATGTATGAGAAGAATAATGAATGTAAGGGAAGCAAGAGAGGTTTGTCAAGATCGTACTAAGTGGCGATCGATAGTCTCTGCCTACCCCAATGGGAATAATGGGCGTGAGTATAAGTAAGTCAAGCTAAGAATATTCAATTTCACAATGACATTACACACATAGATGCAGTAAAAGATTGTGACGCCAGCAATAGAGGTAATACAGGATCGTACAAAGTGTTAATTAATATTCTCTGACTAGGGATTGATGTCTCAAGTATAACATCATCATATAACATAAGTGTAACATCTAGTCTGGTTTAAATATTTTTGTTTATGAAAAGCTCATGTGGGGATTATTACTAATAAAAGAGAATAAATAAAGGAAAGAAAAATTTCGACACAGGCGGGAATCGAACCCGCGACCTCGGGTATACGCCCCGTCGCTCTGCCAATTGAGCCATCGTGTCAATGGCTGCCAGCGCGAAATTCTTCTATCCTTTATGTCTTTTACACGTTTAAGTAGTGTTTGCGTTTCCTACCTCCGAATTGTTACTAATTCTAGTCTGGTCCCAATAGCTTTTTAGTGTTTTAAACTCAAATATAAGTTGTATAATCAATTTTCCTTCTAACGGTATCAAAATGTAAAACTTATTTTTCTTAAGCCTGATTGTTTGAACCGGTAAAACCTACGGAAAATTTACACATCAATAAATAAAAAAGAGTTTGAGAGATATTTACTATTTAACTTTTCATTAAATAAATTAAAGAATCTTCATATTCAATTACTTTTTGACGCAACGTCGCTCCAGACTTTATATTGTTTATCTGAACAAAATTATTAAAGGTTTATTCGACTGCCTTCCACTTATGTCCACATAACTCTTTTTTTTATCTTTATCTACGTTCCACTAGACTATCCAATTTCAGACCAATTGCAACAGCATCTTGTGGATATAACCTGGGTTTCAATGGTATTTTAAAATAATTGATCGCGGTTATAATCATCTTTTATATAGTATCGATTCGAATAGCAAACATCTCTGCTTTGGTAGCTCAAATATTATATTATTAGGTAAACGATTGCAGTTTTCTTTAGTAGTTAATTTAAGTGAAGGAATTAAGAAAATAAAATATAATTATGTAGATAAGTGTGCCGTGTAGTGTCGGCTTAGAATAGCACTACCCCGCATCTACCGATGGGTGTACGTAAGAGGCGACTAACGGTATTGGAGCTTTTAAGGAATTTTTGGGCGATGCGGTTGGAGACCCATCACCAACAACTTTTACTTTAGCATCTTTTCCCCACTCAACTTTCCAAAAGTGGCTGAGGAATTTCTAATTTCTTATCCATGATGTGTTTGCTGTTATTCAAACTTCCAACTATTGAAATAAAAAGTTATATAAATAATTGCGCAGTAAAACAAAAGTATACATTCACAAAACAAATAGAATTACTCTCGCACTAAAGGTTCAGCTGCGGAATCTACGAGTATGCACTAATAAGTCATCAACATCTATCACGGTTAATGAGATACAGCATAATGATAGACAGACATATGGTGACGTCTTAATAATAGGGTCCCGTTTAGTTATTATTACATTTGCTTAAGCAATTGCCTACATTTTTGTCCAAAGACAAATAATGGGTCATGTACGATATAATTACGAGATACATCTAACTTGAGACAATACCAGGAAATATAGAACAATAATAATGCCAGTTAAACTACAACAATTTCTTACCTCCTCCACTGCGCTTGTATATGGCGTCTATAAATTATGTAATATTCTAATACTGTTTATGGCAGACGGTTTAAACGATATTGTGAGGAGCAGCGGTCCCGAGGGCTGCTTTTAATGATATTACTCGATGCGAAGACATTGTCCTTTCCTATCAAGCTAATGCAGGTTATTGTGCGCATTTCATTCTAATTTGGCGGCCATCTTTCTTTGCCGCGTTCTGTTTTTGACGCGGGCTCTCCAGTTTAATCAATATGAATATAGATAGCTCAGAGCTAGGATTAAAGAAATGAAATGAGGATTGATCATCTTGTTTATTATGTTTGAAAAATCTAGTCGCGGTAGTGATTTAATAATATCTTTTTGAACAAAAATGGGACCGCCTTCACAGCTATTTGATGGAATCCCAAATTTTCTACTAGTCTACGTATGCATTTTGTTATTTTGGTAAAATGCCTCACTACTCTACTCTTTAACAAAGGGGCACATGCCTAATAAAATAATCTGAAAAACTACTGTGTTACATAAAGTGCTGCTCATTTTTACAATGTAATAATGTTACTCACATACAAGTTTTATAAACGTACGTGTTAATATTTAAAGAATGCTGTATTAAATTAAGCGGCGTCTGCGTCTTGTGCAGCTGCGCTACGGATTATCTCAATACTTGTGCTACGAGTGTCGTAGCAAATCTCGTAGCTTACTATGAGACAAAACGCTTGAGAAATGCAATTGCTAGGGATGTTAGCTATCTTATCGATATTTCTGTCTCTTTCTACAAATTAATACCACTAAGTTGATTTTAAAATTGAAGTTTATTATTGATATGGTATTAAATAAAATATGAAGTGTGTGTACAGATTTGACCCTTTCGGACAAAAAAAATGCTAGAAAATTTCTTAATTTTTATTTTCTTAGCAAGAAGTGTGAAAGATGACAACCTCAAGTATATGAATCATTAAAATAAATTATACATATTAATAATAAAATATTGCTGTTTTTATTACGTAGGTATTGAAAATGAGAAAAGAAACTATTATTTTGAATGCACGTTCAAGTTATTATGTGGTAGTAAATCTATAAAAATACCGAATCTACCTAATTCCTACCAATCTATCCAGTATGGGTAAGCCAGAGTTTTATAAAATTAGTTTCCTAACAGTAATAACGAATGATTATAATCATCCAACGGAGCATAATTTATAATTATTGATTTTTAAAAAATATAATATGACTATTCAAAACATCGATATGTTTGCATGCGTTGAATAGAATCCTTAACAAACATAGTATTACCTAGATATAAATGCATTGCTCCTTTGTCACTCTCAGTTCTAAGTGATTGTGAATTTAATATTCAACATTCTATGCTTAAGCTCCAGAGCTGAAGTTACTTTATAAAGGAGAATGTTTGTTCTGTAACTGCTACGCCATGCCGTAGTAAGTACTCGTAACATTTGCTACGAGAAGCTTCGTAGCAGGTTAAACAAATAAAAATCAAATGTTATATAGAATGTACATCGAGATAAGAAATAAAATTGTTACATCTTGTTTAAATCTGTTCTTTCAAGCATGTATACATTAAATTGTTGCTGAATGATATATAAGTAAAGGATGTTTAACGACGCGACGTAAGCTTTTGTTATATTTGACGATACAGCCTTTCTTTGTATCAATATCACTACCTCGTTTATTCCTATTGTCCGTGTAGTGTCGTCTTAGAATAGCACTACCCCGTTTCTACCGATGGGTGTACGTAAGAGGCGACTATCGGTGTTGGGGCTTTTAAAGGATTTTTGGACGATGCGGTTGGAGACCCATCACCAGCAACCTTTACTTTACCATCTTTTCCCCACTTAATTTTCCAAAAGTGGCTGAGGAATTTCTAATTCCTTAGCTCTGGCTACCCCTTCTAGGGATTTGTAGCCGTGAGTATATGTATGTAGTGTAGTTTTCTAGTCACTATTGATATTTCATCTAATAACTCATTGAATACCGTTTGCCCTTTTATAGTATGTTTTTCGTCTGATAGAAATCTTTTATTTTATTTTGTTTCAAAGATTAATAGCAAAACATAACTTATACTATATACATTTTCGTGTGCCAATTATAAATTTTCACCAATATTAATAGGTATTTCACGGCACAGCTTTATTACTTAAACTCATGCCGTCTTTTACCATTGGTGTTGGACGATATTATTGATGACCTTGTTTGTACGATCCTGAGGAATCTCTCTTTTTCTCTCACTTTCATCATTCTACTCATACATTCTATTTTATTATTCAAACTGAAGCATAAGTGCTAAGAAACCCCGCACTATAATTTATCCATGAAAACTAATTGCTTCCTTTCTCAAACTTATTATAAATTCATTTTCTTGATTACCTCGTTTACCGTGTTTCTTACCTGTACGCAACATAGACACAATATTGGCCGAAGCATAAAATCGAACGGTTGCATAATCGACGACGTATAAAAATGTAAGGGCGCCCACTCACGCCCAATACAAAAGCAACATCGGTGTAACACCCGAACATTACTGAACGAAGCTAAGTGTTGGGAATTTCATTACAGACACATACCAGACGATAGGCATCGTTACGTCGATGTGATGTAACGCTGCGCAACGTTTATACGACACTTTAGTTATATTAGGGTCGCGGCGGCCGATATTGACGGTGTAAAAAACAGATAATAGGGCCACTACACGGCGTTTTGGAGTTGTTAGGTAATGTGAGACAAAGTTGACTGCTGTTCAATCGGTTATTAAATTACAGACCCACGTTTTTCTTTACTCTATTCCTTTGTGTCAACAAAATACTAAGCTGTAGTACACCGAAAATGATCATTATATTTATCTTTTATCTAGTTCAGCTAGCAAATTATTTTTGGACTGATGGAAATTTCGAAGAAGAGTTTTATACAAAATCTTAATAAAGTGGTAACCGTAATATGTTGAAACTTTATAGAGTTAATAATTTTATTTGTATTTACCACTGTATAAAAAGCTTAATGAAATGTCATGAAGAATCGATGTTAATAAATCGCATGCAATGTTCCCTAACAAAGCACTTTACCCAGCAACACACGACCCAGCATGATCCAATAATCCAGCGTGCAGCGTACGCACTACATTCCGTGTACAATAGAGTAATGGATAAACTGTGTAAGACGAAACTCTTGGGACCTGACTCGAACACTGCTGCGCATAACGGAACGTTACTTCACATAAGTAAAGGCCATTTCGACGTTCCATTTTACATTAGTGCTTTTGCTTAAGTAATAATTTTTAGAATATAGTAGAAAGGAAAGTTCTTCTGATGGTCTCTGTTTCTGTTTGTGTGTGATACAAGTATTTAGTATTCATTATTATACTATGGTGGTACTTATTAACTACCGACCGATTTAACATATTTTCATCATATAACCGGTGATTCCTGCTGAAGTTTCATGGGAGTCAATTATTACTGGGGATCATTGAGAACATCATTCTGATATAAATTAAAAGTGACATATAAAGTCATATAGAAGGCCGTTAATCAGACATCAGTATTCTCTATCATATTCATAACAAGTCAACGCGTTCCACAATTTAGTAAATATCATTGATTGTGCAATTGATATTTAACTTTATATTATATCATGTTCAACCGTGATAGCCAAATGGGTAGAACACTCGGTTATCGTGAAAATGACTCGTGTTCAAATCCTGGGTCGGGCCTACACCAATTTGTCTTTTCAAAGGCATATGTGTGGTTAATTTATCATGGTTGTTAACGGTGAGGGAAAACATCGTGAGGAAACCCACATGGCTGAGTTGTACTTAGTCATGTGACAGTGTATTCGTACAAAACGGCGATAGGCCTGACCCCTATCACGTGAGTACACTGTCCATGCAAAACGTGGGTACTCTGAACACCAGGTGACAAAGTCACGTGATGTTCAGAAGTATTAGTACCTCTGCCAACGCCTTCGGGGATATTCGGCGTGAACGTTTATGTTATGTTATTATGTTATATCATGATAATCTGAATAGATCCATAAAATAGCGAATTTTCACAAGTATATTTGTTTTTAAATATAGCAAAGTCAAATTAAGTCAATGCATCCATTTTATTCTTATAATTAAGTCGTCTTCCCGTAGGTGACGTATTAGGAGATTAATAGCCATCACCTTTGTTTTACTAATTTTCGTTTCGGAATTCCCAACATCGTAAAAAAGAATTTTTGATCCTACAGTTCAGGATTTCTTTTTTTGAGACTGACACAATAGCCGTGAGTATAGTTAGGAATGTGCAAATACAAATTGATTATGAAATAATCTCCTGTAATATTCTGGCAGCCGCATCAGAAATTCAATTAAATCTATTGTTTCTAACTCAATCCTCTCTAAATAATATATTTTGCTCTGTTTATCTTAATTAATTTGTAAGTTAATATCTTTTGAATTACATATTTAGTTTCATTTTTGAATTCAATTCAATGAAGTTTATTTATTTGATTGTTAGTGGTAATGATTTTTAAATTTACGATCATTGTAAGCTTACGAGGGGCTTTCAATGTATTCTCGGTATCGGATACTTTTTGTTAGCATTGAGGGTCCTTTTTCTTAATGATTAGCTAGTGACACTATCTCAGATAACTCAATCAGATTGCTTTTATTTACGATCGCTAGATTATTCATAATCACATTTTTAATAATATACAATGACCGACTCAAAAATGTTGATGATATTGGAACACCGCGCTGTTTGATGCACGGCTGTCGGCGAAACATGAAATTTATTCTGCTCTAGTATTTGCTGCTAAAGTGACAACAGAAAATACAATATCTATAAAAAAATATTGTGTCACTATCACATTTCAAGACATCCAGCTGAACAGACTGCGAAGCCTCTGTAATAGGGTCTCATTTTTCCTTTTTGGTATGGAATCCTTAGAATGATTATATAATACCATATTAAATATTCTCAACTCGAAAAAAAACATTATTTTCTAATCGAAATATGAAAACAGTGATATGAAATCATTACTTTTGAGAATTGATATTTGCGCTGAAAGGTCGGATAGGTCCTACGTGGGCGGCCTAGCCTTCGCCCGGAGGCTTAACAGCCAGCCTTTACCCTTGTTTTATAGATCTTCCAACCAAAATAATTTATTCTTGAGTTTAATCAAAAATAAAGTTTGATTTATCTGTAAACTGAGTCTTATAAAACATAACATAAATGTTCACGCCGAATATCCCCGGAAAGGGGGGTGCAGAGGTACTAATACTTCTGAACATCACGTGACTTTGTCACCTGGTTTTCAGAGTTCCCACGTTTTGCATAGACAGTGTACTCACGTGATTGGGGGCAAGCCTATCGCCGTTTTTGTACGAATACACTGTCACATGACTAAGTACAACTCAGCCATGTCGGTTTCCTCACGATGTTTTCCCTCACCGTTAACAACCATGATAAATAAACCACACACAGTGTCTTTGGACATTTCATACAAATTCAACGTACAAAAGTGGACCGCGAGAATGACAAGACTGTTTGACAATTATATATTTATTTTTCACAATAATCGACCTTACCGCATTTTCTTAATACCTATTATTTATTGCAAGATCTAGCACGCGACTGTCAGTGAAACAGAACTTACCATATAAAACTTTCCGCACTGTTTGCCCGGGCCGTTTTTCGTGCTTAGTTGGTGTATCCTTGGTATATATGATCGAAGATGGTAATATATAAACTTAAGAAAAGATCCCTTTGTGAAGGTCTGAAACTCGATTCGAACCCACCTTCTCTGCGTTAGATGCGATTAGTGGTCAAGCGCCGAGCTTATGTGCCAAAGAGGTAGGTAGAATTATCCTAGTATATGTCTTCTTATAATTATCAATAATACTATCACAATATGACGAAGATAGAGAGATTATAATCCGTTGAATGGTTCTATTCTTAACAGCCAAGCAGAATTTATTTCTTTAAAATAAGTATATAGATGAACAACATATATCATCAGTTCGGAGTGCCCATTTTTAAACGTTAATTGGTACACCTATGCCTAAGTGATAAGATACAGCCATATTGCAGTGTTACATAGGCAGATTAATTACTCCATAATAACTTAACTCAGTAATTTATTCACATGCTTTTCCTTCACCATTAACAACTCTAAATTAGCACATATGATTTAAGGAAGACACAGAACTAGGTCCTACTCAGGATTTGAATTCAAAATTTGGAATTACTTCTTTGCTCCTTCTCAATGAGTCTTTAAGGTTAATCCAATATACCAAGGAAATACCAGTTTAGCTCCATCTTTTGCAGCAGAAATATCGAATAGTGAAACCAATAAAATAATATTGGGAAACGCTCCATCGTTTATTGCTGTATTGCAACAAATTGATAATAGACACGTCCGAGACAATCGGCAATATTCCCGACTTCGAAATCCTCTCAGCACTTCGAATCACGTATATATATTCAATTTGCGCCTTTAGTCTGTACGTTTGTAAGTCACATTCGGCTAATCCCGCCTCCCGCTCGGCTGAATAGAGCGATCAGCTTGCTTTGACAGCTGTCACAGAGTACCCGCGTCAATCACTATCTTAGCTCAATGAAATAAGTTGTGTGAATTATTTCAGAGTGCGGTTTCGATATTGGCCTGCAATAGACTTGGGGACGGTTTGCTGATTAACTATATTGTCGTATATTAATGTGGCTTATAATTTGTTGGAGTGAAGGTTTATGTGGATAAATTAACTTTCGTTTTATTGTTTAAATGGTAACGAGTTACTTTTTCCTATAATAGTCGAAGGTTCTTTTTTTATATGTTATATTATTACTCTTTATGATTTAGGTTTATTTTTTAACTCAAAATCTGTATAAGTCAGTCTTGCAAAAAGTTTTATGACTGTGTATAAGTACAGTAATTGTTTATCAAACTATTCAGTCTATCCCACAATATTAATGGCCCGAACTTTCCCTCAATTTGTCAAAGGACACAGCGTGCAAACTAAATAACGATGACAATAAGGCTCTCAAAGCTATTAAATCCAAACTTAAATGGGTTTAAAACAATTGTCCAATCACAGCAGCTCTAGTTACACACACAAGCGCATTACGTGGCGCTATAAAGCTAGTCTCTTAGTAAGTTTTGCGATGTCATTAACAGTTAATATGGCATAAAGATGAGTCCTGCTGGGGGTAATGAAAACGCAGACGTGTGTGACATGTACTGAGCGTTCCATAGCAATTAAACTGGAAGTTTAGTCGTTTGAACGGCACAAACCACGTAAAGTTTTAATCTACTCTTGATCGTATACTCTGTGAGTTGATAACAGCTTGCGCGTCTGTGAGCTGTGGAGCGAGTTTGTGTTTGAACGTAATTTGTTGTGTGGTTTGAATTTTGTGATTAGAAGTTTCGAAGCATATTTAAATATAGGTTTGTTAAATTAAAGATTGGTGAATCAATTATTTCAAAAAAAATATCGATGTAATAGAGAACTGAATAGCTGTGTTTAATACTGAATGTAAGAGAATATGACTTCTAGTAGAATTAGAAACTCTTAAGTTCCTTTTATGAATATTTTTATAGTTTCAAGTCGGTTAGGCTTAAAATAGTGCATTTAATTGTAACTTTACCGCAAAACCTGAAAAAACAGTACTATTAAAGATAATCATACTAAGCCTTCTATCTGATGTTTAGTTTCCTATTTCCAAAACAGTAAGCCAATTACTCATATAGTACGTCGATATACCCATTTCAGGATATAAATTAACAGTTTTTATATAGCTCTCATTTACTTTAATTTAAACCTCAATAGAATATTTTTTAGTAATAATATCTGTGCTGTGCCCATGCATGCTGTAAGAGGTATTTTATTGAAATGGGGCTTTTTTGTTTATCTCAAACTCAAACTTAAACGTTCGCGCCGTATATCCCCTAAGAGGTTGACAGAGGTACTAATACTTCTCATCATCACGTGAAATAGTCACCTGGTTTTCAGTGTAGGTACCCACATTTTGCTTGCACAGTGTACTCGTGATCGGGGGCAGGCCTATCGCCGTTTTGTACGAATGCACTGTCACATGTCTAGGTGCAACTTTGATTAAGCGATAGCTCACATGTTCGGAAAAGCATTAGTAACAATTCTTTGGTCTCCATCTTTTCTGCTCTGAACATCTAAACGTAGCATCTTCCCTTTTTCCTAATTACAGTCATACATAAAATTATACCACGATAAAGGTTGCCAGATGTTCCAAATAAACTTACTAAACATGTCCTGCTGGTGTCGTTTCTTTTTTCTTTAATTGATCCCCACAAGAGGGTTCATGAACGAAACATTCTAATCACTAAACATGGCAAAATATAGAAGATGTATTTACAAAGCGGTAAATATTTTCGCCAAACACAACCCGATGTGGCGTCCCCCTCTTGTTTCACTCGAGTATCATAAATCATAACATTCAAATGGTTCCGGTCACCTCGGAGGGGCCTTGACCTCTGCAGGGAAGGGTATGCGTCACTTCCGATGTGATTGATTTTTGCAGAGCTTTTTTATGCTGATGAGCTAAACGAAACAAATTTTTGGTAGCAACAATAATGTTGCTTGATTTTTCAAAGTTTTTTGTCATATTTTCTGATTGAATTTTTAAGTTTGCAGTTGAATCAGTCAAGCGATTGTAGTGACATTAAGATAAAACCTAAGTAAAGTCGTTTAAAATTTTAAAATGATGAACAATACAAGATTTGAAGATTGATTTGCATGGCCATAATATGCTTAAGTCAAATATAATCCGTAAAAGGTGTTGCCTCTTTATTAATAATGCTGAATATTTCAAGGCTAGTTGCTTAATGTAATATATTTATGTATTTGTAGGTAATCTATTGAGTAAATCAAATTTTCTCGATAATTCTAAGGATATTGTAAGAACACAGAATTTTGACAATGGGATAAAATATACCTCCATTAAAAGTTGGAAAAATGCGAGGTACTTGTAAGGATTAAGATAAATAACATAATTTATTAATTCTATTCGATAATAATTGTAAAATATCAAGTCGGATAGTATTATAACGAGTACCGACAGATAAAGATTTATTTGCTCCCTCTTGGGGTTTAAATGGCCGGACCAATTTCAGTAAATGGTGTCGAATGAAAGGTATTAAATCTTCTGAACGCTGTTGGGTATCACGTTTTAAATCAAAATAAATAATTTGAAGAGGCCTTTCCAATGTAATATACTACCTTAGAAAAAATATCCCAGTGGGCAATGAAATTTTGAGAATAGCTTAATCCTTAAAAGTATATCTGGCTCTGAAATTTAAAAAATACATTTATTTTTACACAAATATTTTATGAGAATATATTTTAGCTTCGTAAATAGTTGTTACTATTTCTTGTTTTAGGGTGATTATTAGCAGATTATTAGAGATTATTAAGCAGTTGGTATATTGTTTCAAAAACTACGTTTTGTAAAGTATTTTATGAAACTTGAGTTTCATTTTTAAAACACCATCTAATTTAATAGACGAGCTTGAACATTTTATTTTTCGTTGGGTAGAATTCGATTGCGTTGTAGTTGTCGGCATATTCGAATATATGATTGAATAAATTACCTCAGTCAGTGACATATTGCGTCGGTCAACTCGATATGAATTCGGGATTTCGTTCGTTTTGTTAGTAATGCATGCTTGTGTTAAACGCAACTGTTATACGAATTGTTATAATAAGCGCTATATGGATGAAATTAACTACGCCCATTAAAAAAGTATTTCATAAAACAGCATATTTTATTTTTAAATAACACAAGAAATAACATTTTATGTTTATTTGAGACTAGTGGATCGGCCCAGCTTCGCACGCGTAGCGTTGTTTTTTAATATCTAAGGTTTCATGTACCACTGCTCAAGCTTTGATTGCTCGAGCGCAATGCTTACTACTTAGACCACTCCTGAATAGTGTAGCTTTGTGATTTCTGTGAAAGCGCTCATATGAACGGTTTAGTGTCTCCGAACATAAGCTAATTTTTAGAATGAGTTGAAGTTGAGTTGAGTAAAACGCTATGAAGTACTTATAACAACTACAACTACTGGCGCCATCTAGTATGTAATATGTAAATTAGTAATTATTTGGTTTTGATTACGGGCGCGATGACTTATTTCATGTGTAATTTCGGTGTTTCTCTACCGATTTCCATGATTCTTTTTTTATTGAATAGGTAATGATGTCAATGAGTGAGAGTATTATAAACGTAAGAGTAAACAAATATAATCAGAATGCTCCGAACTGCTAAGCTATCAGGACTTACACGTGATATTGTGAGTCAACCATAAAAGGTAGACATATGCTGTCATAAATTTTTTTTTAGAAAATTATACGAAAAATATTTTAGTCATACATGATTTCTATGTAACTTAAACCATTAAGGCTGCACGCGCGACGGAAGCTTAATAAATGTAGTAATTTCTACCGTTTTCCCAAAATACCCCCAAACTCTCCTTTACTACTCTGCTTAAAAGTATACTATAACCTGCCCAAGAGTATGAAGAATAATTGTGCCAAGTTTCGTTAAAATCCGTCGAGTAGTTTTTGTTTCCATAAGGAACATACAAACCGACAGACAGACAGACAGACAGGCAAAAATTTTACTGATTGCATTTTTGGCATCAGTATCGATCACTAATCACCCCCTGATAGTTATTTTGAAAATATATTTCATGTACAAAATTGACCTCTCTACAGATTTATTATAAGTATAGATGTGTGGCCTGAGTGGATATTCTTTCTCTTAGCTATAACTCAACTTCGACTGAGAGATGTGTGAAGTCTTTTTAGTGACAATTTAATCATTAATTTTTTCTTTAAGTTTTTGTATCTGAAATAAGCTTGCTCGTTGTTCTGCTTTGATCTAGTCTTACTCAAGTTTAGTTTGTACATACATACATACATACATATTCTCACGCCGTTAGTTCCCATTGGGGTAGGCAGAGACTATCGATCGCCACCTTGTACGATCCTGGCAAACCTCTCTGGCTTCGTTTACATCCATCAATCTTTTCATACATGCTCTTTTATTCTTCATACTGCGGACACCTGCCTTTTTGAGCACATTTTCTATTTGATTCAAATGTGTCCTCCGAGGTCGTCCTCTACTAACATTACCTTCCACATTGGATCTATATATCTCTCACCAATTTACTGTCATCCATCCTCTCCTATAGATGTGTGGCCTGAGTGGATATTCTTTCTCTTAGCTATAACTCAACTTCGACTGAGAGATGTGTGAAGTCTTTTTAGTGATAATTTAATCATTATTTTTTTCTTTAAGTTTTTGTATCTGAAATAAGCTTGCTCGTTGTTCTGCTTTGATCTAGTCTTACTCAAGTGTAGTTTGTGTATGTATATTATATGTTACTAACTATGTCTTTCAGCGAATATCCCATACCACAAGTCATATTCATATGTATGGTGCCCAAGGTGTACATATTTATAGCAGTTAAGTTTTTATAACCTCGTAGTAAACGTAATGTGTCCTTGCCAAATATCCAGCTTGACCTTTCATTGTAGAACTACGTGGGTAGTAAATCCCACCTACTTGAAGTTTGTCTATTCTATACCCACGGGGCTGCAATTCCATTTGATATTTTCCGTTAACGATTGAGTTGTATTTGTTCACGAGTTGATGTATTGCCAATATGTCGACTCGGCATTACATCTCGGTTCCGTTCGATTTATTTACGTTTTGTCGATTTATGGTCACTCCTGTTTGTTTCAACTGTGAAATATTATTATTTGAACCCCAAGCTATGTTAAAGTGATTGAGTAGTGCGACTTTAGTAATGTCACCACTTCCTAGTGTTGGTATATAATTGGGCTTATTATGTTAACAGGCTTTGACACCGTTCTAACAACCATCAATTTGTCTTGATAATTGTCCAAACGACATGACATGAAATTTATATGGCCCATATTACACCCAAATTACGAGTATTTGTGTAATTCGGAACACACGACCGTTGCCAAACATTGTTATTAAATCGTAACAAACAAAAATAACTTTTGTTTTCACAATCTCACTAATAAAATGTCTTTTTTATAACGTTTATTTTTCGTTTTAAAATCTTTGTGGAGTGCTTTTTACATATAAAATATAAATTTATTATTTTTTAATACGTATATTATGTCTTCTATTCAACATGTCCGAAAATTTAATGTTTGCAATGAACCAGGATGTTGGACTGGTAGTATCTGCTATGGGTAAAAACATAACATAAACGTTCACGCCGAATATCCCCGAAGGGGTTGGCAGAGGTACTAATACTTCTGAACATCACGTGACTTTGTCACCTCGTGTTTAGAGTACCCACGTTTTGCATGGACAGTGTACTCACGTGATAGGGGGCAGGCCTAACGCCGTTTTGTACGAATACAATAAAACATAAAATGGGTAAAAACATAAAAGAAATAATATTACTTTGTTTTAAAAATATCCTCCTTTATCATATTTATTACTACTATTGCCGAAGCAAGAAATCGAATAGGTTATCGCGTTTTTTTGAGAAAAAAGTGGCAAATCATTACACTATCATTAACATTCAAACAAAAAAACTTTGCTACTGACATTTTGAAGTAAATAAATATAACAAAAAATATAGTCTTATTTCTGAGTCCCTCAGGTTGTTAGGCGAGTTGAGAATCTTTTGTTGAGTATTCACAAAGTTCTAGCAATCAGATTTCGCTGAACATCGGCGGAGCTGCTTCAAAATTGTTTTGATTAATTAAATTATAATCTGCAAAGATGTCTGCCTTTCATTGAGTCCCCATTGTTGTAGCCGTGAGTTGTACTTTCTTGTGTCACTTTTAATTGAGTTCGGTTTCGGAAGGTATAATTTCATCACTCTCCAACCCGATGTTTAAGTATAATCCCCCGACCCGGACTTGGCAAGGTCAACGAATAATTCATAGAAATGCATACATACATATACTGAAGGGGTAGCCAGAGCTAAGGAATCAGAAGTTCTTCAGCCACTTTTGGAAGTTGTGTGGGGAAAAGATGGTGAAATAAAGGTTGTTGGTGATGGGTCTCCAGCCGCATCGCCCAAAAATCCCTTAAAGGCCCCAAAACCGTTAGTCACCTCTTACGTACACCCACCGGAAGAAATGGGGTAGGGCTATTCTAAGCCGACACTACACAGCAAATAGTATCATAGAAATACTTATTTTTATTTTATAATTAACAAAACCTAGTCCATTTTATATCATAACAATTGTGATAATAAATACGTCCGCAAACTTCTATTAACACCGTCCAATTCGTTTTCTTTAACCTCAGTTTGACTAGGGCGGTGGGTGTTAGTACTTTAACTGGATTTCTTACCCCAGGATGCGTAGGTTGTCCGGTACGTAGGCGTCTCCTGGAAAACCTTTCAGTTATGTACACATTGGTTTAATTTGTTATTTTAATACCAACTACAAGTACATAATTAAACTGTATTTATATAGACTGAAAATTATAAAATCCCACAGTAAATTGTAGCTTGCCTGTTGCCAGACAATCGAAAATGTTTTTTTTAGGGTAAAACTTTTTTCTATTCTTATATGTTATGAAGTATATATGTTAATTTAATGTCGAATATAATAATTTGATAGTGTTTTCTCTGTATTACAGGTATGTGCTAGCAATTTAAATTGGAAGCTTCAAAATTCAGTATGTATAAAACAAGTATTTTTTACTTTCCTTATTCTAGCAAAAGTAACAAGTAAAATAGATTAAAAATACAAGAAATTGATCAATAATATCACCACTCATATTCAATGAAAACAAAAAAAAAATACCCTTTTTCGTAAATATTTTATTTGCGCAAATACAAGATGGCGGGATAGAAACAATATAATAATGTCGGGGCGGCGCGCCTCACGACGACGCGTACGTTTACATTCACATGTAAATGTAAATTGGAACGCTCCCATCTCGTCACACCTCCATTCATACAACGACGGACGCGAGTTCATTTCGTTCCGTTCATTCATTCACTAATCTTAAGATGACATATAATCAGATATGGCGTAGGAAAACCTCTCTGCAGAAATTGGGGTTTTAGCATATATTTAATTTGTGACTATCGTTAACAACCGAATTTTAGGTCGAAGTGTAATAGATTCCGTGTGGTATAGAAAACGTTTTTAATGTAAAACAATACTTGTATGAAATGAAGCAAAGATTTAGTACCGGATGCCAAAATAAGGATTAATGTTTTGAATATGTTGACAGACCGAAAATCTAATTTAAGATATATAAAATCGTTCCGTTACTGACTGACTGGTAGACAGCGCACAGTCTAAACGGCTGCACTTAGAGACTTGAAATTTGACAAGTAGATAGCTTTAGTGCTTTAGATGAACACTGAGGAAAGAATTCCCTGAAATTCTCACAAAACTCAAACCACTCTGTACAAAGTTATCCGAGATCATAAAAAAGTGAAAAATCATACGCTTCGAATTTATAATCTCCGTTTATCATAGAATAAAAAAATAACTAACAGAAGTAATATGCAGAATTCGATGCCTTTTCGCAATTTTTTGTTTGATACTTGTTTATAAATCTAAAATAACGTCGTTAACCTTAAATACTCTTTTATTCATGTTTTGATAATAGTATAGGATCCCGTTATAAGACGACCTTCACCGGGCTGGTTAATGGATGAAAGATATTTTTCATTGAATAAAATATGTCAATAAATATATTGCAAATGGGTTGTCTGAAAAATTTCAGTCCAGAGTATGATTAATTAATAATTATAAAATCATATTTTTTTTTCAATTACACTGGCTTGGTTAATGAACAAATTCTATTCCAATCGAAAATATGAAACCTATAGAATATACAAACGTTAGGTTGTCTTTTTATTTCCCGTTACAACTCTTGGGTTGGCAGGTATAAACAGGTAAATCGATACTAGTAACTTGCACCGGTCCGGTTAATGAATTAAACTAAAATAAAAATAAAGATAATTTTATTACGAACACGGTGGTATAGGGTTGTCTGCAAAAAATCAGTCCTGAATTGCGGTTGTCGAATTTTAAAAAGTAAAATATTGCTGCGAGTGAGTACGTGCGACAGCGAGGTCCCACCAAACTATCCCATGCGATAGAAGAGGACACAGCATTGCAGCTGTGTATAGTTTGTGGGTTGAATGAACAAGAGAGCGCGCATGCTATTTGTCGGTGAAAACGAAAAAGATAGCGATAGACTAGTAAATGCTACGCGTCATTTTGGAGTAGCTTAATATTAAAATATAGAAGAATGTTTTTTAAATGTTTCTTTTTATAAATGAATTACATATGTGTGTATATATTTTATGTGATATTAAAGTATATACATCTTTAGTAAATAAAAAGGTAAATAAAAATTATCAGCAGACGAAAAAAAAAACGAAAATAAAAAAAATATTCTTTTTATTGTAACAAAATACAAATACTAAAGTTTTTAAAATTTTCAAATTATTCAGGATCCGAGTCGTCAGACATGTAATTGTGATCTTCAATATCAGAAAATTCTTTATCATCGTTTTCTGTTTCAGTTGTTTCATTTTTTGTTTGTTTCATCATTAAAGTCAATAACACCATCATCCGAATCACACAAAAAACACTTTTTGGCCATTTCTTACAATAATAAATCGTAGCACGTCTTCTCGATTACAAATGTAACGACAAACTACTCCAAAATGACGCGTAGCATTTACTAGTCTATCGCTATCTTTTCTCATTCATTCTTTGTTCATTCAACCCACAAACTATACGCAGCTGCAATGCTGTGTCCTCTTCTATCGCATGGGATAGTTTGCTGGGACCTCGCTGTCGCACGTACTCACTCGCAGCAATTTTTTACTTTTTAAAATTCGACAACCGCAATTCAGGACTGATTTTTTGCAGACTACCCTATACCACCGTGTTCGTAATAAAATTATCTTTATTTTTATTTTAGTTTAATTCATTAACCGGACCGGTGCAAGTTACTAGTATCGATTTACCTGTTTATACCTGCCAACCCAAGAGTTGTGACGGGAAATAAATAGACAACCTAACGTTTGTATATTCTATAGGTTTCATATTTTCGATTGGAATAGAATTTGTTCATTAACCAAGCCAGTGTAATTGAAAAAAATATATGATTTTATAATTATTAATTAATCATACTCTGGACTGAAATTTTTCAGACAACCCATTTGCAATATATTTATTGACATATTTTATTTAATAAAAAATATCTTTCATCCATTAACCAGCCCGGTGAAGGTCGTCTTATAGCGGGATCTTAGACTATAAGAATAACTGTTAAGTGTTAGTTACCACTAGCACTCACCCATTTCATCCAGTATTGTTCGAGGCAACTAAGGGTTTAACTGGTTACCCACCACCGATCATCTTTTATTCTATAATATTTACCTCATTCAACTTCCAAAAGTGGCAGAGTTATTTCTAAGCTCTGGCTACACCATTTCGGTATCTGTAGCTGTTAGTAAATGTATATATATTGCTGCAAAAAGACATAGGTTCTTTTGTTAAACAGATACTTCCTTTGTTGCATTAACCGAAGATCCCGAACAACGTCGACGATTTAATTCATTCACATTATTCCTTTTTTATTCCAATTTTGTTAACGGATCAAATGGAATCAGATGAATATTCCGAGCCACTGTAAGAGACCTGCCATTGTGTCGTATGAACAACGTTCACTGAACAATAGTTTATTTTCTTACATCCTTTCCACTCGAATTGCCTTGTGCTCGGGAAAGGTACATTCTCTAAAAGTTTATGTAATCTATTTTCAGTTGATACTTATGCTGTCCGTTTGTATCAGTTTTTAAGGACAACTTCTTGGTATGGATATGGTACAAAGATTTAAGTACCTCTAAGTAAATACAATAATGAATTTGTGGAATGGTATACAAACGTATCGATGAAAATGCTACTGGACCACGAAAGTTGTCTGTTATATTAGTAAAGATTTTTTTCCTGATCATTGTGGGAAATAATTGTACTCTCTCTTTCTCCTGATGCAGTTACAAAAAAAACTTAAAGGGATTAACGAAAAATTACAGTCGATTTCTTTAAAACACATTACTAAATAATTATTTACAAAATTATAGACCTCGTCCAAAAAACCTTTGGAAGTAAAGCTAAGTAAAATAAATCGATAGTTTAAACAGATGTGCAGAATTAGATGATACAAATAATAAAATAAAGAAAATAATTTAACTTCTATCTTCTAAATCCATAAAAGATGATTCCTAGCTTATTTTAAAACTATTGTTTTCTATTTGTAAAATTAGAAATAATGGAATGTCAAAAATAATAAATACTCAAAATAAATAAATGTACATATCTATTATTACAAACTTATAAAACGCTTAAATCAAAACTTTGAAATGCACCGTCCATGGCACGAGTATTTTATGGGCACGACCATATTGTTTATTTTATATGCGATACCTTATTTTATTCTCCTTAACCAGAAGTACCTACCAAAAAGTAAATGTTATCTTAACAAAGTTGGAAACGAAAAAAAAAAAATGCGAATGAACGAAAGTGTGTGAATTATGTAAATTTGTGTTCGTAAAAAGTTTTTATTTCACTAAACCGTCGATAGTCTGGGCACGTTCATTTCTCGAGGGGAGAACAATCGAACAAATAATGTTTCTTCACAAAATGGAAGTTGCTTTCCAACACAAATATTGAGAAGTATTACTAAGTACGTTTTTAGAGTTTGGCCTTGTTTAGTTGAAGGTTTCTGCGTATTTGTAACAAATGCGGGAACGACGATGGTACTTTTAGATTTTATTCTATTTGAACCCTTTTTAATTACGGCCTAGAAGTATAAATATTGCCTTGGTTTTAAGAGACTAAGGTTATTCTTGCGATAGCTAAGGATCTTTTTTAATTCCAGAATATTTTAACCCAACCATGTGCAATCATATTATAAATTGTAAAAACATTATATTCACATTTATACCTACGAACGCAACCTACAGCAAATATCTTTTTTGCTTTTCTGGTCGCGAAAGTGTATATACTATTATCAATAATTGAATCAAAAGGATCAAGTATCCAAAGGCACTGACGATCATCTTTAACAAGAAATGCTGCTTCCGTTTTCCTTCTTGTTTGAACCATGAAACACGTTTTCACTTGTCACATGATAGTATAGTTCGAGTTTATTTATTTTCTATATGACTTTCTAAACATTTAGTATTATTATGCAGCTTCATATGTTATATTTGTGTAGAAATATAAAACTGCAACAGAGTCCTACGAAAAGTAAGACTAATAAAAACCCTAATCATTAAATGCCAGGAAATCTATTTTTTGACATTAAACAACCAACCGACCTAACAAAATAAAAGATTGCTTCAAAGAGAAATTATTTAAGAATCAACATACAGAAATACTGTAAAAGGCTTTTCAATAAAACACATCGTTTAGCAGATTACATCAGCACCTCAGCCAACGTGTATTTATTTTATCGTGATCGCTTCATCTTCCAGTAGAATATTAGAGTGTATCCTAAAACAATCTAATTTCCTTGCCGGCAAAAACAGCCCCTGAATTTGTTACGCAAAACCTTCTTGGCAAATCACTTGGGCCGTTCGCTTCTGAGAATTCTATAGCTCATTTAGATACTACCATTTTTATTTAATGTTCTCGTAGGATATGAATGAAATTATTACAAAGGAATATAGACGAAGTCTCTTCAAATTATAATAACAGAGTAGAAAGTATATAGTCTGAATATTAGATCATATTTTATTCAGCCACGGCAAATTAAAGAGGAGGGTTATGCGTGACCCATATTTTTTAATATTATATAGATTGGCAACAAAAGACAAAGAGTATGTTAGGCATACACGTCAGTTGCGCGAGTCCTTTCAAGAACAAAGTAAAAGTATTTAAATTATATATAATATAATGCAAAACGTGGGTACTCTGAACACCAGGTGACAAAGTCACGTGATGTTCAGAAGTATTAGTACCTCTGCCAACCCCTTCGGGGATATTCGGCGTGAACGTTTATGTTATGTTATGTTATAATATAATGTAAATAGTACTTTGAAAAATATATATGATGCATTAAAGTTTTGATGAATTATTTTCTTTATTTAGAGTCCTACCGAATTAAAAATGGGTGTGATAAAAACATTTGTTTCAGTATTCTTTCAATTCACTGACGATTTTAGAAAATACCGGTTAAGCGCTGAGTATTATTTGGCCACAAACGAGTGTATTAATAAACAACATCGACTTCTTCTAGTTATCTTCAACTTAAAAACATGATTTCGGAATGAGATTCTTATAGATTATATGATTTTTAGTCTTTTGATTGCTCCTGAGTCTTAGTCTTTTATTCTTAGGGTTTCGAGAAGCACTATCAATTTTGGCCGTAGGTGTCATATAACGAACCTTAAGGAATTGGGGCTTTTAAGTGAATGTCGCACGATGTGGTTGGAGACCAATCATCAACCTTTATTTTCCAAATATTTTCAACTTCACAAGTTGCTTATTAATTTCTTAAGTCTGATCTTTGTTGGGATTTATATCCGTGTGTATATGTAAGTAGGTAAAGTTTTCAAATCAAACTTTAGTCTTCTAGGTCAAGCTGTTTAATCTGCGGGTATTCTAGCAGAAAGTTATTCAGTCCTAAACAAGAGTTTACCTCGTTACAAAGGCTTCATTATACCTACTAAATCGTTAAGGTAAAATTACTGAGAAATTTCTTATCCGCCATGAAACATGAGCGAGATCTTAATTATTTATTCCCGCTCAGAGCGGCAAGGTGGATGATGAAAATTTAAACCATTCTGCTGTTGAGCGAAATATCTTCACTTAATTATTCATGAACATACTCTGACATCTAACTGCTAATAGCTATACGTTGATATGGGTTTATTTTATATTATCTAGGAAGATTAATTTATTGCTAGCTGGCTTGCGCAGTGGTACCTGCGTAGTCAGACTGATTGTCATAATAGTTTCTCTTCATCTAAAATGGCGAGATCAGCCTTCATTTTATTTATATTGTTAGGAAGTATAACTTAGGGTTAAATATACATATACATACATATACTCACGGCCATTAATCCAAAAAAGGGGTAGACAGAGCTTTAGAGTTTGAAACTCCTCAGCCACATTTGGAAGTCGGTAGCGGATAAGATGGTAGAAATAAAGTATCGCTGGTGATGGGTCTCCAACCGCATCGTCCAAAAACAACTAAAAAAACCTCAAACCCTTAGTCGCCTCTTACGACACCAGTAGGTAGAAAGGGGTAATGACATTCTAAGCCGGCTTTACACGGCAAGGGTTACGGTTTAAGTATACGATATATTTACTCTTGGAATACCTACTTATATTCAATCCATTCTGATTGGGATAGTCTCAGACTTTTCAATTTCTTCTTTGTATGATTGCCTATAAAACTATCTTAAATTAATCAATTTAAAATGAGTTTTTATCTAGTTGAATAAAGCAGTAATTAGTGTCAGAGGGTCGTATAAGTCTGTATTTTCAAAGTTGGATATCAAGTTAGTTAAACTTGTTGTTATCTTTCCATTCAGCCCCCGGTATCAAACTCGCGGATGGTAATTTAACTTACAACTTGGAACTTATTACCGATGAAAACGGGTGTGCTTATACATCTATATATACGTTACCTGCCTTGGTCCGTAGGTGTGACTAAATTGCATAGAGATATAATACTAAATGCTTAATTGTTACTGATGTACTGGCCTTATTTTTATGTTTCTCATTGTGTGTGAGAGGTACTTGGCCTTATAAGTTTAAAGTAGCGGTTACCGTTGTGATATTTTTGACATGATTTTGATATTTCATACGTCAATTTAACAATATTGGTAATATTTCAACAAATAAACACTACACCTCATGTATGAAGAGTTTGTACCCTTCTATGAAATACTGAAACAGTAGATAGATGGCGCATTAAAATAACCTAACTGTACCCTTCTTAAAACTGAAGTACATCTAAGAAGTGTGTTAATAATTGTTAATGTGTGGTTAGAATACAATTGCTGTAAAAAATACTATTCTTTCATTAGAATTCGTTACGTAATTTATAGGATCTTAGCTTTTTTACCGCCTTATCTTAAAGTCGTTTCTAATAGCAATATCATATCAGTATTCCTGTAGCTAAATAATATTGGGTTTATAAAACAGAAAAGTTTTTCCACCTTATTCAATTGCTCATTGGCAAACTGTTGATTATGAAGAAATGACTTCTCTTTTTATGATAAATAAATACGTGCGTAAAAATGTGAAGGAATGGTCGGTAGATTACTGAGTTTTTGTCATGTCGAGAGCCCACATCAGGTGTGGTAGAGTATCATTACTTGTGAAGGTCTTCAATAAGTACCACGATCATTCATCAATCAGTCTGCCTGAGGCCCGGGCAATTTGTGTTTTAAGACTATGGTTGGTAAAAACCTATATCTTCGGTTATCTCGAATTTACTGGTACAATTTTAAAAAACCTTTCGGGTCAAAAATACTGCATTATTTTTGCTTGAAATAAACTGGCTATCCTTTTTTTATTTGTGCTCAATACATCAAGTTTTTTGGTAGACAGAGACTATCGAAGCTAGAAACTCCTCAGCCATATGTCTCCAACCGCATCACCCAAAAATAACTTAAAAAAGTCCCATAGTCGCCTCTTATGACACCCGTGCGACTGACATTCTAAGCCGGCAGTACAAGGTAATTAAAAAATATTGCGAGGTAATAAATAAATTGCATTGTTTTGTAATATTTTCATGTTAGTTTTCACTCTTATTTAGTAAATCCCTCCGTGCACTTACAGTTAAATATTTACGATAGATTATGTACTATGGAAACCAAACCAGTACCATTTAATATAAATAATATATTTTCTATCCACCCGAATAAGTGATATGTTCTATTTACACGGATAGTATTCGTGTAGAAATAGGTGTTAGAAACTCACTCCAAATATTATACGTATTAAAATTAATATAATCTGTCAGTTTCAAATACTTTGTTTAACTTGTTTAAACATTAGAACATAATTAATTAGAGCGAATTTGGAATGAGAACATTCTCGAAGTGAGCTTTTATCTTTAATGTATGTCAGAAGAGAATTGGAAATGAATTTTGTTACTTAGTCGCTACGCTGTTTATTAGTATTACAAAAGACCCGTCATTTTTCAAGGAAAACGTCTTTTAATTATTTCTTTCATAAAATATCATGATTACTGTTGCGAACCCTCTACTCAATTAGAAAAAACTTGTGGTCTGCCCCGGCTTCGCACGGATGGTGTGAAATATATTTCACTGCTCACTCCCTACGATATTTAGCGTGATGTTATATTATCTCCCTACCAATTTTCAGCCAAATCGGTTCTTCCGTTCTTGAGTTATCAACAGTGTAACTAACACGTGTATCTTTTATATATATATTGAACAGCGTAACACAATGCTGAACGTAGTGTTAGCAGTATGTCTTTAGATTGTTTAGTTTATTTTTTTCTTTTGAATTAACTGTGTGTGTATCTTGTTTTAACTTGTGATCATCTGTTATTGGCCTTATTTACTGTACTGTTTCAACTTACTATATAATATGTGTTGCTGTTGATGATCCTTATATAATAAGTAAATAAATAAATAGACACCTGTGACCCAGGTGATAGGTGCTAACTTCAGGGTCCGGAGCTATATTTATATGATTAATATGAATTATGGTTACGTTGTCTTTGATGTTTTTGTATATGGGTATTGTAATAAATATATTGTTCAGTAAGTATTTCATACTCTTAGTTCACAACTTGTACTTACTTTTTGTCTGAATGGATCTGTGTAGTATACTACATCTTTTCTTGCGATAACGAGATGATACGGTAAGAAATCTATTACCAACGATTCTAATTCTTACCATCTCTATGCCTTAAGTGGCTGAGAAGTTAATTCTAAAGTTCAGGCTATGTTTTTTTGGAGCAAATATTCTCATTATTTTACTGTATGTTGCTGTGTAGTGTCGGCTTAGAATAGCACTACCCCATTTCTTCCGGTGGGTATACATAAGAGGCGACTAAGGGTATTGGGGATTTTTGGGCGATGCGGTTGGAGACCCATCACCAACAACCTTTATTTTACCGTCTTTTCCTCACGCAACTTCCAAAAGTGGCTGAGGAATTTCTAATTCCTTAGCTCTGGCTACCCCTTCTAGGGATTTATAGCCGTGAGTATATGTATGTATGTATGTTGTTTAAAGTTAGGAAGTACATATAAGTGATGATGTTTTATTAAGGTAGTGGGTAAATATAAGTGATGATATCTAATGGAGCATTCCACCGTCACGTACAGACAAATCGTACTCAATTTTTGACCTTAATAATGATATATTTATTTATTGACTTGTTTAAAGTAGTTGGAATGTATTATATGTGTTGAAGACCCTATCAATCTTTGACCCATACAAAAAAAATACAGTGAAATCCATTAGTTATGTCATAAAACAAAATCTAAGTGCCGTCACGTACTGACAGCCAAAGTCAACCAAGGTTCTTGATGGATGACGAGAAGTTAATTTTTCAGCCAATCTATAAAGCTAAGTGCAATGTTGTCTTTGAAACAAATATAGGTTGATAACTAAGCTAGGCAGTGAAATAATAAAAACATAAGAAAAGAAAGTTTAGATTTTTTTTAAAATTTTATTGTTGTGTCACGTACAGACACCTTGCGTCACGTGTGAAATTTTGTACGAAACAGTCAATACGAAATCAAAATTTTCACCTCAGACTTGCAGTGTTGCTTGCATTTAGCTATATTTCCGTCTGTTTCTATGCAGTGGATGTTAGAAATTCCTGTAACCGCTTTAGTATTATCGTAGTAGTTGCAGTTTTAACTTTTTTCGGATATTTCCGTCGAAGGGACATAAAATAATATAATACAATTCTTTCGCGGTGATTTTGGCAATGCTGCGAGTGCTTTGTGGACGGCCTTAGCCAATATCTATTAAATTTTGTATGGAGAAGCTATATTTCCTGAAAATGAGAAACTTCGGTCAACGTTAGAATTTAGCCTGTTTTTTAGCTCGTGAAAGTCTCTTTTTGTCTCTGTTTTCTCGTTTTTCTGCTTCTAGATCACGTTTTGATGACTGCTGCTTTTTATTTTTTCGTAGATCTCGAATTCATTTTGTCTCACTAGCGGTATAGTTTGGATCCTAAGCCTTTCTCTTCTCACGAAATTTTCACATAGGACTCGCACTTGGATATCGTGGTTTATCAGACATAATGTCGCAAATAGATGTTCTTGTAGCAATAAAAGTAAAAACATTAGATAATATCCCAAAAGTTGCTAAGAAAGTGCAATTTTAGTGACCTGACAAATTCGCGTCACGTACAGACATCCAATCCTTGTGCACTATAAGAGTAAGTAAAGATGTAACTATAAATCTTTTGGTATAAAATCATTGGAAGCACCAAGTTAGCTTTATTAATTAATATATTATTTGCTTGAAATCATCATTGAACTAATAAACTTAGTATATATCAAATAAGCGTCACGTACAGACACTCAAACTTGCCTAATTTTGAAGTCCAATTATAACAAATTATATCAATTTATGACAAAATCTAGAATCTGGCATTAATCTTCACCTTCTCACTTATTAGAAACACGAAATAGATTGTCCGTATCATTTAACAGTTGACTTCAACAACTTAGTGAAGTTGGCATTCTAATACGTAATTATGAGAGTATTTTTCTTGCGTCGTTTAAAGGAGGGTAGTTATTTATCTAGCAATCACCGTTTAAAAATCTGTTTTGATTATGAAAGTTAAGAGTATACTGTTTTAAAAAATATATACAAACATATAGAAATATGAAGTTGGTATCTCATCAAAAACTTCCGTATTTTCGTGGAATGCTCCTAATATATAAAATTCGCGTGTCATAGTGTTAATGCCTAGAAATGCCCTAGAAATAATTAATATGGCACAATAATGTTTGCCGCTTCAGCTAGTATGTATATAAGAAAAACAGAAAGATTGAGTAATTTTAAAGAAAATTAACCCTGGCTGGTTTTACTTAATGAAAAAACACTTTTTCCAATCGACAATAGAGTCTATGTTGTTAACAAGACGGCAGACTTATTAATAATGTAGTGAGTTTCACTCAGCAGCTTCGCTTCAAAGATTAATGGCAACAATTCCGTGCAATTGATAGCCTGTCCTATATACTAGATAGCCTTTTTATTAGATACTTTTAGAGGATCGTCGGGAACTACTAAGAAAACCTATCAATATTGAACATCGCTTTATCGTTTGTTTCGCTTCACTGATGTAAAATAGATAGTGCTATTGTGCGCCGATACTGCAGCGCTGAGAATTTATTTATTCGTTTACAACTCATTTATCTCCCCACAGCTAGGGTTAAGCCCAAAAATCTGGTAAATTAAATCCATTCGACACCCAAGGTACCCCCTGGGAATCAAACCCAGACCTTCCAGCTAGTGACTAGAAGTTTAGTTTGGGAATAGCATTAACCCATTTCTTTCCACGGTAGCCATTTAAGGTGACCGAAAGTTTGGACATCACAAGTGATCTAGTCGATGTAGCTGAAAACCCATGATCAGTCATCCTTTATTTTTACCATATTTTCCCCTTTGACTTACAAAAGCGACTGAAAAACTTAGATAAAAATAAAAGAAAGATGCGGCAACCTCTGCCCGCGCGTGGTCCTACTAAACTGAGTACAATGTACTTGGTTTGCTTCAGTCGAGTTTAGTCCGCTACGATACTTCAAGTCGACGAGCTGACATAATCTTTGACATCGAAATTAAAATTTTCATACAATTCGCGCTTAAAATGCCTGGCTGTGCCTTTATTCAGTGCACAAATCATTCAAGGCGTAAAAACAAATCACAGGGAATCACGTTTCATGCGTAAATACACCAAAAATATATTTACAAGCAAAATATTATTAATTTCGGCCATTTTATCCTTGAAATCTGACATGTTTAAGTGACAGAGACAGACTATACGAGCCCATCGCTCTATCTTTATCTTTGCGTCACGTCGTGTGTGTTCGTATCAGTTCGTATGGATGTAGTGCGGTGTTGTGAAGGCCCATATTTAGTTGACAATTTGTACGCTCACGCCGCATCTTCTTCTTTTATTTTTATCTAAGCTGAAAAATGTGAATTAGAGCACTGACTATCCCTTGTTGTTTATAACCGTGAATATATGTATGTATATGTCTGTATTCTTACTAGAGACCTGTGCAGCTGCTTTAAGTACTAGCTTTTGTTTCTATAAGATTATTGCGGACACCACTAAAAAATTTGTATTGTTAAGAATTTTAGCTTTGTAGTGTCAGCTTAGAATAGCACTACCATATTTCTTCCGGTTGGTGTACCTAAGAGGTGACTAACGGTTTTGGGGCTTTTAAGGGATTTTTGGGTGTTCGGTTGGAGACCCATCACCAACGCCCTTTATTTCACCATCTTTTCCCTACACAACTTCCAAAAGTTGCTGAGTAGTTTCTAATTCCCTAGCTCTGGCTACCCCTTCAAGGGATTTAAAGCCGTGAGTATATGTATTGTTCAGACTTTTCGAAATAGTACATACTACTACATACGATACAGTACTACAAATAAGTGAAAATTTTCTCCTCATAGTTTAATCACCGATTAATCGGTTTAAAATCTACCTTAGTAACTGTATCAAACAAATTAATTACCTCTCTGCATTTTAATGTGTGCAATCATACATATTCATACGCATTACAAGCCTGTCTGAGCAATCAGGCGATGGAAATTAGTATTCTGAAATGTAGGATCGGTTTTCAGTATAATCCAAAATATTATCATATTTGACTAGTTAGTGGTAATTAAGTTATTCGACACAGAATAATGGGGGGTTTTTTAGTATCATATTTAATGATGCGCCCACTTTGCTAGCTTTGATGGGTAACTTTTCTTTAGTAGTTCAAAGACGTACTAATTCCAAAATATAATACCTTAAATAACACTGGTCAACAAATTTGTAATTTTTTTTTGTCACATGAAAATGTATATCAAATTTTGAATATACTAGAGCCACAAAACAATGATATATCAATGAAAAAGAATGTTACACATCATGTTTTCTTGTGACATCAAAACATATATTTTCGTAAAAAGTACGAAATTCAGCCACACTTACAGAATTATTTCCTAATATCTAATAGATACTTATGATTTTCCTGAATATTTGGCTTAATGAGGGTACACCAACATAAATAAAAATCATAACAAAGTTCATGTGACAAAAACAGTGTTTACCAGTGAAATTAGCCAGTAGACGGCCACTGCTGGGCATAGGCCGCTAAGAGAGTTCTCCACAACTATCGGCCTTCTGATTTCCCCTACTTCAATGGCTTTTCGCCACCTTCGTCACGCCATTGCTCCGCCTTGTAAGTGGCCTACTGATAAATCGTCGTGCAATACGTGGCCGACACACAGTGGGCTGGAATTCGCGTTTCATAGACATTCAAGTAAATTTTTTTAAGTGACGCTTTTTTTGCTTGTATGCGATAGAGAATACCTGCAATATGCATTATATAATGAACTTTCAGGTTTATAAACGTAAACAGCGCAGTCAGAATTTTTTTCGAAAAAAATTGTATGGCGCTAGCATAACAAATGATGATATCTCCATAATCGCACAATTGCGCCTAATATCCTCCTAGGTTATTAATATAGACATTATTTAAGATTTTTTGACATACTTCATGCCACGGTCAAACGTGCGTTTTTTTTTTTAAAAATATTTTTGTTTATTTTTTCGTTTTTAATTAATATCAAGCATTACATGGGTGTATATAGACTTTACATTTACGCAAAATAATTGAATGAAATATAAAAAAAGGGAAATTTGCTTAAAAACTCATTAGCTGGATGGAATCAGAAAAGGTTATTATCTAATGATCCTCAAAATCCCCAATTAAATTAAGGAAATTATAGTTTGTTAATGACAATATTTTAACTAGCTACCGTCTTTTTGAATACCATATCTATTAAATCATTGGGTTCTCATTAGTAAGCAAATAAGAGGGTAGTTAGTAAATAACTTGTTCGGGCACAGACTTTTAAGTCGTTCGCAA
This sequence comes from Bedellia somnulentella, assembly GCA_963576735.1. Lineage (NCBI taxonomy): Eukaryota > Metazoa > Arthropoda > Insecta > Lepidoptera > Bedelliidae > Bedellia > Bedellia somnulentella. The sequence continues at coordinate 13,477,450 of OY755184.1, forward strand.
TAAATAGAAGTACACTAAAAAAAAATCATTTAGTAATCATTCTTCAATCATTGAAAGTACAAACATCATGGCAAGCATCGCAACAAACTTGGATTTGTTCGTTATTTTGAAAAATGCTGACAAACTCAGTAACTTTAATTTTTTGTTTCAAACCGTGCGCTCTCGTTTAAACAACAGTGTATCTGAAGAAGATTGTGTGACTTTAAAAGAATTTTGCCGGAGATTCACTAGGGCTGCACAGAAACGATATGAATCAACACAACGGAAATATGAGAGATTCCGAACTGATTACGAAAGTTGGCTTGAAGCTGATGTTGATTGGCCGAGTTGCTTAAAAGAAAATATGAAATCAATTACTCAGAATGAGGGAAGTCCTATAGTGCCAATTTTGGAGCCATCACCAAGTTCTAACGTTACTATTTTGGAGTCATCATCAAGCGTTACTGGTTCTCTTTTGGAGCCATCTACATCATCCATTGGAACAATGACGAAAAGAAAAATATCAAATCGTAAACCTTTTGAAGACTTGGGAACAAAACAGAAAAAGAGGCGGAGTGGAGACCTGACTGACAAAGATTCCAGTGAGCTCGTATTTGCCACTATTTCTAAGTTGAAAGATGAAGGCCAAAACAGAATTGCATCTGTGATTGAATATATGGTGAAACACCCAGAATCAATCAAAGATCTTCAAGATTTAATTACAAAACCAACCAGTAAAGAAACGTTTTCACCCCAAAAAGCACTTGGTTTACTAATATCTCTGAAATTATCAAAATGGCAATATATAACTTTGCGAGAATCAGCAATTCGAGAAGGCCTTAAGCACTTGTACCCTTCGTATTACTGCGTGCAAAAAGAGAAGAATGTGTGCTTTCCACCTGAACCGAAAAATTCAATTACGGTGACAGATTCCTCAGCAAAAATTTCACTGCAAGCTTTGCTAGATCTGACAGCAAAAAGAATAATTGAATCTTTGCCTGAAAGTATACAAAATAAAGAACTTATTTTAATATCAAAATATGGTTTCGACGGAGCATCCAGCCAAAGCAGATATAAACAGAAGATGGATTCTACACAAGATGACTCTAGTATATTCATGACTTCGTTATCACCACTGAAAATGACGTGTGAAGACATCACAGTTTGGGAGAACCCGAAACCTTGCTCAGCAGCGTATTGTCGTCCAGTACAGTTCACCTTTGTTAAAGAAAGTGAAACAGTGGTGAAGGAAGAAAATGAAAGAGTCAAAGCTGAGATATCAGCTCTCCAACCATCAGTTTTTGATAGCAATATGGTGAGTCATAAACTTATGCTCACCATGGTTGATGCTAAAATAAAAACATACCTCTCTCCTAACGTAAGAGCGAATGCAGCGTGCTACATTTGTTTGGCGAAACCTTCGGACATGAACAACTTGGAAGAAGTAAAAAAAAAGTCTACAGAAGATGACTTGATGGAGCTCGGACTTTCTTCACTACATGCGCGCATAAACATGATGGAATGTCTTTTGCATATCGCATATAAATTGGATATTAAGAAGTGGTCTGCTAGAAAAGAAAGTGAGAAAGCCGCAGTGGCTGCAAGAAAGAAAACTATCCAAGACAGGTTCAAAACGGAACTCAACCTATTAATCGATATAGTAAAACAAGGTTATGGCACAACTAACGACGGCAACACTGCACGACGATTCTTTGAATTTCCTGAAAAGACTGCGGCTATCACTGGACTAGATGAAGATCTGATCCGAAGATTTGCTGTAATTTTGCAAGCCATAACTTCAGGTCAGTCCATCAATGTTTCGAAATTTAAAGAATATGCGTACATAACTGCTGAAAAGTATGTTAAATTATACAACTGGTACTACATGTCATCAACAGTGCACACGATACTGCTTCATGGAGCCGAAATTATCGCTTGTAATGCAATAGTACCGATTGGGAGTTTATCTGAAGAGGCTTCAGAAGCGAGGAACAAAGACTTCAGAAGATTCAGAGAACATCACTCACGTAAGAATAGCAGAGTGAGTTCCAATGAAGATATTTTTAATTTCCTTCTTCTTTCGTCCGATCCGCTTATTTCAGCAGTAAGACCAACAATGGATGCAAAGAAAAAGAAACATTTGTTTGCTGAAACATTAGATCTGCTCAATCTTCAAACACCTGAATTCGAGTTTAGGGATATTGCTGAAATAAACTCTGACTCTGAGTTCGACTCTGAAGATAGTGATTCAGAATAGGCGACATTTTAAATTAATAACTTCATCGTTTTATTAAATTGTATCATATATATATATATATATATATATATATTTTCATTATATTTATTAAGTTCATTAAATTTAAGTCGTTATATGTAAATGTTTCTAAGATACAAATATAAGTATAAAGAATAAATATATTAAGCCTTTTTTATGGTTTTTACTGAATTTCGGTTTCTAATATTGCACACAATTATTTTGGGTAAATGTCCAGTCTATATACACCCATGTAATGCTTGATATTAATTAAAAACGAAAAAATAAACAAAAATATTTTTTAAAAAAAAAACGCACGTTTGACCGTGGCATGAAGTATGTCAAAAAATCCTAAATAATGTCTTTATTAATAACCTAGGAGGATATTAGGCGCAATTGTGCGATTATGGAGATATCATCATTTGTTATGCTTGCGCCATACAATTTTTTTCGAAAAAAAATCTGACTGCGCTGTTTACGTTTATAAACCTGAAAGTTCATTATATAATGCATATTGCAGGTATTCTCTATCGCATACAAGCAAAAAAAGCGTCACTTAAAAAAATTTACTTGAATGTCTATGAAACGCGAATTCCAGCCCACTGTGCGACACTCCAGAACCTCCTAGCCCTATCTTGGTTCCATAACATAACATATATGAGTATACGCCATTAGTTCCCCATTGGGGTAGACTATTGATCGCCACTTCGTACGATCCTGGCAAACCTCTTTAGCTTCGTTTACATCCATCAATCTATTCATACATGCTCTTTTACCTTGGTTCCACTTTGAAGTTTTCCAACTTTTAACTTAAATGCATTTCTTTTTATGTGGTCTTATTATTGAGGGTAAATTGAAGTCGTTAAATCTGCGAGGCGTACTATGCTATTATGTATTTGCATAAAGTACATAACAGTAATAAAAAGGAAATAACTGATATACAAAACCCATGATTCACAATCTGGTTATAAGGGGTTTTCCGCTAGTCTGAATTACTTAATAATGAGTAATATATCATTGTTGGTTAGCCAATCGGCAAAACTGCAGTATATAACATTTAAATATATAAACCTGTTAGTTGTTCATTGTAATTAGGATTTTTGTATGTAATTTTTAATATATCCGGTTGAATAATGTTGAGGCTTTTGTAGTTTATAACCATTGTTTTTGAGTTTTTGTTTCGAGCTTAATTTTGAGAACTTTGAAATCAACATGTAAATTACAAATATATTATAATCAAGCAATACCAACCCAAACTAGTGTTGCTGAAAGGCACAAGACTTATATTGCCACTTGTCGTTATATTGGAAGATAAATTAACTATACAAGAGGTAAAAAAATTATGCATTGGAACGATAATGTAGAATTATAATTATAGGCACTGGCCTGGCACGGGAATCTTTCACTGGGAAGAAACGTATAGAGCGAAATACTGGTATGACATGATAGTCCAATGAGTAGAACATCCGCCCGTAAACAGACAGGCGTGAGTTCAAATCCCGGGTCGGGCCTATACCAATTTGTAAGGGGCGAAGGAAAACATCGTGAGGAATCCACATGGCCGAGTTGTACTTAGCCATGTGACAGTGTATTCGTACCAAAACGGCGATAGGCCTGCCCCCTGCCACGTGAGTACACTGTCTAAGCAAATCGAGGGTACCTACTTTGGACACTAGATGGCGCTGTTACGTGATGTTCAGAAGTATAGGTACCTCTGCTTACCACTTCGGGGATAAACGGGGTAAACGTTTATGCTATATGTTTATGTTATGGAAATGCTGGTAACACAATTTAAATATATGCAATTCGTTCTTATTGGGGTAGGCCATTTTGTTAAGGCAAATTAGGAGGTAAACCTGTCAAAAGTCACCGTCTTTAGTATGGTCAATATTCGAGATTTACTTGGGACTTTTGATATGATCTTTCCAAGCGTGCAACTCTACGTTCTTCGAGTATTAAAATATACCCTATAACTTAAAATTATTACGCCACCAGAAAGTTCAAGAAATTCAAATTAAATATGGAAAAGATGGTGCAATAATGATTCCATCGTGATCCATTTCCTATTAAACCCAGTATTACTGCGGCTACTATTTGCTACGGAGAGTGATAGTAAACTCTTTTTCTTCTCAAGATTTATTTGTCTCTGTAGAAACTCTGTCCGTCGAATCGTACAATTTAAAATTGGATTTTCTATCGCGTATCTTGTCTTGGTGTTAGATCCAAATAATTTCAGGCTATTTGAGTCCGTAGGATTGGGGACACTGCTACTGTAAAATGTGATAAAACAGTGTGAAATGGGACGACGTCTGAAACATAAACACTGTCAATTATCATTTTTAGAAGTGAGTCTTAATAAACGTAAACAGGTAATTTTAATCTAATGTAGTTTAAATTTAAAAAAAAACTTAAATTTGCTCAAGGCATAAATTACTATGCAAGCCCTGTGAGATGATATAAATTAAGTAGATAATAACCTAATCAACAACCACCCACCCACCTAATCAAAACACCAGGTGATTTTTTTTAAATTGATGTTTATTCTACACTTTGGGACCGACTTGGTGATGACCGTGAAACGCAATAAATATGTTGTTGATAGACAAATTCCAAAGATTTTGCTACTGCTTTTATGTAACCATGTTTAAAATTTAAAAGTACAAAGAATATGTAGTAGTTTCATACTATGCCCACACTTTAAAGTCTCGTAGTAAAAATGAAAGCTAACTCTTTCGTTTAACCAAGCAGCTTCTCCAAGCGCTAATATATTTAATCTACGTTGAACCGGCGCGTGCAAATTGTATTCAATCTTGTTCTTCTCCTACAGACTTAAAATGGTTCCGAACAAAACGACTTTAACTCGCTTGGGAGTGTTCTATACGAATTCAAGTCGCTTCACAAAATGATTACCGATATCACTATTCACAGTACATTTCTTTTACAAATGACACTCCATTGTTATGCTATAGGTACGTGTTTTCTTTTTATTTTCTTTGTGAGTCAATATTTCTAATGTAAGTTTGTTTTCATAATCTAATGAGTTTGGTAAGATTTTTAGTAGTGCCATGAAATACTGAAAAGTATCTAAAGCAAACATAATTATCAACAATAGATACAAAGATTTATTCTCCATTACAAGTAGTTGCAGACATGTACAGTGAGGTAATCTTACCAATAATTTCACATATTAATAAATTTGGATACTGAGCGATAACAATAGAATAAGCTTGGTAAATTTTATCATTATTATTACACCATAAACTTACCAATATTCTACCATGGCAATGCATAGTATTAAACTCCCTCAAGCTTATAATTTAAAAATACATATGGGGTAGTGCTTTCCCAAGCCTACATGGTAATATTCTCGACATGTATTTTTCCAGTATACCACACTAACTAGATAGGTCAAAAACATAATAGACATTAATCGATGTCAAGCTGATAAAAGCCATGAGTAAAACAGCTGTCAACGCCATAAATGTAGTGAAGTATGCGGTCGGAATGGCGCAACCTCAATAATTCAGCTATAGGCGCCATATCGGCACACTAATTACACTATTCGCTATCGCTAATTGCATTCTTTACGCCCCGGGATATCGCTGATTGCATAGCAAAAATATGTTACCTTAAAAGTATTGCTTTTCAATTAGAGTCGATTTATTGAGTGTTTATATGTGAGAATGTCATGATGTTGAGTTCTCATCGTAATTATGAGATATGTATTTTAGTTGTTTCTGTCACTCTGCAAGATTTAAGGTGTTCATACATATATGCCAACCGTGATAGCCCAGTGGGTAGAACACTTGGTTATCGTGCAAGCGACTAGTGTTCGAATCCTGGGTCGGGCCTACACCAATTTGTCTTTTCTAAAGACATATGTGTGGTTAATTTATCATGGTTGTTAACGGTGAGGGAAAACATCGTGAGGAAACCCACATGGCTGAGTTGTACTTAGTCATGTGACAGTGTATTCGTACAAAACGGCGATAGGCCTGCCCCCTATCACGTGAGTACACTGTCCATGCAAAACGTGGGTACTCTGAACACCAGGTGACAAAGTCACGTGATGTTCAGAAGTATTAGTACCTCTGCCAACCCCTTCGGGGATATTCGGCGTGAACGTTTATGTTATGTTATGTTATGTTATACATATATATAGTCACGCCATTAGTTCCTATTGGAGTAGGCAGAGAGAATCGATCGCCACTTTATACGATCCTGAGAAACTTCTAGCTTCGTTGATATCCATCAACACAGTGTTCAATACACGAATAATATTTAAAATTAAAATTCGTATATAATTACTAAACCGTAACTATTTAAAATGATAACTTAATATTTCTCGATCATTCTAGATTATTTTTACTGCAATCTTAGATTTACATTAAACGGAATTTGTTGAAAGTATTTCTAAGTAAAATAAATATATCTCAAGCAGCTCTGTAGTATTAGCTCTGCTCATGATAGCACAGCTCCATTAATTTCGTTTGATATCGCAAATGGAATTTTTCCCTCGAGATTGTGATTTTAAATATTTCAACTACAAATTTTATTAGCATCTCTTTCCCTATCCAACTAATTTGAAATTAATAAAAAAAACACTAAATTGACTTCTGCTTCTATTTGTGATTAGCGACGGAGCCATTTTAGTGCTTGGTTTAACTGTTTATAATGCGTTATAGTTACTGAAAGTATCGGGCAAAATTTAGCTGATTGCTTCCATAAAAAATGATTTCTAAAATTATGAGATATGAAAGACATAATTTACGGCGCCATTTAATCCCATTGGTGTAGGCAGAGACTGTCGATAGAAGACAATCGATATTTGAAGCACAATATATGAAAAGCACACATATTTTCTCGGTAGCATTATTCCCGAATCATTTCGCCCCGTTTTCAATTTGAAAATTTGCTTAAAAGAATGTATTCGTGCATGTGTAAACTAAAGATAAGCAGGGTATAGTCTACATAGTTACCAACACTGTTTAATATTCCGTCGTTTGTTTGGTTAGCGGAATAGGGACCGTGAAATCGGTTGGTTGTCGCGCACTAGTCACGGCTAGCCCGATTTTCACGGTACCACACGAGAGTAATAACTGCCAGTGTAGCCAACTTTACAGTTTTAAATGTAGATACAGTTTTTGAGATATTCTCTTAGTTTTTAGGATATAGAAATTAACTAACTTGAGCGAAACCAAACGTAGTTCACTATAAATACTAATTGTCAAACTATATTATACCTACGCCCTAATTGGTTGATTCAATGTTCTGACCTTTGTTGGTCATATATTAGGTTCACTTAAGTCAGTGGTGTAATCTTTTACGGATAGTGACATTGTTTCTTCTCTAGTTTTGAGTTTAGTTCATGAAATCTACAGCTTTCTGAACAGAATTTAGCTAGGCACATCTTTTACTAATGATAGCTAAAATGACCAAGGAAATATCTCTAGAAAAGTACTAGTAGCGTTTTCTGAAGTGTTTTTATAATGTTTTTCTAGGGATTTATAGCCGTGAGTATATGTTTGTATGTATGTTTTGTACTAGGTTTTAAATATCAATTTTATTTGGCCTTGTATTTGGGTCTTAAGTCATTTAATTCTAATAAAGCTGTGTTATTTTATGAAGTTTGATGTTTTGTTTTCCCTCCCTATCTAAGCGCACGTTAGTGCGCAGACATAGTTCTAGTATTATATTTATAACGATAGTTAATATTTCATTTACAGTTTTCTACAGTTTTTTCAAGCACATCTACAGTTTTCGTCTTTTCTTGGGGTTGGCAACACTGACTGCGACGTTACACACAACTAGCTACTCAATTGGCAAAGTACTGATAAGCTATTTAGTTGATGGCGTCAACATTTTGATTTTAATACGTTGTAGTTTGTTGATTTCTTACACTAAGTAAACGGTTTAGTATAAATTGGATGTCCTAGGACGATGTGTACCTTCTCCGTGGCTCTTCAATCACAGACAAGAAGACAGAGTTGCATGAAAGTGATTATGGATTGAGAATGGCTGGATTCGTCATTAAATGCCTGTGATACGCTGATAATAGGTGCTACTTGCATCATCAGTGGAAGAGTTGCAAAAGATGATGAATATTGTATATGCGTGTTTTGATGAATAGGAATGATTTGACTGTTGTCACGGCCAGCCCGATTTCCACGGTACTGTACGAGAGTAATACCTGCGATGTTTCACACAAATAGCTACTCAATTGGCTACGTACTAATATTAATAATTAGGTATATAGTTTGTGATGGCGTCAACATTTTGGTTTTAACCCATTATAAGGCAGATGTATGATCAAAAATTCATTATATTGCACTTCTATTTGAAGATAGGTAAGGTTGAAATTATGGTGTCCAATACATGACCAGAGCCTTATAAATGGTTAATGCTAACGCTCTATCCTGTTGATTTCTAAAGAGACCAAGAGAACCTGGATGTTAGAATGTTTTGGTTTTAAAGTAAAGAGGGAGGTATCTTTTCATAAACCATGTATTTGACTTCAATACTTATTTCTTACTTAATCCAATACTAAGTTCGCCCCGATCGTTGTCACTTGTATAGAAATAGCTGAGACCCAAAGGCACTTGTTGAGTCGACTAAAGGAAAGTTCAGGAAATGTAACTTTTCTGGTGAACGTAATTGACTACAACTTACTTCAACCGAGCTTGAAATGTGATCGTATAACTCTAGTATTGGCCGGCTACAGGTTTTATTTGAAGCAGTTCTGAAATCAAAATATTAGGTTGTACACACATACATACACTCACGCCGTTAGTTCCAATTGAGGTAGGCTAGGGACTATTGATCGCCTCTTTGTAAGATCCTGGTAAACCTCTCTAGCTTCGTTTAAATACATTAATCATTTCATACATGCTCTTTTATTATTCAATATTAGGTTGTCTTTAGTCATTGTAAAAGTTTATACGTTTGTGTCAATTTAATGTAAGTTCTCTATTCAGCATACATTTATGATTATACCATTAACTTCTAACAATTCTCCAGTTATCGAAATTCGGTAATCATATACACAAAAGCACATGAACAAATAATATTTTAACAAGCAATATTAATCTACAGACTTTTATTCTAGAGCTCTTATACGCGGGCACTTCTTTGTGATCGAACTCCTCTGGAACGGCTCGACCGGTTCCAACCAAAGGGCGATGGGAAAAAACGTCCCCACCATCCAACAGATTTCAAACAAGTGTAATTTGCAACATCTATTAGAATAGAGAACTTTTTACTATGGCGACATATTTCAAATGCTTGGGGTTTAGATTTTAAAATATATTCTTCTCTTTTACTTACACATTTACTTAGTGTGCATTAAAAATGACTACAATATGGCGATCTAAATAATATTTTAATTTAAAATGCGCAGTATTTTAATATCTTTGCTATAAGGTAACATTATTTTTTAGAAACCAAAAAAATATTTTTTTTTTCTTATATTTCATTGCGTGGAGATTTAGTAGCTCTAAGAATAAAAAAGTATTACGCTAAACGCTAATAGTGTCGCAAAATGAAGGTGCCGGAAACCGGTTCGAGCTAGTCGGGACGTGCGCAGAGGAGGTGATTTTGAGAACGTTTTGGCACAATTATGGATACAGGACGTTGATATACATAGAATCGTCATTTGTTTACGTGAAATATGCCTTTTTGTTTGAAGAAAAAAATATTTTTGTTTAAAAATAAATACATTTGTGACGAAAAGTTATTTTTTTATTATAAAAAAACCCAAATGTTTTTGCAATTAACACAGGTACTTTAGACTTTTTTGGGTCCAAATGAACAAATTGACACATATCCCATGACTGTTGTAGGGTGGGGATAGGGTTCATACAAAATCCCCCATGGTCCTTTAGCACAGTGATCAAGTGGACATTGCTAAGTGTCGTAAGGGTTTGCATGTCGTGATCGAACCTACCTCAATAGCTACCTAAGTCAATAGAAAAAGGAGATGGAAGAAAAAAAACAGTTAATGGTTTCTTATTTATAGCGCGGCTTAAAGCTTAGGAGCAACTGCACAGGTAGTAAGAAGACTGAGGTTTACCTAACTCGCTCAGCTCAATTAATTTAAATCCAATTACCATTCGTATTGAAGTCCTAATAATAAATCAAACCGTATATCATCCGTAGATGTTTATTTTATTATCTACAAAGACGGCCGAAAAGCGCGGCAAACTGAAAATGGGGCGGCTTGCACGTGTAGGAAACGAATGAATCCTAGCGAAACAAAGACAATGGAAATACTGTCATCGTTAAGTTATATTATTTAGCATACCTTTTGACTTTATTTCAGTTAAAGAAATAAATAACACATACATACAGACATACATACATATACTCACGGCCATAAATCCCAAAAAGGAATAGCCAGAGCTTCAGAGCTAGAAACTCCTCAGCCACATTTGGAAGTTGATAGGGGACAAGATGGTAGAAATAAAGTGTCGTTGGTGATGGGTCTGCAACCGCATCGCCCAAAAACCACTTAAAAAAGCCTTACACCCTTAGTCGCCTCTTACGGCACCCGTGGGTAAAAAGAGGTGGTGACATTCTAAGCCGGCACTAGACGGCAAATTACAGTTGTGGTGGCAAATAAGCTTTGTTTGATAATGGAATAGTATTTCTTACTTTAAGTTATGTTTTTAATTATATCGGCAAGAAACTTTAATGTTTTTTTTGTCTTAGATTTGGCATCCACGGTTAAACTTTATGGTAAATTTTCTCTTTTTTTTTTACAATTAGAGTTTTCCTTACCAGCCAGTATGTTCCAAGGAGGTGGTGAGCATGGAGGTTGTAAATGTGAATTTATGTTACCTGTTGCGACGCGCGCACATCGACCCGCGAGCGACCTAGTCCACCCAGACTCAGTGCAGGGCTGCCAACTGTTTGAATTTTAAACTAACCTCGGTGGAAATTCTTGAAATCTGCATTAAATATTAACTTTACCTTTAAAAATGCACAGTATTTAAAGACTTGTCTTACTTTTTTATAATTGAAGTATGATTCTTGGAGAGTTATTTTGTGATTAGTCGTTTATTTTTATAACGCAATAAAATTATCAATAGTTTTACTTTAAATTAATAATAAATTCTAAGACATTTGTTTACTATCTACAAAGGTTTTTTGCTTTTTGACCCGTGAACCAACTCAACTCTAACGCAGAAGTAATCAAATTGTCTGTATGTGTTATAGCTAACATAAATAAGTATATACATATACTCATGGCTGTGTAGTGCCGGTTTAGAATAGCACTACCCAATTTCTTCCGGTGGGTGTACGTAAGAGGCGACTAACGGTATTTGGGCTTTTAAGGGATTTTTGGGCGATGCGGTTGGAGACCCATCACCAACAACCGTTATTTCACCATGTTTTCCCCACGCAACTTCCAAAAGTGGCTGAGGATTTTTGATTCCCTAGCTCTGGCTACCCCTTCTAGGGATTTATAGCCGTGAGTATACGTATGTATATCATGGCTATAATTCCCTATAAGGGTTAGCTAGAACTTCGGCATTATAAGTTTATGATAGTTGAGTGGGTAAAAGATCGAAGAACTGCATAGGCCAAAAATTACGTGAAAATCTCCAATAATCTAAGTTGCTTCCTGCGAACACCCACGGGAAGAAATGAGGTAGTGCTATTCTAAGACGATACATAGCTAGATTTTACTGCTGATGAAATAATAGAAAATACTTTACGCGTGAGAGCAGCATACCGTTCTCTCACTATGTGTCTATCTTAACTGTGAAATAACTCTAAACTTGCTGGATTCGAGAGCAGCGTAACTATTGCTATCCACAGTTTAAAAAGTTGCCTCTGTTTTTATGAGAAAAACTTTTATTTACTTAACTTTTGTTTGTTTCCTAAAATCTAAATGTTTATATACTCGTATGTTTTTCGATGTTATTAGGTAATTAAGTAATTGAATCATATAATTTACTATTGGGAGGCAGCCCTGCAAGAACGTTACGTCACGTATCATACATGGGCTTTGAAATGATAATACCTCAGTTACGTTCCTTCGAACAATTAAAAATTAATAGCTTTGTAGAGTCGGCTAAAAATAGCAAAATCGTATTTATAGTCGCTGATGGTAGTGAAGAGGTTTAAGAACACATTAATTAAAATAATATTCAATAAACTTGGAATAAAACTTGTAACAAATAAGTGCATTAGAAGATACCCATTTTAAATTGATTTGCAGCTCTAATTGCTATCACTATCATGAAAAATATTTGAGTTGCTAAAAATTAACTGGGTGAAATTTTAAAGATATGGTGGGAAAAATATAGTTGATGATTAAGAGTTGACATGTAATCGCAATTTGTGGGTAAATAAAGAAGTTTTGCAACAAATTAACCTCAACTAAAAATACAATTATGATGACTTGTAATGACTAATTCGATGATATAAGTTATTTATAACATATAAAATTATTATAAACTAGTGGATCGTCCCAGCTTCGCACGGGTAGCGTTGTTTTTTTAAATATCTGAGGTTTCTTTCTTCAGTCACTGCTCAAGCATTGTGAAATTCAGCGCAATGTTTTCAATTTATTAAATTTATAGCACTCCCTAAACAGTGTAGTTTGGTGATTTTAAATGCGCTTTGATGAACGGTTCAGTATTTCCGTTTAATAGCAATTTTTGAAATAAAACGCTATGAAGTATTTATAACAATCTAAAAAATAAATCATTACGTGATGTAGGATGCAACTACTGGCGCCATCTAGTATGTTATATGTAAATTAGTAAAGATTTGGTTTTGATCACGGGCGCGATGGCTTATTTTATGTATAATTTCGGTGTTTGTCTACCGATTTCTATGATTCTTTTTTTATTGAATAGGTAATAATGTGACCTTTTTTAAATTTGGGATACGTGAGACGTTTACAAACGTAAGAGTAAACAAATATAATCAGAATGATCCGAACTGCTAAGCTATCAGGAATTACACGTGTTATTGTGAGTCAACCGTAAAAGATAGACATAAACTGCTGAGGATTTTTATTTAGATAATTTTATGAAGAATATTTCCGTCACACATGATTTCTATGTAAGTTTAACCATTGAGGCTGCACACGCGACGGAAGCTTAAAAAATGGATTAACTTCTCCCGTTTTCCCAAAATTTCCCAAAATTCCCCTTTACTACTCTGCTGGAAAGTCTACAAAAACCTGCGCAGGTGTATGAAGAATAATTGTACCAAGTTTCGTTAAAATCCGTCGAGTAGTTTTTGTTTCCATAAGGAACATACAAACCGACAGACAGACAGACAGACAGACAGACAGACAGACAGACAGACAGACAAAAATTTTACTGATTGCATTTTTGGCATCAGTATCGATCCCTAATCACCACCTGATGGTTATTTTGAAAATATATTTCATGTACAGAATTGACCTCTCTACAGATTTATTATAAGTATAGATGACATAGACTTATAAATATTAATTATACAAATTTACATTTCTTACTCCTTTTAATTATATAAATTTACATTTCTTACTCCTTTTAATTATACAAATGATGGCCCTCAAGGATCGAACCCGTGCTCTCCGAATTGAAAAGCGAGTCGTCCAACTAAAATCCAGACTTACTATAGAAACTAGACTAACAGCTAGAACTGCTGATTAGAAGTACTTTACAACCACATCCTGGCACATCTTGAAACACATAATAATTTCACTAAAATACGCTTTGTATCAGCATACTACAGATATCAAATATTAATGGCAGCTCTGCACTACATGATTGCTCCATTTTCATATCTTATGTTTATTCCTCGCTGGATGTCTTAGTTACTCTGAAAGGAAATTTAACTACATACATATATATACTCACGCCATTAGTTTCCATTGGGGCAAGCATAGATTATAGATCGCTACTATGTACGATATTGGCAAACCTCTCGGCTTCATTTACATTCATGAATCTTTTCATACAAAACCTTTTATTCTTCGTGCTTTGGAAGCCTGTGAAAAAATTATCTAAGTTTTAATAAATATAGACATAAATGCGCGGGTTTCTTAAGCAAGTGAATACTATTTGTGTATATGTATGTATGTAGATTCAAGGTGCAATAATTGTTATCTATATGGCCCGCACATAATCGTTGGATCTACTACTAATCCGAATTTCTTAGTTATTCTGAGGGAAAAGTTAATTAAATGAAATCCCCAAATATTCCGTAGATACCAGGGCATCATAGGAACGTGGGCTGTGTATAATTGATGCGGACGCCTGTCCTGTGGGATACGTCTGACCGCAAACACGCGTCATGTCCATGTAGGTGTGGCTGGGTTATTGAATGTAGTTGACAATTATTAGCTATGTCATAATACATGTATTTACATTGAACTGAATCATAAACTACCGCGGAATCAGCCTACTCAGTGTTGTCGGTAAATTGTATGCAAAGGTATTGATTGAAAGAGTGATGACTGAAACAGATGACAAAATTTGGGATGTGCAAGCAGGTTTTAGAAAGGGAATGGTATGTATGGATCAAATCTTCTCTTTACGGAGCATCACTGAAAAGTTCTTAGCCAAGAACCGAAAGGTGTATTGCTCCTTCATAGATTTAGAGAAGGCGTATGACAGGGTGGTAAGGAAGTATCTGTGGGAGGTGTTATCCAAGTTCGGTTTGGGGAGTCAACTTATACGTGCATTAGTATCACTCTATGAAGATTCTAGTGCATGTGTAAGAATAAACGGGGAAAACACAAACTGGTTCGGTATCTGTAGGGGTGTCCGACAGGGATGTGTAGCGTCTCCGTGGCTCTTCAATTTGTTTATGGATGACTGTCTGATAGAGTTGCGTGAAAGTGATTATGGACTGAGAATGGGTGGATTTGTCATCAAATGCCTCTTATATGCTGATGATCAAGTGTTACTTGCATCGTCGGTTGAAGAGTTGCAAGAGATGATGAATATTACATGTGCGTCGTTTGAAAGAAAAGGAATGAGAGTGAATGTAGATAAAACCAAAATCATGGTTATTGAGAGAGAGGAGAATATGACTGAATGCGTGATAGAGATCAATGGTATTAAAGTGGAACAAGTGAAAGAGTTCGTATATCTGGGAAGTTTGTTTACTAGGGATGAAAAGTGTGATGAAGACATTGAAAGAAAGGTAAAAAAGGGTAATGCGGTAAATGGAGCATTGGATAGTCTCATGTCTAGTCAATAGGTGTCCGAAAAGGCACGAATGGCTGTGCATGATGCCGTTCTTGTTCCTACGCTTATGTATGGCAGTGAATGCTGGGTGTGGCAGAAAAAGCATGAAAACACAGTGAATGCAGTAGAGATGAGGTCCCTCAGAAAAAATTGTAATGTTAGATTATGTGATCGTGTGAGGAATGAAGTGATTCGTGAAAGGTGTGGTGTAAAATATGATATTGTAAGAAAGATAGAAAAAGGAATGTTGAGATGGTTTGGGCACATAGAGAGGATGGATGACAGTAAATTGGTGAAAGAGATCTATAGAGCCAATGTAGAAGGTAATGTTAGTAGAGAACGACCTCGGAGGACACATTTGGATCAAAGAGAAAATGTGCTCAAAAAGGCAGGTGTCCGAAGTGCGAAGAATAAAAGAGCATGTATGAAAAGATTAATGGATGTGAATGAAGCTAGAGAGTTTTGCCAGGATCGTACAAAGTGGCGATCGATAGTCTCTGCCTACCTCAATGGGAACTAACGGCGCCGGCGTGAGAGTATGTATGTATGAATAATAATTGTGTAAGGTCAAAACATACTTTAGGAGCCCAGTGAATTTAATTATTTAGGACAGCATTTTTATAGCAAGGATTCTAATATAGTTTTGAGAAATGAATAATAATATATAAACCAAATATTCCTAATAAATAAATCGTCAGTGAAAACGCATAGCAAAGCTTCTGAAGAGTACCAACCAAAGTAAAACGTTTAACAAGTAATTGTTACGCTCTTGACAATTTTAAAGGCCGCGTGAAAACACGATAATATCGGTACAACACCTTTTTCATCCGGCTTATCATTATCACCCGGAGTTAGCCGGATATTCGGATATGGGCGTATCTACTTGTTACATCTTGTCCTTGTATTTGAGACAATTATTTGCTTTTTGCTCGGATTTCGGGTCATTTGAATTCGTTACACTTTGAGGGTTATGTTTGGGGAGAGTTTGATCACGCTTCCCTGAATGAGGTGTTTATAATTAGTAGATAGGTAAATTACTTTCGGTGGATTAATAGCCTATTAAGTGCCTTAAGCATATTTGAGTCAGTAGGTTTATTTATTTTCATTATTCAATGTATTGCTTTTCAAATGTTTTGCGTCAAGAAAAGTTTTGGTAAAGGTGTCAGATTTTGTGTATGTACAAAATTGTTCGATTGAAGTGAATGTGTTTTATAAAGAGATTTAAAGTATCAAAAACTTTATGTATTCATCATATATGGGATTTGGGTTTATTTTTAAATATATTTAGTGATGATGACAGAAGTATGTCAACTGGTAGTGAGTTCCACAAATTATATTTTCCTTTGGTGATTTCTATATTCAAAAAGTTTGCTGAGTCGACCGTGGTACAACAAGAACAATCCATAATCAGACTCATCCATCACAGCATCCGCCCGAAGTATGTTTTTATTTGTATTTCACATACAATCACAGATCACAAACCTAATATCCTATACATCACTGTTTTGCCAAAAGAATAAAAAATTGCGTGACATTATGAATTTCCATTTTTGAATGGCCACAAGTATCATACACGAGTTCGATTTAAATTATGAATCGCGTAACTAAAAAGACTATAGAATGAATGATTCTTTGCTATTGAAGTGCTAAAAATAACCTTTATATAACGCCGCGCATCGACTCGTCAGTCAGAGAAAAGACCGAGTGAGACGTTTCAATAAAGAAGCAATCCGGCTTATTTCATACAACTCACGTGAGCAAATTTCTCATTTTGTCTAATCCTGTTGACATAATATTTTCATATTTCTTTTTCCTCGAGCCGGCGAATAACGAAAATGTTGGAACATGTCATTTCGAAAGTAATAAATCTGCGTTCTTATTCCAAACATCTTGTTCGCGAACTGCAAGGCAAACCCTAATGATAGGACGAGATCCTCCGGGAACATATTTCGATGTACCGTCCAGAATGTTAAGACCTTTCGTGTTGTATCTCGACTTATGTAAATACAAATAGGAGTGCGGGTAAGGGTAATTGGTTTGGGATTACGTTGCTAAGCCGTCGGCGTCTTAGTAAATAATTGTTTTCTTTATTTGTACACGTTCAGTGTAAGTTGTCTGATTGATTTAGTAGATGTTGGGCTCTTTAGCTGTGCTGACAGCCTGGTAGCGGAGATTGGCTTTCGGGGTGATTTGACCCAGTTTATCCTGTTACTTAATTGGTTTTCATTACAGCTGCTCGTGTTACTCACGTATTACAGGTCGGAATGTTGTTACCTGCAGGATTTAGGTATATCAACGATAAAATGGGTTTAAATGTATTCTATTAAAGTCACTTGTATTATCGAAAATATCTTAAAATATGATTGTGGAATCGAACAGTAATGTAATTTTAGCTAGAAACCGTAATGAAAAAAATTTTAGGCTATTGCGTGGCTTTTATTTTATTTTAATCAAGAATAATTTTACTTAGCTGTGGTCGATAACATACGCTGTTAGTCCGATTTGGAGAAATACATTTCATTGATACAACGTTGCTATTTACTACGATTTCTATTGCCACTTATCATAAAAATCCAACTCGTACGTTACTTTTTCCAAACTATAATTTGTTTCATATAAAGCAAAATTAATCGCTTTAGGAAGTAAATCCATTTTTCGAATCTCGCTAACAAAAGATTCAAAGTTAGCCAACCCTTCCGAACAGTGGTTAATAATGAGCGAGAATTGCTAGAAATTTATCATCCCGTTGAAAAACAAAGTTGTGGGAAAGTAACTCAGCAGAAATATTAGAGTCAATTACACCCACGTTGCAACTTTCACAGTCGTCATTTACGAGTTTTCATGACATAGTAAAGACGGGCGTAAAAAAGTACATTTTGGGTGGAAAATAACCCTATTATTTACATTATCTGTTGCGAGTCTCCTTTTTGTGGGTTTTAAGATACGAAGAGAAAGCAATTTACGTTTTTGCTTCAATATGAAATGGGGAATGACGGTTGATTACCGCGCTGTTTTCATATTGAAGTAATTCTCGTGAAATTGCGTGGGTTGCGATTCAGCTCATCCTAAAATGTACGTTTATATGAAGCTTTAAAAGATGTGATACTTCAGATATAGAGAAACGTGTTTTATATTACTTTAAATAACATAACATAACATAAACGTTCACGCCGAATATCCCCGAAGGGGTTGGCAGAGGTACTAATACTTCTGAACATCTTGTGACTTTGTCACCTGGTGTTCAGAGTACCCACGTTTTGCATGGACAGTGTACTCACGTGATAGGGGGCAGGCCTATCGCCGAACTACTTTAAATAACTCGTGTTTATTTAGATATATGACTGTATTATACCAAATAGAATAAATAATACTTATAGAAATTTTACCCTGGATGCAAATTAAAACTTACTTTTGATTTGATTACATCTGTATTTCTGAGTGGCGTGTTAGTCACTGGCTAGGTTTATTTAGTCCTTCGTTTGTAAATAATCAAGTTCGTCTAGCACAGCTTTAAAAAATAAATGTTCAAACTCTTCATTTATAACTACTGCCAAAAAAAACGAATAATCCGGTGATCGTTCGTTCAATATCCCTACCATTCTGAGATAAATATCTGAAAATGTATTATTAGGTGTACCTCTTCATAATCGAGCCCGAGACCTTTAGCTTGACGTACTAGCCATGGAGACATACAATGTTTGTGCAAATTAAAGATATCAATCGTTAAATACGGGAGCCCGAGTTTCAGACTTGGAAACTCCACAGCCACTTTTGGCAGTTCAGTTGAAAAATCGTCGTGAACGGGAACTTTTGTTATAGTGGTTATTTCGATTAGCTGAATACCGGTGCGGCATTAGCTTCGAAAAGATGGATTCTGATTGAGTGCCTCGGTATATTTTAAACAAAATCAAATTATTACTTTAAGAGGTTGGTACTTTTTGAGATCTGACTTTGCTTGAATGATTGATTAGCTCCTCATGATGATGCGAGTTATTATTTTATGATATGAATCTATCATGTATTGGATTATCCCCTAAAAAGGTTCGATCTTCCTTTGCGTAGAGGACACTTTGACACATGTTTAACCTCATTTATTTCCATTTACTCGAGCGCTGTGGTTTTATTCGCTAAGCTTGCCAGTATTTTATTCAGAATTGAAATCGGCTGCACATTTAATATATACTGTGATAGTCAAATATGTTTGTACCACTCAAGAATAAAGTAGTTTACTAAACGTAAAATATTAATGACATATATTTAAGAGCTTATTTCATTTGACTGCATGCAGACGCCTGAATGTCACAGAATCTGCATGCAGACTAGTGGAATAACGTTCAGAACGCTAGGCTTCTGAAAAGTAGAGCAAGTTTGGCTCCTAGCTCACTAAATTTTTAGTAGCTCTGTCTCAGGAAGGTGGAATGATGTTCAGACGCTTCAGTTCAGTCGCCTCGCGCCCGCCACTGCGAGAGGTTACTACTTATGATTGCAAATTACGTAGACAAAAAAAAGGTGAAAAAAGTTTTATAGCAGATATACATATGCTCACGCCATTACTTCACATTGTGGTAGGCAGATAAGTTTAATTACATACATACATAAACTCCCGCCATTATTTCCCATTGGGGTGGGCAGTTACGTATAATTACATATATGCCCCAAAAATCCCTTAAAAGCCCCAAAGCTGTGGTCGCCTCTTACGTACATCCACCGGAAGAAATGGGATAGTGCTATACTAAGCCGACACTACACAGCTTAAATATAATACCTTCAAAGCATGATACCTTCGTAGAAATATTAAACATGATTTTTTTTATAATATAACAAGTATGTTCAAAAGATAATAGTGGTCGATAACATGAGAAGCAAACAATAAAATAAAGAGAAGACATTATGTGAAGATAAATAAGCATACATTCTACTTTTCATACAATTAATGTTTAACAGTTGTTGACTGTAAATCCACACATTATCTCGATAACAAAACTTGCCTATCACCGATCCTGCCTACCCACCTCGGATTACCGGCACAAGTACAATTTACATACATATATATACTCACGGTCATAAATCCCAAAAAGGAGTAGCCAGAGCTTTAGAGCTAGAAACTCTTCAGCCACATTTGGAAGTTGATACAAGAGGACAAGATGATAGAAATAAAGTTTCCTTGGGAGATGGGTCTCAAACCACATCGCCTAAAAACCACTTAAAAACGCCCAAGTTAGTTACGCCCACGCTTAGTCGTTTCTTACGACACCCGTGAGTAGAAAGGGGTAGTGACATTCTAAATTAGCACTACACGGCATAAGTACAAGTTACTTACTTACTTATACTCACGCCCATTATTCTCATTGGGGTAGGCAGAAACTATCGATCGCCACTTAGTACGATCTTGACAAACCTCTCTTGCTTCCCTTACATTCATTATTCTTCTCATACATGCTCTTTTATTCTTCTCACTTCGGACCCCCGCCTTTATAAGAACGTTTTCTATCTGGTCAAGAAACGTTTTACGAGGCCGTCCTCTACTAACAATCCCATCCACATTGGCTCTACATATCTCTTTCGCTACTTTATTTTCATCCTAGTACAAGTTAGAGGATCTCAAATCTCAAATACGAGTAGAGGAAGCGTGTCGACACTAATCCAGTTTGCAAGTAGGTCACCGGGACTGCACCTGTTGATTGCATTCAAACACAGCTCTTCACTCAACAGTCTCTACTAATTACACTGCTCCATGTTACAATGCCACTAAATTAGGTGCGACGGATATGAATACGGAAAGGTACGTCAAAAGCTTAAAGATGTTAGTAACTTTTGGTAACACTGGATTATAGCTACCCAGCTTCTCGTACGGTATGGGCCAATACTTATTCTGGGTGATACTCATTGAGGGAAGAAAAAGTCTGTTTCTTTAATAGCATTTAATATGATAATGTGCCCATGCAGGGATAGCGTTATCCTTATCTAACAATAACCGGCAAAAAGACATAACGTATTTAGTGTACCGTCCTAGGAATAGGAATCGGGTTGTAAGACAAATAGCCCTAAAACTTTTAGTAAAATAAATTACTAAAGAAACCAATCACACGGGTATCTTACCAAGGAAGCATTTCCCTAGCTAAAATTAATAAATATATTTACAGTAGGACCCGTTTAATACGATCACGCTTAATACGATTTCTCGTATTATACGCCCCGCTTTCCGCCAGTCCCTGCAACTTGAAACATATTTTCATACAAATCTTATCGCTTAATACGATTACGCCCCAGTCCGATCGCCATTTCTTAACTTGTCGCGCGTACGCTTTGATTGTTTTGTAATAGTGAATCATTTGTTTGTTACAATATGACTACAATTAAGAATAAGGCATTGTCACTTCAAAAATAAATAAATATTGAAAGTTTTCGATATAAAGTCACAAACAACGAATCAAACTCAGTTAGCTACTGAGATTCACTTACCTGTTTCTACGTTACGTACCACTTAAAAGAATAAACTAGAAATTAAAGAAGAAACATATCGGGAGGTGTGCAGAGTAAAAAAGGAAAAGGTAGGAAAGATTGATAAATTGGAAAAAGGTTTCAGGTCAAGCACGAGCTTCAAAACTGCCCATAAGTGGCCCCACAATATGCGAGAAAGCGCCTAAGGCACTATGAGCTGGATTTAAGACGTTTTGTTGCTTCATTGGGTGGAAGTGGAGACTTATGTTGAAATTCTTTAATTGCTCATGCATCAAAACATCTGTCAAACCTAAATAGATTATTGTTTTAAATAATGTGTTTAATGTATATAATTTCAAATATTATGAACGAAATACATGATATGTAGTACGTTCGTTTTATTTTCACTCCCCCGCATAATGCAGTTTCTCGCTTAACACGCGTTTTTGGTGGGGTCCCTGAGAAATCGTCTTAAGCGGGTTATACTGTAATTATTAATTGTATCCCTGGGTATAAAAATATTGACCTAATATTTTATAATTATTATTTAAGTAAATAATATTTTTATTCCACACCTTCTAAGATGTTAATATTCTTACTTCTATTGCTGCATTTCATGGCGTCATCAAAGAAATGATTAATTAAGTGGATAAATTAGTTTCGTTACGTTATGAGTAATGGTGGAATGCAATTACGGAACAATATCCGGCTTCTCTTTCCGCCATCATCGAACGGATCTCGGGCTTTAGTTGCCAATTTCGGCAAATTTATCATTAAATATGAAAACTGTATATTTTATTTCTTGATATAGGTTTTGCGAACCGAAAAGACGCATACAAAATAAACCCATGGGCGATTTGTCCCGCGGGTCGAAAGAACACATTTAAAAATAGTTATTGTGTGATTCGTCTTGCGGGCCGATCATCTTGTGGGTCGAAACGCCCCAGTACCCTATATTTAATATCGTTACAATTTTAAATTCGAGCTTGACATGAATAAATTGAACCGCCTTTACAGCAACTTGACAGAAACCTAATTTTTAATACTAAATTCGCTAAACAACAGAGTCGTCCACGTATGCATTTTAATTATTTTTTTTAACACGCAAACTATAAAAATACAACTTTAGGAATCCATTTTTTAACAACAGAGTAAACTCGTAACATAAATAAAATAGAAAATAGAAAACCATACAATCGAATTGAGTACCTTCATTTTTGAAGTCGGTCGAAAAGAAATTCATAAATACCTGTTCGACAAAATAAATAAGTCCTTTATCAATACAAGGACTACTCGAAATCTGTAAGTGCTTAATCGTGCGAGTAATATAAAAACAAAGGACGCTGCGGCCCGAATCGCTGAAATATCTACTTGGCCACACTCCAATATAAACCGCTTTACTCAAAATATCTATTGGAACTATCTTATTATTTCCGACCGAAACTTCGTCTTTTATATTACACAATCGACTTTATTGATTCCTTGTTATTATAACGTAAAATCGAATAAATAAACGAGGAGTGACGATTTTGTCGTAAAGCTATTTTAAAACTGATTGGGACTTTAAACATTAGGAACTTTTATAATACTCGCGAATGTAATATAATAAATACTAATTTTTCTTTTAACTTTTAAAGCAACTCCTTTACTCGCGACTCCTACGCTTTTTCTTCCTTTTCTTTTAATAACATAACATAACATAACATAAACGTTCACGCCGTTTATCCCCGAAGGGGTTGGCAGAGGTACCAATACTCCTGAACTCACATGGCAAGCGCCATCTAGTTTCCAGAGAAGGTACCCACGTT
Source organism: Bedellia somnulentella (assembly GCA_963576735.1). NCBI lineage: Eukaryota > Metazoa > Arthropoda > Insecta > Lepidoptera > Bedelliidae > Bedellia > Bedellia somnulentella. The sequence continues at coordinate 13,501,128 of OY755184.1, forward strand.
TTGCTTAGACAGTGTACTCACGTGACAGGGGGCAGGCCTATCGCCGTTTTTGTACGAATACACTGTCACATGACTAAGTACAACTCAGCCATGTGGGTTTCCTCACGATGTTTTCCCTCACCGTTAGCAACCATGATAAATTAACCACACATATAACTTAAGAAAAGACAAATTGGTGTAGGCCCGTCCCAGGATTGGAACTCACGCCCTTCTGTTTTTCGGGCGGGTGTTCTACCCACTGGACTATCATGTCGCCAATAAAAAAACTTGAATTTTCAAGATATACATCAGTTTAACAAATATTCAAACAGGTAGCTAGAAAAATTGAGCTGTTTATATTCTTCGATGGGTTGTCCAAAACCATTTGGAGGCTCAGGTGAGGGACATAATAGAAGCTGTAATAAAAATAATAATGTTTTAACAGATTTTCAACACAGCAATAATAAGGAAGCGTTCAAGAAAATCATGAATGACGGTCCAGCGAGAATTGACAAATGTAATCGATATTCCACAGCGGTAGTCGCGGTCGTATGTTTTTCAAGGGGTCCGTTACGCGGCGACACTTTTACGAGCTCGCGATAAAAAGAAACACTGTTTTGTGTTTTATTGATATATAAAAATGGAGTAAATCTCTTTCTGCTTAGTTCGCGATATAAATATGGCATAAATGGGGTGTGATGTATTTGTAATGTAACGTTCGGTTTACAAATTGCTTTTGTTATGGCCTTGTGTGTTTTATAGTCGCTGGGTTTTTGTTTTGTCTTTTGGACCTAAATTGCTGAGTTGGTACGACTTCGTACGATTTAAATATTCTCTAGAAAAACTGAAGGCTTAAGTAATAATTCTTCAAGCCTTGATCCTCTGACACAGACATGCATACATTTTTTTTCCATAACTCTCAAATTAAATTATTATTTCCAAAATTAAAGAGTAGATTACCCACGATTAATATTGACCCTTTTATTTACGCATGAGATAGTCAATGAATAAACTTAATAAACATAACATAAAAACGTTCACGCCGTTTATCCCCGAAGGGGTTGGCAGAGGTACCAATACTCCTGAACTCACATGGCAAGCGCCATCTAGTTTCCAGAGAAGGTACCCACGTTTTGCTTAGACAGTCTACTCACGTGATAGGGGGCAGGCCTATCGCCGTTTTGTACGAATACACTGTCACATGACTAAGTACAACTCAGCCATGTGGGTTTCCTCACGATGTTTTCCCTCACCGTTAACAACCATGATAAATTAACCACACATATGTCTTTAGAAAAGACAAATTGGTGTAGGCCCGACCCAGGATTTGAGCACTAGTCGCTTGCACGATAACCGAGTGTTCTACCCACTGGGCTATCACAAATAAAATACAATATCAATACGAGGGCGATACTAATTAAATATTTCGCGAACGTACTCGAAACTTGGAAATATTAATGGTGGCTAATCAAATTTGAGTCAGCTCGCTCACTGTGGGTTCCGTACATAATATATTCTAACTAGTTTACACTTGGCTTCCTTTCATTACAGTTTCACCAAGTTAGGCTATTAACATTGCTTGTGGAGTCATAATGTCACTAAAATTTGGTAGTCTTGTCGCTAAAATTATTAGTTATATCTCACAGTCACATAGGAGTGACAAAGGTTTGTGAAAATCACGTGACTTTGATTTCAAATGGTGTTTATAGTGTGTGTGTGTGTTTATATAGTGTTTTAAATAATAATTTTGTTTGTTTGTTTAGTAGTTCTGAGAAGAGGTTGTTAACCATTACTTATACCTTTTAGTAATAGGGTGGGTTCAACCCTTTTTTTTCCTCATTGAATTTTATTTTATATGGCAACGGTTATCAGGTGGACTATTGGTATATGTGGGTAGATCTATTTACATACAAGTACTCAGACTCTTGACACTTAAAAGGAAAGTTAATTAAAAGAAAATTATTTTGTGAGATACAGCCGTTCGTTTATTTTTATATTCTCTGAACAATATATTTATTTCTCAAAGATCACAAACCACAAACACCTATGCTCTAAATACGAAACTGTATTAATTTTAACTAATTTTATTCTATATAAAGAAAACAAGTTGTATTTTGCGAAAGGTGAGAGCGTAAGTTAAATGGACATATTTACTCGTATTGGCTCGAACTGCCCATAATAATTCATTTTAAAACGATTCGGCGAGGCGCGGTGCAGGTACACTCGAACACTTCTTAAGCTTCTATTTTAGTATATACTAGATACATACATTATTAATATTCAAATCATACGAAGTATAACATGTTTTTTTTCTCTTATACAAGAAATGTCTGACTAAGAATCAATATTAATAATAAAGTGACAGAGCTTCAACATTTACTTCCCTTAAAAAAAACACTATATGAGTATTGAAGTATGAGTATTGAATATTTTATTAATAATTCTCGATTTGGGTTCTTATTACTTGGGTTTCCATTTTTTTCAAACGTCTATTTTCTTGGTCTTGCAACGTCCTACGGGATAATTAAAAGAACACGGGAAAACCATGTCTTCACGTGACCATGATAACTGAAAATGATAACTTTTATAATAATAATGATAACATGATAACTGAAAAGTTTTCGAAACGTCGGGCTTTAAAAAACCATGTAATAACACGCGATTAATACTCGTATATCCGAAAGTCAAAAGTTGTTTTAATTATAATGTGCAATCGTGAAAGTCTTAGAAAATACTATGTCCTAATACTACTACTAATAAACCTAATGTGTGGGATATGTAAGTTAACTTGTAACTTCATTTAATTGTCACGTACGTCACACTGCCACTGAATCAATTCTATTTGCTCTGACAGCATTCATAAGTATCGGTTGCATGCACACACAAAATAGGGGTTGCAAATAAGAGCCTCGATAGGCCGATTCAGTTCATAAAGGTTGGTTCTGGCTGGTATACTAAAACTTCAAATAGTTTTTAATTATTTTACAAGATGTTGGTTTGAGTTGGTTTATTTCTAATTTGCAGTACAGCAACGAAAGGTAACTTATATGTGCACTGCTCTGATTTGTTATAATACTTCAATATTTAAAATGAGATCTAATGACGTAACCACGAAAATTTATCATCCGTTAATAAACTTTCCAAACAACAATTTTTACTAACTTTATACTTAATTAGATAGGCCAAGGAGTGAGCCATGCAGCCTATTCCTATTTAAGAGTAAACAAATTCAAATTGATAGAACGTTGGCGTGTCGTTTATTGTACACCGCGCGGCGTGCGGGCTAGGGCGTCAATTTTCCGGCCCGGTGGCGCGAGAGCGCTGATTGGAAGCCCTGATCATGCTGAAAGAATATTGCTATCCAGACTGCAGCTGTATTCATTTTGCCCACTGCGATAGGTTTTTGTGATACTACGATTTTGCTCGTATTTAATGTTTATTATTAGAATGACAAAAGGCAAATTGAAAAACCGTTCAGTACCAGCTAGAAACAGTTGGTCAAGAATTACCTGAATCTTGATACTTAATACTACTGAATGATACTGTTCATATCTTTATTTACTTTTATACTGGCATATAAATGATTATTCTATTCTATTCTTACGGTAACAACTCGCTGATAGAATAAGATGGCAGGGATGGAGATGATAAAATTTTGGATTCAATTGTAAACATTTTATTTTTAGCCATCTGACATCTTGTTTCATTCGCTAATTTGCATTTGAAATTATGTAATTAGATTGTCATGACGCTTAAAGCTAGATCTCCTTGCAATCTTTAAATTCAAATTAAGTCGCATATACTTTAAAACATTAAAAGTTAAGTAAGACTTTTAATAAGAACATTGAATTCCTCCTGGAAACAAAGACAAAGCTTACTTTAAGCTAATTCTAGGTCACAGAGCAAAGTTTTACATCGAAACAGTAATCGCATTACTCCGAATAATTAAACACAATAAATAACCTCTGAGTCACAGCAAAATTCGAGAGATCCAAGTTTTCGAATAGATAATTCGCTACGCGATAGGAACGAGCCAAATATTAATATAAATCACTCGGATTCGAACTGCTCCGAGTTTTGTTTTTATCGTGTTTTTCCTTAGTTAGTTGTTTCGATAAAAGAAATATTATACTGCTTGAACAATAATGTTCAGGATACACGTGGATCTTTCAGCGCGATGAATTATTAGGTCTTATTATGCCTTAGTGTATTCCAAGCTATGAGTTTTTATTGTATTTTAAAAACCTATCCTATTTAAATTTATCAAATTCCGGTAGTGAAATCGCGAAAAACACGCTTCTTTTATGTAAATACTAAATCATATCGCTACATTTGCTGATAATCAGGTAAAACTTAAGATTCACCTCCAATAAATTTCGGGCTTTCACAATACGTATGCTTCATCAACTTTTGAAGGAAACATTGTTCGCGGAAGTTCGCATGCAAATTAAAAAAAAACCTTATTCCCTCTGTTAATTAAATCATGTTACATTGACATTCATATCTATTTACTCACCAAAATCTGCAAAGTCACAGTAACGAAATGTTCACAGTTATAAAACTAAAAATTTCGGTACGTAGAAAACTTTTAAGTTAATTAAAATGTCTGGCGGCTCTGTTTCAACCTCGGAATATTTAAATTCGTAATTTTAGGTCACAAATTATTAAATGTATGAAATCTTAAAATAGCTTCCATTCTTCTTTTTTGGTAATGTTTGCCGTTCTTAGGGCTTCATGGCTGAATGGCAAAAATGACACCCTATTAGTTTCGTCATGTATTTTGGTCTGTGCGTCTGAGCGTCACAATTTATTTCCGAATTTATTTGTGACTACAAACATAGCTTAAAACACAGTTCACAATTTCAGTTACTAATCCAAAATAATAAACAATTAGTAAAATTTCCTAGCGAAAAACATTAAAATAAACAAACTATTCGGTTGAATTCAACCGTTGTGCAATTGTTGGTTCTGACTTCTAACTTACGTTTGTTTTAAAACTTAGTTGTGAAAGTTAAATAAAAAGGTCAATTATTGATTTGCTTTTCAGTTTGTCCGGCGGTTTTTTTTAATAATATATTTTGTACTCTTTTAAATCTTGAAAATAATAATGTAATATAGGGTAGAGGACTTCAAATCAATCTGTACTTATTAGTTTGTGGCGAAGTAATTACTGATTTATTAAAGCGTTAATTTATACGCTGTATATTTTAAAGTCAGTATATCAATTCATCTCTTTCCGTGATTAGTTTTAGTAAAATAATTTAAAACCAAAATCATACCACGACGTTTTAAAAAGACACGGGGCCAAATAGAAAAGAATAAATTCGAAGATGTTCAGCATGGAAAAAATATATTTCTATAATCAAATCAGTTCTGTTCTTGATTTTTTTCTTTTCTTTGAGGGTCTCATAACAAAAGAACTATCAAATAAGTTTGTCTGTTTGCCTGTCCGTCTATATACCAGGGTATATGTCACATGCAGCAATAGTTATTTATGTATATATAAAATTTTCACAGACATGTTACCAAACAAAAACATTATTTTCGCTTGATATTGATAAAAATAAGTTATAAAATTCGAGAGGAGCTCACATACACCAGATATGGTATTTATATTCTGTAAACAATGGTGCTAAACTCCTCGTGCGAGCTTAGCTTCTCACTTGGCTGGTTTTTGATGTTATTATCATTGTTAAATTATGTTTGTATCGATATATAAACGCTTTTCTTCCTTAAAAAGGTATCTTCTTTCTTACTATATGACCTTAAACCAAACATACATAGATATACTCACGGCTATAATTTCCTAAAGGGGTAGCCAGAGCTTTGGAATAGGAAATTCCCAAGCCACTTTTGGAAGTTGAGTGGGGAAAAGACGGTTATAATAAATAATTGTTGGTGATGTGTCTCCAACCACATCACCCAAAAATCACTTCAGAAGCCCCTATACCCTTAGTCGCCTCTTACCATCACCCATGGGTAAAGGAAAATTAAAATCAATATATAATGACAATTTCGAAATAATCTTAAATTAGACGATCGTATTGGTTCGACGATTGATCTTATGATTCATTTGCAATCCGTACAGTTATGTAAAAGGTGTAGTAAATGCGTCATCGAGATATATTTGCCATCGGTTACCTACAAAACATATATTTAGATCCGCTGTATATGTAAATACGATTTAGCTTTTCATAGATCATTCAATAGAGCAGTTTGTTTTGTCTACGATTTCAATACTTTTTAAGTTGGGAATGGAAACGAATGGACCGAGACTACTCGTATAAATGCACATACACCATTTTCAAATTCAAACGTTCCATCCGTATATCCCCGAAGGCGTTTGCAGACGCACAAATACTTCTGAACATTACGTGACCCACATTTTGCTTGGACAGTGTAATCTCGTGATAGGGGGCAGGTTTATCGCCGTTTCGTACGAAAGCGCTGTCACATGACTAAGTACAACTTAGCCATGTGGGTTTCCTTACGGTTAGGGATCACCGTTAACAACCATGATAAATTAACCACATATCTGACTTTAGAAAAGATAAACTGCTGTAGGCCCGACCCGGGATTTGAACCCTCATCGTCTGTACGATAAGTGGTGTTCTACCCACTGAGCTATCACAGTTGTTACATCATTATTTTTATACACCATTTTCTATTCGTGAAAAAAAGCTCTTTAAACCAGTTCAAAGCTCTAATTAAGCGTATACCTGTAACATGATGCAATATGTATGTAATTAATTTTTAACGACTTCAGAGTGCTCGTAGATTGGATCACTATGAGTATTTCATTGGTTTGTATACGGGACCACTATACTAACTCATTTTTTTTTAAATGAAACATGAAACTGCCTTTCTTAAATAAATGCCTTAGAAAATAAAGCACATGTTCAACTAAAAAAATATAATTTATTAAACAAGATCCTATTTGGCTGAAAGTATTCGTCACTATCTTTAATATATTGATAATCTCTAAAGTGGTATGAATACTAATTCAATTCTCCCCGCAAAAGCTTTAATATAGAATAGAAAAAAATATAAAAAAACATTATATTGGGATGGCAATGTTTGTAATCATTTACATATTATTGTGCTAGCTTAGCTGTGTAGTGTCGGCTTAGAATAGCACTACCCCATTTCTTCCGGTGGGTGTACGTAAGAGGCGACTAACGGTATTGGGGCTTTTTAAGGGATTTTCGGGCGATGCGGTTGGAGACCTGTCACCAACAACCTTTATGCTACCATCTTTTCCCCACTCAACTTCCGAAAGTGGCTGTGAAATTTCTAATTTCTCAGCTCTGGCTACCCCTTTTAGGGATTTATAGCCGTGAGTATATGTATGTATGTATGTATTACAAACATTTATCTTCTCAATTATTTCTCCGTGTTTTAACGAGTAATTAATTTAGTACGATCTTCATACAAATTTAAATATTTATTTTTTTAACTGCTTTGTGCGTGATGTTGATAAGTTTATGTGGATTGCGAGGATGACATAAATTGTAATAAAACACAGACTCATGTGATGTGAAGATATTGAAATGACCTTCTGTTTTATCATTTAATTGGTTGTAGCTGCACTGGTACTATTTATCTGTGAGAAAAGAATAAGATGTTGTGAAACAACTGCAGGGCAAGCACGAGCCATGTTTAAACTAGTTATCGCGTGGGATAAAGCAGCCATCTCTTACGCACATACTTAGTATCGTATACTGCCATCTCATTCTAACCGTTATCGTGTCGATAAAATAGCGCTCGTGCTTGCCCTTTGAAGTATTTTGGTGGTTATAGTGGTTATCGGAAATATCTGTTTTTAGGTAGAAGTTATTTGATTTGATCGAAGTAATTTTGATAGCTCAGTGGGTAGAAGCAACCGTGATAGCTCAGTGGGTAGAACACTGCTTATCGTGCAGATGATGAGGGTTCAAATCCCGGGTCGGGCCTACACCAATTTTTTATAGTCAGATTATGTTTTCGAAACATACATGGCTAAGTTGTACTTTGTCATGTGACAGTGTATTTGTACAAACACGGCGATAGGCTTCCCCCTGTCATATGAGTATACTGTCCAAGCAAAATTTGGATCCTCTGACACTGTCACGTGGTGTTCAGAAGTGTTAGTACCTCTGCTAGCCCTTCCGAGGATATACGGCGTGAAATTATGAGTTTTTTTTCATAGTAGTAGGATCTTACCATCCCACGAATAGATAAAAAAACATGTTTATTTATCGACGACATGTTGTCCAATGGGTAGAACACCCGCCCGAAAACAGAAGGGCGTGAGTTCCAATACTGGGTCGGGCCTACACCAATTTGTCTTTTTTAAAGTCATATGTGTGGTTAATTTATCATGGTTGGTGAGGGAAAACATCGTGAGGAAACCCACATAGCTAAGTTGTATTTAGTCATGTGACAGTGTATTCGTACAAAACGGCGATAGGCCTGTCCCCTATCACGTGAGTACACTGTCCAAGCAAAACGTGGGTACCTTCTCTGGACACTAGATGGCGCTGCCATGTGAGTTCAGAAGTATTGGTACCTCTGCCAACCCCTTCGGGGATAAACGGCGTGAACGTTTATGTTATGTTATGTAATGTTTATTTATCAAAAACAATCTCATAGACATAAAAAAACCTACTCCCTAAAAAAAGGGCAGAGCCCTGTGAGCATACGATAAGTAGTAATACAAACTTATAATAACTTTAATTGTTAATAGCAAATGTAGTACAAATATAAACAAATAGAAATAATCAATGTAACGACAACCAAAGTATACATAAAATGTATGTGTATTTGTACATGTGTGTGTGTGTGAATTGAGTGTGACTTTATATATATATATAGGGAATTTCTAATTCCCCAGCCACTTTTGGAAAGTTACTTTTAGTACCCCTTTTAGGGATTTATAGCCGTGAGTATATGTATATATGTATGATAAATAATTCATACAATGATATACTATTTATGTGTAAAATTCTAAGAATATATATTCAACAATACTTCAGTTTCCTCATAAGTCAACTTGAGAAGGTATTCACGTACTCTTAAAGCAAATTCATGGTTATTAAGACCATAAAAATTTAATATCCTATTTAGCCGGTTGTATAAATGAGAAACGAGGAACTGAGAGAACATGTGACTAAAGGAAGTATTGAACCTCTTTACAGAACATACTAAGGAGATAAAATGGAGTATTAATATGCTGATATTTAGTCATATCAAGTATAAAAAGTTTCCTGACTGTGAGTACGTAAATGCGTAGTAAAAATGCCACCTTAAATAGTGCTCTCTGTGCTCTTTCCAACCGCAAGAATTTCGTTTTATGACACCCACCCCAAGATGTAACGCAAAATGTCAGTAAACATTGGCAAAGTGAGACATAGATTGTTTTAAGGAGCTCAAATTGGATGACGTGACACAAATTTTTTAAAATAAATATTAACTTACGAACACGAGAGCAGAGTTGAGAGAGCACGAGAGAGAAATGTGTACATACATACATACATATTCTCACCCCGTTAGTTACCATTGGAGTAGGCAGAGACTATCGATCGCCACTATGTACGTTCCTGGCAAATCTTTCTAGCTTCATTCACATCCATCAATCTTTTCATACATGCTCTTTTATTCTCCGTACTACGGACACCTGCTTTTTTGAGTACATTTTCTATTTGATCCAAATGTGTCCTCCGAGGTCGTCCTCTACTAACATTACCTTCCACATTGTTTCTATAGATCTCTTTTACCAATTTACTGTCATCCATCCTCTCTATATCTATATAGAAATGTGTCTTATGCGGTTATTCGATAAGTTTTACCTATGATATTAATTCCCAGACAAAGACTTTCATAGCATAGTTTAAATATTTAATACGTTAGAAAAGTCGCTATGCTAATTCTAAATTTAGAATGATTAATTATGTACCACTCGTCTCACATATTATTTATTTATGAGTTAGCGGATAGCAAAATTGTGTTTCATAACTATGCGACAGATTGACGGACATACTGTCAGCACATTGTGGTATGCGTCGTTTTTTTATTTTGCTCTATATATACTTTACGACTAAAGACTGAAGAGCGGCGATATCTAGTTTTAGTCGATTTTAGATTTTTTTCGTTTATTATAGGTTATTAATATAGAATAACTAGCTGAACCGGCAAACGTTGTTTTGTCATAAAAGTTAGGTCTCGGGAATTTCTAGTCGATAAAATTAAAAGTTAGGGTTGTTTAACCCTTATCACTTCGGAGTATAAAACAGTTATAAACCTGTTCTCAGACCTACCGAATGAGTATGCAAAGTTTTATTTCAATCGGTTCCGATTTTTAGGAGGAGTTTAACGACAAACACTGGGACCCGGGAGTTTTTATACTATATGATAATTAAGCTAATATTATCGCTATGCATAAATGCTAATTAATCTCAACCAAGTTTCCATTCTACTATTTCCTTGTTATGTGAATGTATTCTAATTTACTTTTCTTATTGTTACAGGGGATTCGGTAAACAGGGATTTCAGTGCCAAGGTAAGGACAGCATCCAATTATGTTTGTATAATTAACTCGTGGACTCCGATTCGATTACTGGGGTGAGTGAGTCTAAAACCAGTTGATATGATTTCAAAATTAAACTGGCTTCGTAGGACATGTAAATTTGTCGGTACCAGTTACTATAACTGCGTGGAAAACCATGACTAAATCACACTATTTAAAATTGAAACAACTTTTTGATTTTCGGATATTTTAATCGCGTGTTATTACATTATTTTTAAAGCTAATGTAACTTAAAATTTTGTGAAGGTAGTTAGTATTAATAATTTTATAGTACTGTATAATGACAAATAACACCTCAGTCTTCCCGTGACCATGATAACTGAAAAGTTTTCGAAACGTCGGGCTTTAAAAATAATGTAATAACACGCGATTAAAATATCCGAAAATCAAAAAGTTGTTTCAATTATAATGTGCAATCGTGAAAATCTTAGAAAATACTATGTTAATCACACTATTTAATTTAATATAACAACAAATTTTATAAAGTCTTCTTAGAATAGCGTTACCTCATTTGTTACCCATAACCAACCCATAGGTTATCGTTAGAGGCGACATAGGGTTTCGGGGCTCTTTAAGTGATTTTTGGGCGATCCGATTGAAGATTTATCACCAGAAACATTTATTTTACAATCTTTTCCCCTCTTAAATTCTGAAGTGGCTGAAGATTTTTTTGATTCTGAAGCTCAGGGGTCAGCACCTTTTAGGGATTTATAGCTGTGAGTATATGTATGTATGAGTTTTATTGACCAATATTAAACTCAACTAGTGAAGTAGCGAGAAGACGGCAAAATTTGTAATAAAAATACACATACGCAGGCCACTAGTTACCACTGAGGTGGGCAGGGACTATCCATCACCATGCACGATCCTAGCAGAGCTATTGCGCTTAATTCACATTCATAAATCACGATTCGTTTTGTTTACTATTTATATAATATTTTCTTCCAGTTTGCAGTTTTGTGGTTCACAAAAGATGCCACGAGTATGTTACATTCACCTGCCCTGGGGCCGACAAGGGAGCGGATTCAGACGTAAGTATTATTTTCGATTCCGAAATAATTATTTAAGAGATTTTTTTATAGTCACTTTCATTTTGAAAACGTTAAGAAGTCTGTTGCAGTCATGATCAATTTGATTTTCCAATTGAGTTCTAAATTCAAATCAAATTGACAGCACTTTTAGCCTAACAAAAAAATGTTTAATTATGTTCTAATAAATTTATTTGAATGTATTCTTTCTCGTTATTTGGCGTAATTTAGAATGAGACTACTTTTTAGAGATAAGTTCATAACATAATTGTATTGTTTCATGAACTAAAGTCTATTACCGTGTAGTGTCGGCTTAGAATAACACTACCTTATTTCTACCCGTGGGTGATCGTAAGAGGCGACGAAGGGTATAGGGGCTTTTTTTAAGCTTATAAATATAAAGACGAATAGAAATCAAAGATTTTGCGGAATTATGACAATATTCAGTAATTTTAAGTGCAGATCTTTATATGGACATGAATTTCACTATGCAGTAGTGACATTTTGATTGCACATGATATATAATGAAATAATTCGCAAAACACTCTTCGTACTTCGACTGGTGTAATTTTAAAAGCTGTTATTGATACTTCTACAGGGTATGATATGAGATATATGATCATATTTAACAACAAAGACTATAATACTATATGTTTTGATATGCACCTGTTATTTATGTATTTTAAAATTTGCCTAGAACTGTCATAAATTCTGCCCTTATAGCAAATTTTTTTTGCATGCAATGGCATATTTTAATACATAGCAACAAATGCTGAAACTATAGAAAATTTACATCTTTTACTCGAAATTTCGAGGAGATTCTGAATTGGTACTCTGTCAGTGTGTTATAAACCGTTAGGTGGTGTTTTAAAAAAATAAAGAAAGAAATTACTTTATTCTTGTATGTGTACACATAATTTAACCTCATGTAAGATGAAATAGAATTTATGGCAGGATAAGGGCATAAATATGATCGTCATTAATGAAAAGTCTTTTAAATAATAAGTAGTAATGATTATAAAGAAAAACGGTAACTAAACTATTTTTTTGTAAGAGAATACAATTATTGAATAGTTGTTTAGTTATCTAAAGTACCTTTAAGAATAATCAAACCTTAAGTTAAGAAAATATTGTAACACCTAACTTGTGTATTTTCTGTAGCGTGTTTCCGAACATGTGTTACTGGGTCTATTTCATATAGTTTAATCATTTCGAAAATTTGTTTTTAATTTTAACATAATTACCATGTACAATTTATATTTTCTTGTTTTAAAATACCCGAATCATATACACAGGCCAACGTAACATTATATTTTAAAAAGAGTTTAATTAACCTTCTTTTGTGGTAGAACTTTTACATTGCGTTTTGTATGTAGGCGGACCGTCAGACAGCTCAGTGATAATAACGCTAAAGTTTCGAATTTGTTTTCGTTAATTATTCTTTTTCATCATATTATTACAGCCAATTTTTCACGTTGCCAATATGTTGAATATGTTGTGAAATATTTCACGGAACAGATGTTCGAAAGTAAATGCAAATTACATCGGGCTTTTTTTGAAATTTTACCTGATGACATTTTGAATTTGTAAAAAAACTGATTCATGCTATGAATGAATTTATTTAGTTGTACTTACATGTGAGACATAGTAACAGTGCCAATAAAAGTATTTGGGACAGTTGATGCATCTTTCCACAGAACCTCATCTTTCTCAGGACGGGTTAGGCTAGGTTATTAACAGACCAAGTATTATATAATAAGCATAACATAAAACATGCAATATGCAGATAGAGTTAATAACGAATGGAAGTAGAAATACCTTTTTCTGTTTAGTTCATACACTTTGGAATACCTCCACAGTTATTTCATAATTATATCTCTTGAAAACGTTTTAGAGACAAAGCAAAATATGATAGTATAAAATGATTAAATGTAGCTCTAGTGGTTAGCTGAGTAAACACCCGGTGGTGTGCTCGCTGTGCAAATCAGGATTAAAAGGCCCAGATAATTTATTAGCTTGTGAAAACTTTTAATCCCAACGGTTGGGAGTTCGACATTAAGCGGGCGCACATTTTGTTGAAACTTGAATTCATTACTGATTTATTTGGTGGTTCCTGTACAATTTGTTATTTTAGGGGTTTTAAAATAACTGTTATGTAACGTATGTACAATATGTATGTATAATAATGTGTAACGATATAATTTGTGGTTGATTGATCATGTGATGACAGCAATTTTGTCTATTTGTCCTTACTGGTGGTGGTATAATGTTAGACTTTGTCTTTGTATTTGCTACTTTACTAAAGAAAAATGGTGCAAAAGTATTTAAATACATGCTCCTTGCTTTCATTCGTTTTCTAAGTCTCATGTGATTAATGACTGAAGTACGTCTTTATTGCTGAAAGAGTATATTTTAGTAATAAATTGTTTATAATTATTGTAAATATGATGTAAGCTACGCAGCATTTAAAATATGAAATACAATTAGTTTTCTGTTAAGTGAAATAAACTTTTGTATATTAATTAAAGATGTTTTGTTAGAATCAAACAAAGAAATTGTGATTATAACTACACATGACACATTCGCTCGATATGCCTGATAAGATTACCACTTCTGTATGCAAAAATAGTATAAGAAAAATGTGAAATGATGTAATGCTATTTGCGAACCAGGACACGCGAACCCGACACAACTTCCGCGTGTACACGTACGCCTCCCCGGCGTTCTGCGACCACTGCGGCTCCTTGCTGTACGGCCTCCTTCACCAGGGCCTCAAGTGCCAAGGTACACTGACATTGGACGAAATGCGCCACTTTGCCATCGCTTGAGAATCTTCGCATTCGCTTCGGTCATGTGCTGCTATTTATTACGTTTATTTTTGTACACTATCAGCAACCATTGAATAAACCGACTTTAATTACATTAAACAAAAGAAGAATATCCTCACATGTGAAGTCAGTTTATCAATAACCTTGTGCTGATATTGTGGAAAAAATAATAAAAACTCTTTCTATCTGGTGTTTTTATAACTGTCTGTAACATAAGCGCGCTAGAAAATTAATTTTCCAATCTGAATATGAATTGCGAAGTTTAGTTTTTAGCGCTTTTCTTGTTATTTCATAATTATCTCTGAAAAGCTTTTTGTGCTAACATTTTTATTGTTTTATTGTACTGTCTGCCGCACACCACTGTCGGCTTTAGTCTCGGCCTAATGGGTATTCCGAAGTATCTTTTGCCTGTTGATGTGCGGTTGGCAGTACTTTTATTACATTATTTTACTGTAGTTACATTTTCGCTTGACACTCAACAGGTTTCATGTCGGTTGTGTTTTTATGCTAATACTCGTACGAGCTCATGTTTTCTTATCTCGAATGTTCCTTTGTTGTACTGAGTATAATTTTTAAGGGAATGACGGTCGCAGTAATTTTCGTACCCGAATAATTTCTGTTCTGTTCCGTTCAAAAAGGTCGGAAACGTGCCACACAAATGGAATACGTGGACGTTCATTGCCCCGACATTTTGCGACCATTGCGGCACTATGCTACATGGCCTGGCCAGCCAGGGATTTAAGTGCGCAGGTATATACTTGGCTGTGCCGTCAAAACAATAGCGTTGAATGTTGTCCCGCCACTGTCCATGATGGTAGCACTGTGCACCGTGACCCGGGTATAGCATTTGGTTATGGAAGTGTTTGTGAAACCAGCGAAATCCATTCTGAAATGCACAGCACAGTATATTTGATACATGAATGAATCGAATCCTGGTTTGATAGAAAAGATCCCATAGAATTGTCGGAGTACTTCGTGACTAATCACTATCCGCACAGTGTGTCGGTTCGTTGTCACGTTCTATAAATATTGTTATTTTCCACTTGTGCCGGACTGTTGCATGTTTCGTTTCATAAAATTAATAATTCTAATGGCTAAAGTAGTATGTGCTCCACACTAATAGCGACTTGCGAACTAGTTTGTACTGCGCTGGATTTTAAATGTACTTGTTGCACGAACTTGCACTAAAATGTTGAATTTATTTAAAGTTTCTTACTGATGTAAATACACTTCACAGCTGTGGCACAGAACACTTTGAACTTTCATTTATCGTAATAATTGGAGGTACTTTCAACATGGCTGAATTGTAGATAAATATTGCAGAGAGAAATACGATTTGAAAGCATTCCAGCGAATACTATTTAGAGCGATTGGTCTCCGTTTCCGGTGATAATTTACACAGATTTTCCACCGGAGTGGGTCTCAATTACGATTGGAAATTATTCTCAAATGAGATCTTTATTTGATAATGTATATTTCACGTTTAAAATATTTAGCGCGACGTAGTTTTTTAGGCTAGTTCAAGTTAATGGAAACTCCTCACTAACGGTCCATTACTGTACCATCTTTGCACCTTTTATTAAGTTAGAAGTGGCTGATGAATCATCCATTCTGAAGCTCAATCCATTTTTTATTATAGCAGGAGGGCAATTCTCACACGGTAGACATTATATCACTTTCGATATTTATCACTTTTGTGATATTTTGCGATCGATATTTGACTTGAGCTATTCTCACTCCATCCGATCGATATTTTTCTATTGAAAACCAGCCGATATGATGATATATATCAAAGGATGATATCGTGTGGTCACGATCAGACGATATGATGATATTTGAAGATGTCGTGCGAACGGTAGCCATTTTGTTTTTAAATTTTGTTTGAATATAGATAGAAAATAAAAAAGTAAGTAAATATATTAAATGGATCATAGATCAAATAGTCTTAGAAGTTGTAAAAAATGTCTACTTGGATCAACTTTAATTTTATTATTAAAATATAAAAAATATATTATTTTTCCATTATAAAATTTCCAAAACTAAATTCCGTTGTCGGACGGTCCATTTGGGAATTCAGACTTTGCAAGGTACACTTAAAGTAAAATTTAAACAAACCAAAACATATGTAAATATTGACAGATATGAAGACCTTTTCATATCTAAGATGACAGTTAAACTGACCTTTCATTCAATTAATTCGCTTGGATCATTGATTTCAGTCTTCGTTCTTTAATGTCTAAGGAAAAATTACTACCGTGTGCGAGAATACAGTTTCAATCAATCAATAGAAATATATTTCACTTTGTGATATTTTGCACACGACATTGAACACTTGATATAATTTCTATGATAGTAATGATATCGAACTTGCGAGAATTGCCCTCCAGAGCGTGGATAAATATATCTTATAATTTTCTATCAGTTGATTTGATTAGCTGGTTTACGAGTAACAAATTTCGGTTAGTTTAGCATTCAAATACTTATTATTATTACTGAAATATTATTCCGGAATACTTGAGTTCTTCTAAGGGACTTCTAACCAGAAAACTTTTTATTAGAAATATTACTAAAATATCAGCCAAAGCTTTGTAATAAATGTTGAGTCAACGATTTTTGAATGAGATGGCAAAATATTTAACACTACGTGGAATTTACTAACCACAACTTTATTCATAAATAACACGAGAAACAGATAAATGTTGTAAGTTGTCGTTTAATTCACATACACACTCAGAGGACATAGTTCTAGTGTAAGCTGCTAAGTTTAATTAAAATGGCGCAACTAAAGTATGGCGCTCATTGAACTGAGCTTATTGCGTTCTACCCGCTATTTACTGAATAGAGATTTCTTGTTCGGGAAATTGCAAAATTAATACTCTGAAATATTAGGATTACAACTACCTTGAAGTGCTTAGGAGGATGGTAAATTTTATTCGGAGGTCAAGGGTTAAATATTTATATAACCCTTTTGGATATTTATATGACAATATTGGTAGTGATGTATATGTGAATGTTCACCATTTAATGCACATTAAGACTTGGAAACTATTGAGTTTGACAAGGTTGGCCACTTATAAACAACGATACTTTATCACACTATATTTGCCCTTTAATAGAGCAAAAAATAACACAGAAGTCAAGTTGCTTAATGTTTATTTGTCTCATAATAAATTAATTGATAAGTTTTTCAAACAGTTCAAAACATTGCGACTTTCATATAAAATTTAAACTAGTCTTGTTCTGTATGTATTTAATCCAGCCATATTGAAGTATTGACCATTAGTGTATATAAAAGCTTAGTGCAAACCAATCTCTATTATAATTAAGGAATTATTATTTTAATCTTTATATTTGATGTAAAATGTTAGTGTTTCATATTCCTCTATTTATCTATAGTATCGGATGTTACTCTGGGTGTTTGTGTAGATCTAGACTAGATAGTATTATAATTAATATAGAACCTTTACAATTATATTATAACGGTAGTTTAGTATACACCAGCACTATGCATGTAATAAAAATGGCACCTAATTAAGGTTTTGGTATTTTTAATATTTAATATAGTAAAGCTGGTAAGTATTCTGATTAAAAATTATAATTAAAAACTTACGTATTTAAAACTGATTATTTGGTTTCTAACAATTGCTTCCTTTTATTTATTTCTTCGTAATAACATTTGCTACTGAAGTCTGATGGCAAGTCTATTACTTATGTGACTAAAAAGTCTATTGTAGTAATTTTATAAAATTATTATAAATTACGGCGAAGCTACTTGTGCGACTGCATTTTTTTATTTTGCTACATAAACGTTGTCGACTCTATCATAAATGTGGACCTGACCGAAAATCCATTGGTTTATTCATGTGTCCTCTTTTGGTGAAAATAAGTTAATAACATTCTACCTACAAACTAATTTCACAAAAATAAGTAAGGCTTTGTCAGTCTGCGATAGAAATTGTATACATATGTCTATTTAATATTCTGTTTTGTTGATGACACTCCGACCAATAAAAAAGGAACTACTATTTAGTCCCATCAATTAAAAGTCTTCTTATTATACATGGGATAACTAAGTTATACAAAAAATAATAACAACAATCCTTATTAGCACCTCTTACAGTACTCTTAGCTTCAAGTTACGGTGATAATTAATGAAATTAATAATTTATCAAGGTTTGGTATATAACCAAGTGTAAGGGAAACATCGTGAGGAAACCTACGTGGTTAAGTGGCACTTAGTCTAGTGACAGATAATTCAACAAAGCGACGCGAAAGCTTGACCCCTATCACGTGAATGCACTGTCCAAGCAAACAGTGGGTACTCTGAACAACAGGTAGCCAAAATGTACCACCTGCATAGCTAGAACGAGCGTCCTTTTAACTAGATATCGCGTGGAATAAGACAGCCATCTCTGACGCACTTTCTAAGTATCGTCTGTCATCTCATTCTAACCGATATCGTGTCGATAGAATAGCGCTCATACTAAGCCTTCTGAACATAGAGTTTCACCTAATTCATTTAACCATGTTTAATATTCCGCACAATCCTAATTTGCACCTACTGTATCCTCCTTTTACAATAATAAATCTAACGTATGTTGTATGGTAGTATGTGACATGAACGTGCACAAGCGGTGTGAGGAGTCGGTGCCCAACCTGTGCGGCTGCGACCACACGGAGCGCCGCGGCCGGATTCAGCTCTACATCACGTGCCAGGGGAACAAACTTACTGTGGAAGGTAATGTGTTTTATGCTACCTATAGATAAGAATTTAAATTTATTATTGCAAATCGGAACTGTACTTTTATACTATGAAATTTATTATTCACTCGAGTTCCAAAAGTAGCTGACGAATTTCATTTTCTTTAGTTCAGCGGTAGCCACCTTATTGGTATTACTTACATACACACGACTAGTATGTTCTATACTTTCATACAAGCACTGTGAAGAAATAAAATTTTTAATCCAGTGGAAAATCACCGCTTTTCATGCAAGAGACTTCTTCTCATTATATTCTTTGTTATATTTTTTATTACTAACCGAGCACATCTGATGTGAATCGTGCAATACATAAGTACAAACATACGTTCTCATCCGTTCTCATCTACTGTAGCAAATTCTGTTCAGTGTATAATTTTGCCGCCGTAATGCCGTGTAGTGCCGGCTTTGAATGTCACCACCCCTTTCTACACATGGGTGTCGTAAGAGGCGACTAAGGGTGTGGGACTTTTTTAAGTGGTTCTTGGACTATGCGGTTGGAGACCTATCACCTCTGGCTACCCCTTTTTGGGATTTATGACCGTGAGTCTATGTACGTATGTATATTTATGATATACATTTTACTGATACTTTTATGTTCGAAATGTAATGGCTTGTAAAAAGGCAGTAAAAGTGAGTTCATTTTATGGTTTCATTCTTACGCTTACATAATAATTTACAACATCTAAAACGATCCCTGGTTTGATCGAAAGTTCGTTTGGATTCGTTATTAGTTTAATAAAAACATGCAGAGTTACTTCATGTTGTTTACATTAATTCATTTTTTTTTATAAGTAAATATTGTTCGTATGTAATACTCGTACCCCAATTTTTCAGTTCTCAAACAAACACGAACAATACTGATACTGAAACAAACTATGCATTATCTTATTTAGAACTTAAATAGGTCGTTCATTGTTAGAAGCCACTTAAAAAATCGAAGTTTGGTAAACTTTCTACTTTTAACAATTGAATAGCCGTTTAGTGTCGGCTTAAAATACACCTACCCCCATTTCTTATCGGGACTATCGTAAGAGTTGACTGACGGTTGGAAACACATCACATTCTTATGTATTGATTATTTAATCTAAAGTAAGATTACCACCCGTCCAAATTTCTCAGGTCATGACGGGTTTTACAGCTTCCCTGCATATTTTTAATACAAACAAAAGTTAAGAAAAACCAAGAGGTGTCTACCCAAATACTAGGATACCAGTCATACATGTCAAATCAAAAACCAAATCTTATTATTGCAGTGAAGCAAGGCCGTAACCTCATCCCAATGGACCCCAACGGGCTATCCGACCCCTACGTGAAGATGAAGTTAATCCCGGACTCCGATAATGTCAAGAAAAAAACCAAAACGATCCGCAGCACCCTCAACCCGGTGTGGAATGAGACCCTCACCTTCGAGCTGAAGCCCGAGGATAAAGATCGACGGCTTCTCATTGAGGTAATACTAAAGATATATTTTAGATTTCTTCCTTTGCTGAATGTACTTGAAAATTGTTTTTCGCAAAGTTCATTGAAGGACGATAATTTTTACGTGATAAGATTTTTAAGTTAAGAGAACATTAATTTTGATTCTTCAATAATCACACCACGATATTTGGGTAAAAATATTTGAAATCTTGGTGTGGCAGCACCGACTTTATTTGATCGCGAAGATAGTAAAAGAGACATTTGTAGTCATGCGCTTACAATTGCGAACTAATTTTGAGAGTTTCTGTTAATTAACTTCTTAATACACTTATTAGACCAGACATCAAACAAAGTTCCAATTAAACCAAAAAATCACCTTTTCAACAACACATAAAAAGTAAAAGCAAACCGAGGGGGAAAATAAATTGAAAACAAATAAGTTCAACTATCTGAATACCGCGTTTTAATTGGATTATATACTGCGGCGTCCGCTATCTCCCACTGCGCGGGAAATAAAGTATTAAGATATTTATCTTAACTATTTAGTAGCCTATTAACACCCAGGATGTGATGCTATTTGATTTCGCTAAAAATCCGTTTTAAAATCCGATAAAATACTACGTAGTTTGGAAAAACAGAGCTTAGGTGCGTCTTAAATTTTAGTTAGGATTTCTAAACGAGGAAATCGTTAATCAAAACTGAAGAAAACCGCTTACCAATTTTATATATACTTGTTTGCAGAGTCCGCTTAAAATAGCTTCAACCCATTTCTTAACATACATACGGCCATAAATCCCAAAAAAAGGGGTAGCCAGAGCTTCAGAGCTAGAAAGTCCTCAGCCACAATTGGAAGTTGATAGGAGACAAAATGGTAGAAATAAAGTATTGTTGGTGATGGTTTTCCAACCGCACCGCCCAAGAGCCACTTAAAAAAAGCCCCTTAGTCTCCTCTTACGAGACCCGTTTGTTCGAGAGGCGATTAAGGGTACGGGATTTTTAAGTGGTTGTTTGACGATGCGGAGACCCATCACTAAACGACACTTTGTTTTTACTATCATCTTACCAAAATATAGAAGAAATAATAGATAAATTTAAAAGAAATTTGATAACATAAGATTAGTAGAACCAATGTAGATGGTGATGCCAGTAGAGGAAGAACTCAGAGGACATATTTAGATAAATAGACAATATGCTCAAAGGCAAACATCCGAAGTATGATGAATAACAGGCATTCATAAAGAAAATGAATGTAAATGAAGCTGGAGATCATGATGATGGATGAGTCAGGATCGTACAAAGTGGCGATCAATAGTCTCGGTCTATGCCATGACATAATGGTGTAAATTCTGTAGTATAGAAACATGTGGTTATCAAACATTCCATATTTTTTTTTCCTGTGATTTTATTATCATAACTACAGATTCAATGATAGTATTTATTATTGCTCAAAGTACTTTAAATAGTTATCGCACTCCGATTTCGGACGAACAAAAAGTTCCTATGACCTTTCTTTATCATTATTAAAACTACCCTTAAACCTATCAAATATAAATTCCAGGCATGGGACTGGGACCGCACCTCCCGCAACGACTTCATGGGGTCTCTCTCGTTCGGCATCTCCGAGCTGATGAAGGCGCCGGCTGACGGTTGGTTCAAACTGCTCACACAGGAGGAAGGTAATGATTCATCATTTGTTTTATATCGCGATGTTTTAAATGATGAAAATAAGTTGAAGAAGGAGAAGATAGTCAAATAAGGAATGGTAATAAATTAAAAGGATTTAGAAAGTTAGCCACTAATCGAAGTTTAGTGGGGACAATTGAGTGAAATAAAAGATGATTGGGGGTGGACTCTTCAACCGCATCCTCCACAGCCGCTTAAGAAGCTCCAAACTATACATCGTTACCGTCAGCCAAAAGATGTTTACTGCTGGACATAAGCCTCTTGCAAAGATTTGAACAATGAGTGCTCCTGTGCTGCCTTTATCCATCGGATTCGAGCATCTTTCTCCAAGTCTTCGATCCACCTTGTGGAAGGCCTACCACACTACGTCGTCCGGTACCTGGCTTCAGAACCTTCAAGCCCCAACAGTTGTCAGTTCTGCGTGCAATGTGCCTTACCCCTTGCCATTTAAGTTTTGCAACTCTCAGTGCTACGTCAGTTACTCCGGTCCTATTACAGATCTCATTGTTGTAGATTAGCTCTCGTAGTTAAAACTCCTAACATAGCCATCTCCATTGCCCTTTGGGTGACTGAGACTTCTTATGAGGCCTATTGTCAGCAACACATTGATAACATTGTAAAAAAAAATTCATAAGGCTCTAGGATTTGTAATTCGATGTGCTAGTGTATTCAATAGACTGAAAACCATAAAGATTTTATATTGCTCTTTCGTAAGGCCGATTCTCGAATACGCATCTGAAGTCATCTGGAATCCGCAGTATTATATTTATAAGAACCGAATTGAGGGAAACTAACTAGAACTCCGGATTATACCAGTAGATGCAAGCGGTATCACTTTTTGCCACTGTCGAAAAGACTATTACTATTGAATGGTGCGGTTGACTGTCCTGAACTTACTACCAGAATCAACATTAATGTTCCAGCCAGGACGCAAAGAAGGCATGCACCACTGGCAGTTCCTCGTTTCAAAACTAAATACCGTTAAAAATATTTTATCGTTAGGGTATCCAAAACTATTAACGATAATAATATAGATATTTTTGATAGCACGGTGACATCTATAAAGTCAAGTTTGACCCGACAGTACTTTGACAACAACCAGTAGAAGGCACCTTGTTAATGTTTAAATATTGTTTTGTACATAATGTAATACATTTTTTTTATTTTTATTTATTTATTTATTCGTTGACCACCAACAGCAAACACAACAAACATGGTACAGAACATACAATTGTTTTACAAAGCCAATGACAGGTGATCACAATTACCGGTTCAAACATTTATATTTAACTTAAAAAAAATCTCCGCAGTTTTATCATATTAATTATCATTAAGTCAATAACCTGTTTTTTCTTATGCTAGCAAGATATTATGTGTGAAGATTTGTAAATGGCTAAATGATAATTATTAAGTTTGTATCAAAAAGTTTTAATGCCGTAAATCTTCTGAATAAAATAAAACACTCATTGGTCAAAGACTGTCTTAAGAATCTGCGGAATTTCGGACAAGATGATACGGCAAACTTATACTCGTAACTAATCCCCCAGGTGAATTCTACAACGTGCCAGTCCCCGAAGAGGGCGCCGACCTGGCGCAGCTGAAGCACCAGATGAAGGCCACGTCGGTCGCCCGCCGGCCGCCGCCGCCGCCGGACCGGGAGGTGCCGCACAATATGGCCGCTGCTGACGTCATCCGCGCCTCTGACTTCAACTTTATTATGGTGCTCGGGAAAGGGTCTTTTGGAAAGGTAATTGCACTGTTTAGGTTAGCACCTGGAGGTCTCTCTTCGATACGCAAACGACGTTAGCATTCGTATCTTTTCTAACTGTTTGTAAACGGTGTTCGTGTCCCTCTCTCCGCTTCGAAGGTTAAACGAACTTACTAGTCGATGAGACCAAAGAGAACTATTAAAATCGTTGGATTCCTCGAATATCACCATGTATACCAACTTCTCAAAAATGACATAATGCGACAAAATTTGTCGCGTGCGAGCGAGACAGAAATACATGATAATATGGGTTACAAGAGATACGCATGCTATTACCTCAATGTGAAGAGTAGAGCTCTAGATGAAAGCCACGTCGGTCGCCCGCCGGCCGCCGCCGCCGCCGGACCGGGAGGCACCGCACAATATGGCCGCTGCTGACGTCATCCGCGCCTCTGACTTCAACTTTATTATGGTGCTCGGGAAGGGGTCTTTTGGAAAGGTAAAAGTACATTTAGGGGAATTTTGGAAAGGTTTTTAAATTTTTTAGAATTAATTTTGTGTGATTTCCTTGAGCTACATATTATTTAAAATGATCGTCGAACACATTGCATTTCGATTTCCATACTTTATCTTAGACAATAAGTCCTTCAACCCACCCTAATTCTATACCCCCCCCCCCAGGTGATGCTAGCCGAGCGCCGCGGTACGGACGAGCTGTACGCCATCAAGATCCTGAAGAAGGACATCATCATCCAAGACGACGACGTAGAATGTACGATGGTAGAGAAACGCGTGTTGGCGCTCAGCAATAAGCCGCCGTTCTTGGTGCAACTGCACTCTTGTTTTCAGACTATGGTGAGTCGTGATGACATACATACATATACGTATGGGTATAAATCCCTAGATTGGGTAGCCAGAGCTTCAGAATTAGAAATTCATCAGCCACTTTTGGAAGTTGAGTAAGAATAAAATTGTAAAATAAAGATTGTTTAGTAATGGTTCCTAAGTCGCCTCTTACGAACGCCCACAAGAAGAAATGGAAATTCACAGATAATTTTTAATGCGTTCCTTAATTTTCTGATAATCTAATTAAGACCTATTACGGCACATCTGACTATATCGCGGCCGCATAGAGAACTTCGCTAAATAGAGAAGAAACAAAGCATGTACATACATACATACATATACTCACGGCTATAAATCCCAAGAAAGGGGTAGCCAGAGCTAAGGAATTAGAAATTCCTCAGCCACTTTTGGCAGGTGCATGGGAAATAGATGGTGAAATAAAGGTTGTTGGTGATGGTTCTCCAACCGCATCGCACACAAATCCCTTAAAAGCCCCAATACCGTTAGTCGCCTTTTACGTACACCCACCGGAAGAAATGGGGTAGTGCTGTTCTAAGCCGACACTACACAGCAAAGAAAGGTCATTATCCGTAAAGAGTTCAGATTATTGGCACTGTCTTAGCGAAGCAAATGTATGACCAACAAAAGTCAGAACAATTAATCAACCAATCAGAGCGTAGGAAATGTATATTTTGACAATTCGTTTTTTAGGGAATTATTTTAGCAATATTACAAGTTGACTTTAAACTAGCAGTACGAATAATAGGCTATTTGACTGTAATAAAAATATACATTTCTTTTATTTCATTAGTCTTAATATTTCTTTTTTGGAGCAATATGTAATAATACGTGATAAAAATATTGCATTTTTTCACTAAAATCAGTCTTCTAAAATAAGTATTTTTGATGCAACTGTCACGTGACTAAAAACGACCGTGATTGGCTATTTCTATAATGACGTAGATTGCACATAAACAGACTGTGTATCGCTTCGCTCATTGGTGTTTAATGCGGAATTGACGTCATTTGTGCTATAGCCGCCATATTACTTAAAGTCGCGTTTTCGCGGAACATTTGAATATTGCAGTTTCTTTTTCGATTTTTTAATAAAATAGCTAAAATGAAGACAGAAAAATATATTTTTAGGGCTCCTTATAAACAAATTAACACCGTAAGATAGTTTTCAAAACTTAGTCAAATAGCCTATTCGCTCATGGGTGGGCCTAAGTGGTTTTGCTTTACGAGACTCGTTTTGAATAGTTTGAAATTCTACAATGAAGGCACACTTTTTAAAGCGAAGACCCGAGACAGCGATATAAATTACTATGCATTAGCAAAATAATCTTTTACTTACCTAAATCCACCTACTGTTACTTAAAATATTGGTTCAATTTATAATGTGTAGTTATATAAAAGTTAAGCTTGTTCCAAAACTGTTCGTGTTTTAATATCCCTGTGACTTCCAAAATACAATAAATTCTCAATTTCACCTTGTCCCTATGATTTCAGGATCGTCTATACTTCGTGATGGAGTACGTGAACGGCGGAGATCTCATGTTCCAGATACAGCAATGTGGCAAGTTCAAAGAACCGGTCGCCGTGTGAGTATTGCATATTATATTCAGTGAGCCTTTACTTGTTGCTACTGAAATTTTTACAATATTTTTTGTTTATTTTCGTTTACAGAAAAATATGAGTTCCCGAATCCTTTGAACAAAAATGTTGCACTTTCAGACTACATTAAGATTTTATTATTTTTAAAAATAACTGTCCGAGTAAAGCTAAACTTACTAGTAGGGCTTACGTATCGCCTAGTAAAATGTAAAATACTGTTCATTACGTTATGTTCTAACCCACTTCTCTTACCGAATTAACAATTATTTGCAGCACATTGGCCTGGTTTTGAAAGTCATTTCTTAATTCTGCATGTGTTACATTACCCAAATAAACCCCCAACAACCTAAGAGAACTTAGATTATTTAATAACCTGACGCCCTTACTTTTCTCAAGTGTAGCATAATATCACAATTGCT
Organism: Bedellia somnulentella; assembly: GCA_963576735.1. NCBI lineage: Eukaryota > Metazoa > Arthropoda > Insecta > Lepidoptera > Bedelliidae > Bedellia > Bedellia somnulentella. The sequence goes on from OY755184.1 coordinate 13,527,977, forward strand.
CTTACAACTTATACCATTCATAAACGAATGAATATATAGACTAAGATGTCTTTAACCCTAATTCTTCTCTTTATCGTTGCTCTGTTGTGTAAGGCTAAACTTTAAACTAAAAAACAAAACATGAACTATGAATCTTTATATTACAGTTTCTACGCGTCCGAGATAGCAATAGGTCTATTCTTCTTGCACGCCCGCGGCATCGTCTACCGCGACCTAAAACTCGACAACGTTCTTCTCGACCAAGACGGCCACATCAAGATCGCCGACTTCGGCATGTGCAAGGAAGGCATCAACGGCGACAAAACTACCAAGACCTTCTGCGGCACACCCGACTATATCGCGCCGGAGATCATCTTATACCAGCCGTATGGCAAATCCGTCGATTGGTGGGCCTACGGTGTTCTGCTTTACGAAATGCTCGTAGGACAACCGCCTTTTGATGGAGAGGATGAAGAAGAATTATTTGCGGCTATTACTGATAATAGTGTTTCTTATCCGAAGACGCTGAGCAAAGAAGCGAAGGATGCTTGCAAGGCGTTCTTGACCAAAAATCCTCTGAAGAGATTGGGTTGTGGGGCTAAGGGAGAGGAAGATGTGCGTACTCATCCGTTCTTCAGGCGTATCGATTGGGCTAGGATTGAAGCCAGAGATATACAACCTCCGTTCAAGCCTAAGATTGTAAGTTTAGTTTAAAAATTACTTTTTTAGATTTTCGGAAACGGGTTAGGAAAATAACTTTCAAATATTTAAATCACTTATTTTGTATATATTTAAAGTGTAGCTTACGTACTAATTTCAAGTACTCACTTTTTGCCTTGTCAGCTTGATTGGGAGCAAGATTATCGCCATTTTGTACAAATACAACGTCATTAAGTGCTCAGTGTACATGTGGGATACCTCGATATGTTTTGCATAATTAATCTTATACGAGGAAACAGAATTAAAAGGTTTTGTATGTAATCCACAAGCAGGCATTCACCAAGCGTGTACTGACTAATATTTTTTTATGACATTACATATTACAATGCCCTGAATACTGTACCTAACAACTACAGGCCTGTTATATGTCATAGCCACTTACGTTTAAAACTCTTTAGTCTGTCAGCTACTCTTACTTCTACGGATTTCGTGAAATCCTGGCTTAAAAGTTCTAAAAATATACTGCACAATAATTATGGAAAGAACATGTCATTCAATTCATTTATTCATTCATTCAATCAATATTGTACTAATTTGAATATCAATTAACAAATAACCTCTTCCAGAAACACCGCAAAGACGTGTCCAACTTCGACAAGCAGTTCACGCAAGAGAAGACGGAGCTGACCCCCACAGACAAGCTGTTCATGATGAACCTGGACCAGACCGAGTTCCAGGGCTTCTCCTTCCTCAACCCCGAGTATGTGCAGCACGTGTGAACTGGCGGCTCTTGGTAAGTGGGTTATGATATAGAGAGGATGGATGATAGTAAATTGGTAAAATAGAGCCTATGTCGATCATAATGTTAGTAGAGGACGACCTCGAAGGACACATTTGGACCAAATATAGAGTGTGCTCAAAAAAGCACGCGTTCGAAATGTATACTCTTGATAAATCTGTAGAGAGTTCGATTCTGTACATTGAATATATTTTCAAAATAACTATCTGGGGGTGATTAGTGATCGACACTGATGCCAAAAATGCAATCAGTAAAAATTTGGTCTGTCTGTCTGTCTGTCGGTTTGTATGTTCCTTATGGAAACAAAAACTACTCGACGGATTTTAACGAAACTAGGTAGAATTATTCTTCATACTCCTGGGCAGGTTATAGTGTACTTTTCAGCAGAGTAGTGAAGGGGAATTTTGGGAAAACGGGGGAAGTTACTTCATTTTATAAGCTTCCGTCGCGTGTGCAGCCATAATGGTTATAATTACATAGAAACCATGTATTACAGAAATATTCTACATAAAATTGTGTAAAAAATATCCTTTAACAGCATATAAGCCATCGCGTCCTGTCGTCGCACGTGAAGACTGAATCATGCTCTAAGGATTATTTTTTTGTCATGGTTACGCGCGCAAAAGATAGCCGGGAGTATATGTATGATATATGCAAAGTTTGTAACTGATTGTTTGTTTGCATGGGTTTATTTTCGGTTACACTATTCAGGAGTGCTAGAAGTTGCGCTAAATTTCGCAATGGTTAAGCAGTGATTGAAGAAACTTCAGATATTTTTAAAACTACGCTACCCGTGCGAAGCTGGGCCGATCCACTAGTATGTAGAATAAAAGAGCATGTATTAGAAGATTAATGGATGTGAACGTAGCTAGAGAAGTTTACTATGATTTTACAAAGTGGCGATCGATAGTTTCTGCCTAGCCCAACGGGAACTAATGGCATGAGTATATGTATGATACAGAAAGTATACTGAGGAAAGGTAGAGCCAATGTACCAAAGAGAATCGACTTCAACGGATAAGCTGTTCTTCAGGGCTTCTCTTTCCTCAACCCCGAGTATGTGCAGCACGTGTGAACTGGCGGCTCTTGGTAAGTTGGTTAATAATAATATGGTAATTGGTGAAAAGCGCCAATATATGGATATAATTAAGGCTGAAAAGGGGTAGCCAGAGTTTTCAGAATTGAAATCTCCTTAGTTACTGTTTGAAGTTGAGTGGGAAAAGAATCTTTTTTTTTATTTGTATTAATAACTAACTAATACATTTTGCAAGTTGTCGGAAACAAGCTTCTATAGTTACAAACTGTGTTGCAGCTGTTTGTGAAATTGTTTATTTGGATAAATACTTATGGAGGATACATTAAAATCAAATGAAGAATGTGCTCAAAAACGCAGGTGTCGGAAAAGTGAAGAACGAAATGGCACATGAATGAATAGATTGATGAATTAAAACTAAGCCCGAGAGGTTTGCCACGATCGTACAATGTGGCGATCAATAATTCCACCCTATCCCAACAGGAACTAATGGTTTTATTATATGCGATGCCAAAAGTGCCCTCAACCGCTCAAATCATATGTTATTTTTTTTGAAAATATGTTTTATAATTTCTATTTAATTAATGTCTAGATAATGAACAGTACTATATAAGTCTTTTCTTTTCAGAACAAAATCATCCTCTTTCAAATCGAATTGGTGAAACTCCTGAAGTGCGAGCGACCGTCTGCGAGGACGCGCTACGTTGCCAAATTGTCATCTGTCTGTCTCTCTCACTCCCATGTCGGTGTTGACGTCTAAATCTCTTTATAGAAGTTAATCTCAAAATTCGAGACATTTTCTTCGAAATTCGACGTGAGTTCTGTCGAACTATCCCTTCGCAATAAGTCTACACTGCAATAATTATCCTCAACGAATTTTCTTGTAAAGCAATACTTGTTCTATATCATTTTCGGTATGGCTCTCTTTATAATTAAAAAAACTTATAATAAACTTATCATTATAGAATAATACGGGCATCTGCGTAATACAAAATCTCAAGAGTAGTTTGTAATATTTAATTTATGAATCTCGAGTATAATATAATATGTATCTCAATGTATATCGTGATCTTGGGGCCACTAATAGTGTGTTTGTTGTGTATATGGTCTGCTAGTCAGGATGTCGTTCTTGTCGTTTTGTCCTTACATATCAATGTATTCATATTTGTACATACGATGCGTTTTAGTCATGTCTCCTATGACTTTTTGAATTATTTAATTTAAAACTTTTGAATGTGTAGTAATAATAGTTGAATGATTTTGGAACTGTTATTCCAATTTATAAATTAAGTTAAAGTATTTGATGGTAATGTTGATTGATTGAATGTTTTATGTGTCATGTTTTCTGTTGATTTTGCCGCCATTTTGATTTTATTGAATCTCTGTGATTGTTTGTTAATTAGTCTCAAGACTAAAACTGTTATTGAATTTTTTGTGTTTAAAATTGTTTAAGCCATTGTTACGAGTATATATTTTAAAAATGTCTTTATTGTGTGTTACTACTAGAACTTTGTTTTTGCATTTATGTTGTATTTAGTTTATGAGCATCTTGTGATGATGAATTTATGAATGTGGTTTATTTCTTGTGTTTAGGGGCACTTTTCACTTTTTTGATTCTACATTTTCGCGTCTTGCCATTGATATTCATTGGTAGAGATGGTTTATACCTAGTTTGTAAAACAAAAAAAGTGTATCGTCACACTTGGCTGTCACAATAATCGTCTACTGAAATAGCCTTATTAACTTTATAAAAAATGAGTAATAATCATGATAGTAAAAAATGTTGATAAATTAAAGCATTAAACTCACTAACTAGTTAATATAAGTATTAAAACGTAATTTAAAATGAGATAATCATTAAGCATTCGATTCTAAATTGAATTGTTATAAAATATTATTGACTTTCTTTTTTATGTGTCTCTAAATGTAACATGGAGTTAATCTTGAAAAGTATGATGATTCTCTGTCAAAAATTTACTCCTCCAATAGACATGAGTAGTAGTTTTCCTTTATATTGTTTGAAATAATATTTGTATCGAACTAAGCCCCTATATAATACTTGCACTTTACTGCCAAAAACTTATGGTTAAGGAAATGTTGAAGAGTTTGAAAACAGCTGGGTAAGTTAAAAATGAAGTATAGAATTAGAATTATTCTGATAAAATAATTATAACTGGCACAGAAAAATATAAATAGCGTAACATTTATAAATTGAGTGTTTGTAAACCGAGCTTGACGAAAGCAGTCAAAAGAATATTCTGATGTAAGAAAAAAACTTGTATTTCTTCAAATCCAGTTATATTTACACTTATAGAAAAATAATAATTTGCCAGTGTTAATAAATGAGGCTCTCGTAATAATAAGTATTTTGAAGAGATTGGAAAAAATATCGTTTTAAGAAACCTAGTTATAAGATTCGTGCTATCTCTTTCTCTATTTAAAATATGTGCAACAAAGTGAGAATATTAACTGAAGTTATACATTTTATTAAAAATAAATCAAACTTTGTTTTTACTGCGAGCGTTTTACACAGAAAGCTCAAAAAGTGTTTTAGCATTTCTTGTTGAGCACATTTGAGGGAGTAACATTGTTATAACTTTCTTTCAAGTAGTTGTCATACTTACGATACGATATCACTACACCCTTTAGCTACGTGAGGTGATACTTGCGAGCATGCAATAAGTTACCACTACAACTCCACTCTACAAACCTAATTAGATTTACAAGTAATATAAAATAATATTTATTTAATTTGCCATAGATTTGGAAAAAGTTCACGAAACGGAATGAAATTAGGTACAAAGTTTATCTATTTCCATTCACTCATTCATCATTCAAAGCTCAGTTGGAATGACCGCAGTGGGAATGAAGTTTTACGGCAGTGTCTTCTATTTCTAATAAACTTAGATTAAATTCGTAGTCACTTTAATTGACTGTCGCGTTAAGATCCATGAATACCAAATCATTATTTCCAAACCGTAGAGCTAAGCTATTTTAAAAGACTTCAATAAAATATTCATTTAACAATTTAGTAGCCAGCTAGTAACGACTTTTACAATGTCGCTGATTATTCTGAAACCCTAATTGTGACTGTATTTAGGTGTAAATCTATTATCGGAAGTAACATTTAGTCTATTTATCTGCCCCAAAACATAGATCACGTAAATTTACATATAACAAGAGCTTTTCAAATTTGAACTTTGTAACTTTTGACAATTTATCTTGTACAAATGTGAAACGGTCACAATTTTTAGGTTCGTTATATTTGCACTTTGCATTTCACTTTTTAAAATTTAAAATATGTGGTAAAATAGTACCGAACATATTTTGATCTTATAGCTTGGTGAAAGTGGTGATATACAATATTTATCAAAACTCAGTCTCGTGAAAGGTTAAAATAAAAAACATGCAACCTTCGGGATCCACCAGCTTTATTTTGTTAAAAATTATCTTTCAAAGTGAAAATTGTTACCGTTTTATCTTTGAATCAAATAGATTTATGAATTAAGATCTCACTTGTAAATAAGTATTAATATACCTAATATAACATGTTAACTTAATCTATATAATTATTTAATAAATAATAGAAGTATTTATATTTAATGTTTTTTTGATTGCTTCTCAAGACAAATCATTTTGAAGAATGATTTTGAGGCTTTCTTTTCAAACGTTGCGAAATGACATGAAAGTATTTAGTTTAATGTATTATCACCTATAGTTTATTGTAATTCAAGTCGAAAATTATCAGAAAAGTCTCATAAAATATGCGTTCACGTCCATATATCTCGGATATTTACTAAAATGAGAACGCATATAATTTCAGCAAAACGGCGTGGTGGCGAAGCCACTGAATATGATAAAAAGTTGGATACTGAACATGATCATTCATGATTTTCACAGTAGAATACTCAGAACAATTTTGGATCGATTAACGTTATTTACTACCGTAGCGTAGTGCCATTTATAACTACCTTTTCTGATAATATTCGAATGTGAATATTATTTAGTGGTTATAAATAAATATCATTGTGTGTTCACTGAGATGTTAAGTTTTTAAAATTATTTGGTGTTATTCAAAAGTAGGCTTAGTTACTCATATTTCATAGGAAATTTTATTATAAGCGTAACTTGTTACCTTAATTTACAAAAAGATAATTTTAGATGTAGAGCAATATCTGTCTTTCAATTTAGTTATTTGGACTCACAATGTTCATTATCCAGAGTCGTTGTGTTACCCTAAAAGTGAATGTAACTCCATTTATATTAATGTGCAATTTCATCGTCTACATACAGAATCTTTGATTTTATTATTTATTTTAAAATTAATTGTGTGTAATCTAAATTTTACATCCAATGATCATGGCATAAACGTTTGACGTTGTTGACGATACTAATAAATATTACACTCAACCATTATTTTAAACACAAAAAATATATAATTTTTTTGTCTTAAACATGGTATTAAGTCATTAGCGTCATTCGTCTTTAATAGTCATTGGTCTATAATTATTTTTATTTTGAAAATAGGCCTAAAATTGTATGTCTGTTTGTAAATTACTAAAATGAAATCGGACCTACGACATTGATATTTTTTAAGTCGTCCACCAATTAAATGCGTTTTTGAAGCGAAGAGGAATCTAAACAATATATTATTGAGTTGACATTAACTATTTTATTATTGTAATTTTCTTTTTATTATAATATCAAACTGTTACAGTAAAAGGTAAAATGTTGTTTCAAAAAATTATTACCGAACTAGTGGAAGATCGCTTCGAGGACGTTGTAGCACCAACAGCTGTGCCAAAATGTATTTGTACATATTTTTTCCGTAATTTTAGCGACTTTCTAATATTGATCGTAATTTTGTCGCAATCGTGTTTTCTCATTGCACTATGAATTTTAAAAGATCAAGATAAGCATGGAGCACCATTATACCAAATATTTGCATTATAGTTATTAATAGTTAAATAAGTATTCTAATAAGACAAGACCCTTTAGAGTATATAAAGACCATTATAGTAATTAATTTAAAAAACTGTTGAAATCAAAAAATATTTTATTTATTTATTCTTGTTCTCTAACGAAATTGCTTAATTATTTGGGAACTTATTATATTATGTATTTGTCAACTAATTTGAGATTATCACTATTAATTTGTTAAATAGATTTGTGCCAAAGTATTTCCGAATCATCATAGATTGTTCACTAACTTAAAATATCAAATATTTTGCAAAAAAAACTGATTTATTGGTTTTATTATTTTCTAAAATCAATGATTACTTCACTCTAATGCAAATCATACTAACTTATAACAGCACAGCTTCTTAGCCCAGTTTAATTAAACATATGATCTGTTCTTAGCATATTATTTATAACATTAACCACCGCTCATTACAATCATGGAAACACCACATTATTCGATATTATATTGTTTTAATAATGTAGCGTCAGTATTTGAATTTTGTAGTTTTTAGCACTTGTCATTATCGATTGTAAGATTCTGTGAGATACGATCCTGCTATGTGACTTCGAAAGTTGATAATCGTGTAATTGGGATGAAGTATGTGTATAATTTTGAATATATTATTTAATTTAGTCAAACCCACATTAAGGGGGGGAGTCCAACAGAAATGTGTGAGGTGGTTTTAAAGAACAAAACAGTAGCACTTGAGTAACGTCTTCTGAGTGACGCGGCACTCGCGACAAGTAAATGAAGAGATTGGTTTGGTTTATAAGAAACACATTAACCACACAAAACTGGTGAAAACCTACCCTAAGACATCCACTTCATGACACAGGCGGTAATGCCGGGTCTGTTATTGCCGCATATTGACTTGTCGCGATCTCTAAATGGAGAGATATATCTTGTGGGAGGCCTGCCGAATACCGGTACAGAGCGCACCGACCCAACTTATAAAAATGGAAAAAAATCGTTCACTAATCATTATTTTATTTCCATATTATTACAAGCTAAACCTATTTTTCTTTCACGATCTATCTACAAATTTAATACTTCGTTATCAGAATTGTAATTTAAAACACTATTATTATAGCCTTAAAATCAAAGGTATGAAATTAATATTGTATTATGTCTCAACATCATATGAATAACATGTTTTATAATCTGAAAGATGGATTTCGCATACATAAAAGAATCTTCCTTTGATGTTGATATCAAAATTGGATTACAAAAACCACCATAAATATATTTCAATATTTTTTTCTCTGTAAAATTATGTCAGTATTGAAGTCACATAGCAATTTCGTTGTGAGGTGTGAGAATAGTTACCAAAAGTGAGACGTGTAAAATACTTGTAAGGTTCGTTAATAAGATCTCTGAATTTATGGATTTTTCTCGAATGTGAATGTCGATTGTAATCAACAATATACATTTCTAATCCATAGAAGTACTGTGTTTTTTTTTTAGATACATTGCCCTACAATCACTAGATCGCCGCGCACGTAGCCATGGGCTCAGGGTGGGGCAGCAGTAATATGTAATGTGTGATTTCTTATAGATATGTCTTATTGTATTGATAAGATAGCTTACCAGGGTGCTGATTACGTATCTTTAGCGACCGCGATTGTGTCGCAAGTTGCAATATTGTCGCTGTCAAAAGTGTCAAATTGCATACAAATTTATGACATTGACAGCGACAATCGTGCAACTTGCGACACAATTGTCTGGCGCAAAAGATACGTAATCAGGGGGCTGGTCTGAGCCAGGGGGGGACAAGGACCGCACACTGCCCCCCCGTGGCTACGCCCATGATTGTGGCCGCAACTCTTGATCTTTGGAGACCCAGTAAACATGCAATAAGCATTGATGATGTGTTTTGAAAGTCAAGCTGGGTTGTTTCTTAGCCATTGAGCTATGCAGGCTTTACTTCATGCTTCCCTATTTTCCGAAAACTCTCTCAAACTCAAACGCTCAAGGCGTATATCGAAGAAGGGGTTGGCAGAGGTACTAATACTTCTGAATATCACGTGACATTATCACATTGTGTTCAGAGTACCCTCGTTTTGCTTGGACAGTGTACTCACGCGATAAGGGGCAGGCATATCACAATTTGGTACGAATACACTGTCACATGACTAAGTACAACTTAGCCATGTCGATTTCCTCACGATGTTTTCCCTCACCGATAATAACCATGATAAATTTACCACACATATGTCTTTAGAAAAGACTAATTGGTGTAGGCCCAACCCGGGATTTCAACCCTAATTGTCTTTACGATAAGCGGTATTCTACCCACTTGGCTATCAGGTGCTTTCCCAATTTTGCTTAAAAAAACTGTATCGTAGGGGTACAGATTTTTCTAAACACGACCTAATTTATCCAGAAGTGTTTCGTATATGACGACCTATCACCACTATACTACTCTGTGTAAAAAGTATCGGGAATATGTCAATAAAAAGACCCGCGTAATAGAGATCGTTCAAATTTTACTCACTCTAAACACAGAAAAAAGCTTATTTCTGTGCTTTTATAAGACCAGCTCCTCAAAACCCCCGTCTCTTGATATCTTAAAAATGCACAAGTGTGGTGCGATTCCTGAAGCCCCCCGATTGTGCAACTGCAATGTTATAAAAAGGTCTCCCCACGCCAAGTACCTGGGTCTGATACTCGACGAGCGACTTAGTTACGAAATGCATGTACTCAACCTGTCGAAGAGAATACGTAGACTTATAGGGGTCATGTCACTTCTCAGAGGCGCTGCAGATTTTAAGGTCCTGCGGACAGTGTACTTCGCTTTGTGCCAATCCCTTCTCACATATTGCATTGAAATATGGGGAGGGGCAGCAAAAACATTTATGATAGGACTAGAAAGATCCCAGCGCGCTCTACTTAAAGTCATGCTGAAAAAACCATTTAGTTACCCCACGGACCTTCTATATAAAGAGGCATCAGTCCTCAGAGTGAGGCAGTTGTATATTCAGCAGGTTTGCGTCTCAATGCATAATTCTCTTCTGTCCTCTACTGAACTGAACCTCCTTAGGTCTTCCCGGGTCTACCAGATAGTGGTTCCCGCGGTAAAGACTACTTTTGCTAGACAAAACGGCTTGTCGGCTTTATTTATTTATTTATTTATTTATTTATTTTTATTAGGAACATCAACAGCGACATAAGTAATAATACACAGTTAATAATAGAAATCAAGTAAGGCCAATGACAGATGTTCACAGGTGTACAGAAAATTTATAACAATTTACAATAAAATGGCACATAAAGGTATTATTAACAAAAACGACCCCACCTACCAAGTTAAATTAAACCTGTTTAGGTGACTGCTCGACGCAAATTACGATGACACAGAAAGTATTCTACATTCCTGCATATAATAACTTATTGGTATAACATATTCTTCTTCTTCTTATTATTATTATAATTTTTAATATATCTATTATATTAAATTAATATAACATAACATAACATACATAAACGTTCACGCCGTTTATCCCCGAAGGGGTTGGCAGAGGTACCAATACTTCTGAACTCACATGGCAGCGCCATCTAGTGTCCAGAGAAGGTACCCACGTTTTGCTTAGACAGTGTACTCACGTGATAGGGGGCAGGCCTATCGCCGTTTTGTACGAATACACTGTCACATGACTAAGTAAAACTCAGCCATGTGGGTTTCCTCACGATGTTTTCCCTCACCGTTAACAACCATGATAAATTAACCACACATATGACTTTAGAAAAGACAAATTGGTGTAGGCCCAACCCAGGATTGGAACTCACGCCCTTCTGTTTTCGGGCGGGTGTTCTACCCACTGGACTATCATGTCGTCATATATAAATATATGTATATATATATTAATTTGTTTTCCTATATTACTAACCCGATAACCCTCCATGTAAATATTTTTCCTTTCCTTTAAACTTAAATTTTCATCTATTTTGTGTAATTAAATTCAATTAACAGTGTAAATACAAACTGTCAACTGGTTTCCCAAAATACAGGCTTGCCTAGTTTGGGAACCCCTGTTCAATTCTGTACTGTACATATGCCTTATCAAATAAACATTTTTAATTTAATTTAATTTAATTTTTTTACTGCATGTTGGTAGCACTGTTCTGATTTAGCGCGCAAAATTTGAGCGGGATCTGTCATTTAATTTGTTAAAGTTAAACTACATTTTTTGTTGGTCATAGTTTTGAGTCCTCGGCGATTTTTACAATGGAAAATATTGTTGAACAAAGAGTGTGCCTTAAATTTTGTGTTTCGAATGATATTTCATGTGGTGAATCACTAAAAATGTTGCGAAATACCTACGGCGAATCGTGTATATCGAAAACAAGAGCTTATGAGTGTTATAAGGCTTTTAAAGAAAAGTAGTAGTAGACTTGCCTCGTTCTGGTAGACCTTCAACCGCTACGACCAAAGAAAACATCGACAGAATCAAGAAGCTAGTGCTCGAAAATCGACGTATGAGTCTGAGAGAGTTGGCTCGTGAGGTAAACATATCTTTTAAGTCCGTCCACAACATTCTCATTGACATTTTAGGCATGAAACGCGTCGCCGCTCGACTAGTTCCAAAAGAGCTCAATTTTGTTCAAAAAGCGCAGCGAAAGCATGTCGTCGAAGACATGGTTTCCCGAGCTTCTACGGATCCGACCTTTATGAAACGTATAATAACTGGCGACGAGACATGGGTTTATGAGTACGACATGCAAACAAGCCAACAGTCTTCAGAATGGCGTCTCGAAAACGAGCCGAAACCCAAAAAACCGCGGCAAAGTCGCTCCAAAATCACGGTGATGCTGACAGTTTTTTTTTACTACCGTGGTGTGGTTCACTCCGAATTCCTTCCAGAGGGGGAAACAGTGAATAAAGAATATTATTTAGGCGTCATGAAGCGTTTGCGTGAGAGTATCCGCCGAAAACGTCCAGATTTGTGGCAACACAACTCATGGATGATGCACCATGATAATGCACCATCAGACACAGCCATTATAGTGAAAGAGTTTTTAGCGAAAAAATCAACAAAAGTTCTCGACCAAGCACCGTATTCACCTGATATGGCTCCGTCTGACTTTTTTTTATTTCCCAAGTTAAAATTACCACTTCGAGGAAAACGTTTTGAGTCGATAGAAGCCATAAAAGAAAATTCGCTGAATGAGCTAAAGGCCATACCGCAAATAGCCTATGAAAAATTTATGGAAGACTGGGTGAAGCGGTGGAGATGTTGTATTGCAAGCGATGGGGCCTACTTTGAAGGCGATAAAATAAATTTAGATGAATAATTTGTATTTTTTATTTTATTGACAAATTCCCGATACTTAGTACACAGAATGTATATGGATGCCACCGTTGTGAACCGTAGTGTCAGGTACGACTCTTACATATTTCGTTAGTAAGGATATAACAACCGTCATAGTTCAGTGGGAGAACCGGCGCTTCTCAAGCAGGAATCAACACCAATGTGTCTTCGATACAGTTATATATGTAATTATTTTATGAAGGTTAAATATTAAAAGTCGTCGTGATAGCTCAGTGTGTAGAAAACACCGCTTGTCGTGCAGACGACTAGTGTTCCAATCCTGGGTCCGGCCTGTACCAATTTGTCTTTTCTAAAGACATGTGTTTGGTTAATTTATCATGGTTGTTAACGGTGAGGGAAAACATCGTGAGGAAACCCACATGGCTAAGTTAAACTTAGTCCTGTGACATTGTATTCGTACAAAAAGGCGATAGGCTTGCCCCCTATAGCGTGAGTACTCTGTCCAAGCAAAACGTGGGTACTCTGAACGCGACAATGTCACGTGATGTTCAGAAGTATTAGTACCACTGCCAACCCCTTTGGGGTTATTCGGCGAAAGTGTTCGAGTTTTTGAGTAAATATAAAAAGTATAAATAAATGAAATACAATAGCATTGATAGTCTTTATAATTTAATTTCTTTTTCCCCTTTGAGGACTTGACTTAACATTTGGTTACACAGAGCCGCGTACGGGTTGAGCTCTACCACCTGCAACAAAGAGGTTGAAAATAATAATGTCATTTCAGTGTTAGTCACAGCTGGTCAAACAATAGAACACATGTTATACATTCCAAAAAGATAATGTAAAATTGGCCTAAGAATTATATTGTTAGATATACATAGTACTCCTGTCATAGTATAAATAAAGTGTAGCCACGGCACTTTTAAAAGTTACATACATACATATACGACTAACTAATCTACTAACTACTCACAGGAATCTTAAAAAGGACTTAGTTATTTTCGACAATGTAATCCAGCTTTAACAAGTTGTTGATAGTTGAAAACGTAGGCAATACCTACATACATACACATATAGTAACCAGAGTTTGGAATGAGAAATACCTCAGCCGCTTTTAGAAGTAAAGTGGGGAAAAGATCGTTATAATAAATAATCGTTGGTAACGGGTCTCCACGTTAGTCACAACAAAACACGTTTGGGCGTTATTACCCAATACTCTGCTGGATTTTTAATGTTAAAGTTATCTAAGATCTCATCGTAGTTATCACCACAGATATTTATAGTAAAAAGAAAATATCATCATTATATTATTATGTCATATACCCTATAACAGGGCCGTTTTATCCATTAGGCACTATAGGCAACTGCCTAGGGGCCCCGCCACGTTCAGGGGCCCCGCCACGTTCAGGAGCCCCTGTGGTACAGGGGAAAGAATGGGCAATGTTTCTTAAATAGTAAAAAAATAATTTGAAAATTTGCATTACATTACATCGACGCTATTTTAGTACATTTCGGAACGCATTCCGTATTAGATATATATTATTATGATCATTTATAACAGTTTAAAAGTTTATAACGCAGTAACATAATTGCAAGCAATTTTATGACGGTAATGCACACTTACTATACTGGTACCTACCAAGTATGTATATAATATAGTGAGTCACGGCTATAAATCCCTTAACGGGGTAGCCAGAGCTTTGGAATGAAAAAATCCTTAGCCACTTTTGGAAGTTGATTGGGGAAAAGATGGTAATAATAAATGTTTTTGGTGACGGGTCTCCAACCACATCGCCCAAAAATCACTTAATAAATCCCTATACCCTTAGTCGCCTCTTACGATCACCCACGGGTAGAAATGGGGTAGTGCTATTCTAAGCCGACACTACACGGTACTTTACACTTAACGAAAAATCGACTATCAACTGTAAACAAATCAATAAATCAATGGTTTGTTAAAGTTTCGATTCTGCTCACTAGGTGTCACTACAAACACAATAAACAAACATTACTAGATTTTGGCGACCCTTTTAAGGATAATTTAAAACTATTCTGAAATTATCGCATTGGCAACGGTCTTTCATATGTTTGCAAAGTTTCAAATTAATCAGACTTCTGGAATTTGGTGAAAATCATGCTCAAAGATTTTTTTACATACGTGTCTATATACATCATAAGAGTGTTAAAACAAGTCAACTTTTTCAATTGTACCACAATCCAAGACTCAAACCTTCACTCCCGTTTACCCATTTACCGATAAAAACCACTAAATATATCAATATTGCAGCCAAAGTAATAAATCTGGATATTATATATACTGTCTAGCCATTAAGTATGTATAATGCCTACTCAATTTAGATAAAGTGATAAATGACACAAAATTAATCACATTAACTAGCTATTTTATATAATATCTTCTAAGACTTGGATAATGTAATAAAACAAGTAGGTGTTTGGCCACTGGTGAACGAAACTTTTCCAAATTGAGTCTTCGTTCAACTATGTCTCAAAAACGTTTAATGTATGTTTCTTTCTTTTTTTAATGCATAAATAAAAATTCTGTTCATTTGATTCAACATTTTTATTGAATAATATGATGATGATATACATATTATATACCCAGGTTAGTAAAAAACAGCGTTATTTTGAATTTTGTTGTGTTAATGAAAAAATTAGAAGAGGGTAGGACCCCAGGATGAGCATTGCCTAGGGGCCCCGACAAGCATAACCCGGCCCTGCCCTATAATATATATATAATAAACTATATAAATTTAAACATACATACATACATATACTCACGGCTATAAATCCCTAGAAGGGGTAGCCAGAGCTAAGGAATAAGAAATTCCTCAGCCACTTTTGGAAAGTTGAGTGGGGAAAAGATGGCAAAGTAAAGGTTGTTGGTGATGGGTCTCCAACCGCATCGCCCGAAAATCGCTAGTCGCCTCTTACGTACACCCACCGGAAGAAATGGGGTAGTGCTATTCTAAGCCGACACTACACAGCATTTAAAGTCTTTGCATATACCAAGTATAAACTCAAACACAAATGTTCAGGCCGTATATCCACGATAGGCATGGCAGAGGCACTAATAATTCTGGATATCAAGTGATTTTGTCACTTGGTGTTCAGTTCCGAGTACCTACCCAGAGTATCCCGGCTGCTTACGAAAACTTTGGACGTTAATATCATAATTATATTATTATGGTAGTAATACAAAATCTAAAGCTGTGTAGTGTCGGCATAGAATAGCACTACTCCATTTCTTCCGGTGGGTGTACGTAAGAGGCGACTAACGGTACTGGGGCTTTTAAGGGATTTTACCGTCTTTTCCCCACGCAACTTCCAAAAGTGGCAATGTATCCGTGAGAATATGTATGTATGTACAAAATATAAAAAAATGCAAATGAATTTCCATTCCATCCAATGCAGTAAGGAAATATAGTTTACGAGGCCATAATTGACAGGGTCAGGTAAACTACCATAAAAACATCCTCATATTCACAGATTTATTTTTAATCATGAACCACTGTGATAATCAGTCAACATGTATGTAGCTCAAAAAAAACACTTACCCTTTTTTTCTGTGGGTGTTGTGTTGTATGTAAACAACACAACACCCACATAACACAAACACATAACGCGGAATCAGCGATATCCCATTTTTTATATCACAATACATAATTAGTGTTTTTTTCTGGGCTATCTTAATGGGCTATGTCAATATCCGTTTTGTTTTAAGTAGTTAATTTTATAATTAAAATAAAATACACAACAAACCTGTTTTCGAGCGAACGAACTTCCCATTTTTGCCGCCGTAGAAAAACAAGCGCGCGCTTCGTCAGCTTGGCCCGCCTTTCGCAGCAAAACTCCTTTCTGGCATAACGCTTGTGCCCGTGCCCGCGTTTTTTTACCCGCCGTAAGAGCTAATGCTCGCTCTATATCTGACATGGCCTCTGTAAAATTGATGAAATTATTACTATAGGTATATTTTTTAACTAAAGCTTTAGGGATCGCAAAGGTAGTAATGTTTCTGAACTACACGAATGAATGTCTACAATTTTTGAGAGTACCCAAGTTTTGAATTGACAGTGCACTCACGAGATAAGAGACCTATAACCGTTATTGTAAAAAGACACCAAAAAATATAAAACTATTTACCATCATCCCTAAACATAAGTCGTAACAGCTGCGCTCTATCATTGTAACCAGCGGCTCTCTCCGGCGCTAGCTGCACAGCTTGGCTCATCAGCGAAAGGGCTTCTTCAAGATTCCCAGCTTCGGCCACCGTCACCCCACGAGCCGATAAGGCGACTGATTGTCGCTCAGCGTCAGTGCTTGGGGCTGCAGATATTAATTAAAATCACAATAAGAAACCAAATCCAAAGTCAAGGCTGAAAATTAAAGGAAGGGGTAACTTGCACTTTGGAATTAACTATTCTTTAGCTACTTTTGGAAGAATGGGTGCGATAATATGTTTAAATAAAGTTCCGGTGGCACCGTACGACTTTTACCGGAAGAGATGGAGATGCTGTGCTGAACCGATGGTTCTATTGCCGTACGAGGGTGGGGTTTCAGGTATTGATGGGAAATAACAAAATTTTAAAAAGTGTTGTGGTATTCCAATCCAAGCTTAGCCTCCTGAGTTTTTGATTCATGACTACCTATAAATAGAGACTACCTATTTTTCTAGAAAAACCTCCTTATATCTTGTCTGTTACGGTGTGTAAGATAAGGGTTTGCAATGTCTATGATAACGGAGTGCAAGGGATTGACGGCTAGATAAAAGACGCGCATTGATTCCTAACAAGAAAAAAACCTCTATTTAGGAACATACATACATATACATAACATAAACGTTCACGCCGTTTATCCCCGAAGGGGTTGGCAGAGGTACCAATACTTCTGAACGCCATCTAGTGTCCAGAGAAGGTACCCACGTTTTGCTTAGACAGTGTACTCACGTGATAGGGGGCAAGTCTATCGCCGTTTTGTACAATACACAACTCAGCCATGTGGATTTACTCACGATGTTTTCCCTCACCGTTAACAATCATGATAAATTAACCATACATATGACTTTAGAAAAGACAAATTGGAGTAGGCCCGACCCAGGATTGGAACTCACGCCCTTCTGTTTTCGGGCGAGTGTTCTACCCACTGGACTATCATGTCGCTTCATACATACATATACTCATGGCTATAAATCCCTAGAAGGGGTAGCCAGAGCTAAGGAATTAGAAAAGATGGTTAAAAATTAAGGTTTATTTAGGAAGTATCCCATATAAGATATTGAACAGTTTTTTCTTGGCCACTAATCTTTTTAAGTGGAGTTTTCTGCTTGTACCTAGTACCTTATCTAGGGAAAAATAAAACTCTTAAATATATTTCAACATAGAAAAGCTACGTATAGTGTATTGTTTTTCAGCTTAGAATAGCACTTAAGGGCCTCCCCGCATTTTGCAGCTATTGCGCTCACTTTCTTTAAGTATTGAGGCTTTTAAGTGATTGTTGGACGATGCGGTTCAAGACCCATCTTCAAATAGTTAATTATTAGTTAGCCAAATAGTTTCAAATTTCGAAGTACTAGCTATCTTTTTTTGGGTTTTAATGCTCTGCATGTATGTAAAAGTCATCCGTTTGTAACAAGCTTTTAAATAGCCCAATTGATACTCGAACGAAACCGGCGTAGATTGTAAATATTTTATAAACGTACCATCATCCTCCTGTAGAAAGTGATCACTATCATCTGCTATGTCTCCAATAGTAACTGTTGGATCAAAAATACTTCTCAGTACCGCCTTGTCTCGCTCACATAAGTTTTCCATAGCTATTAATTGTATAAACACGTAAATATAAATAGGTAGATACGTTCTACTAAGATCGCGGCGATGAAAAGACTGGTTGTAAGATGTTTTAAAACTGGTTCTTATTTGTTTATCAACTCATTTAAATTGCATCTGATTATAAAGTTATGTCAGCCTTGGAACGATATGAATATCAATAAAATCACTACCTTTTGTCGGAAATACATCATCCATGTGTCTAAGCGTCATTTGCTATACTATAAAATATACATACAAATACTCACGGCAGTAAATCCCAAAAAGGGGTAGCCAGAGCTTTTGAGCTAGAAACAGCCACATTTGGAAGTTGATAGGGGACAAGATAGAATAGTAGAAATAAAGTATGGTTGGTGATGGGTCTTTAACCGCATCGCCCAAAAATAACTTAAATAGTCCCACACCCTCAGTCGTCTGTTACGACACCCGTGGGAAGAAAGGGGTAGTAAAATTCAAAGTAAGAGACTCTCAACTTCTAAAACTGGCTGAGGAATTTCATTAATACGACGCTCTGGCTACGCCTTTTAGGGATTTATAATTATAACCGTAAGTATATGTATTTCTAGTTATTGTTTGTACCGAGTCCGGATATTAAAACGGGTAACCCATTTCAAAAATATTTTTCAGTGCTATTTTTTTATTATTCTTTAATTTATAAAAGTATGACTGGTCCAGTAATAAAGAAGTTAGCCGCTGGGCTGGAGTCGCAATTTTGTTTTGCGATGAGTGCATTTAGGTATGTCACAATTACACAATAGGCTATTTGACTGTTATATAAGAATATACATTTCTGTTATTTCATCAGTCTTAATATTTCTTTCTTAGAGCGATTGGTAATAATGCGAGATAAAATATTGCATTATTTAACCAAAATCCGTGTTCTAAAATAGGTTTTTTTGATGCAACTGTCGCGTGACTAAAAACGACCGTAATTGGCTATTTCTGTAATGACGTAAATTGCGCACAAACAGACTGTATCGCTTCGATTATTGGTGTATAATGCGGAATTGACGTCATATGTGCCACAGCCGCCATAACATAAAGTAATAACTTAAAGTCGCGTTTTCGCGGTGCATTTGAATATTGCATTTTCTTTTTAGAGTTTTTAATAAAATAGCTAAAATAAAGACAGAAAAGTATTATATAAGGGCTCCTTATAAACAAATAAACACCGTAAGATAGTTTTCAAAACTTTGTCAAATAGCCTATTGATGCTAATACTAAAACCTTTAATTGCCATCGGGTTATGCAGGTTATTGATAGTTTTGTACGATGCTGACTAACTTTTCTGGAAACACGCTCTTTTATTTGGTGGTGGAAATGTTTCAAAGTTCTCTTTTAACACAAGCCACCGCATTTCATTGACTGTTTCCATGTGGATTGTATTATTTATATTATATCAATATGTATACATACATACATATACTCACGGCTATAAATCCCTAGAAGGGGTAGCCAGAACTAAGGAATTTAAAATTCCTCAGCCACTTTTGGAAAGTGGGGAAAAGATGGTGAAATAAAGGTTGTTGGTGATGGGTCTCCAACCGCATCGCCCAAAAATCCCTTAAAAGTCCCAATACCGTTAGCCGCCTCTTACGTACACCCACCGGAAGAAATGGGGTAGTGCTATTCTAAGCCGACACTACACAGTGCTCTAAGCCTGGCTGGTTTTCACACTGTAGGTACTGCTGCTTTGTCCGAATTGTCTGGTGGGCATTGCATTCACATGATAAGGGGCAGGCTTTTCAATATGCGGTTAAATTACGTAAATGTAACTCGGCAATGTATGTTTCCTAGGGATCATTCTCTCAGCTTGCTCATTAGATAGTAGTATAAGGCGTGTTGGAACGACTATGTCACCATAATTCATAAATAAAAGATGTTATTAAAGGAAAGAAAAATTTCGACACTGGCGGGGTTTGAACCCGCGACCTTCGGGTATACGCCCCCGTCGCTCTGCCTACTGAGCTACAGTGTCAGTCCGGATTAGTTAAAATTCGGAGGTAGGAAACGCAAACACTACTTGAACGTGTAAAAAAGAAACAAAGGATAGAGAAATTTCGCGCTGGATGCCAACTGACACTGTAGCTCAGTAGGCAGAGCGACGGGGGCGTATACCCGAAGGTCGCGGGTTCAAACCCCGCCAGTGTCGAAATTTTTCTTTCCTTTAATAACATCTTTTATTTATGAGTAATAATCCCCACATGAGGAATTCATGTCAAAAAACATTAAATAATCTAATAATATTGCCATTTGGTATAATGGCTCCAACTTTTTATCACAACACATTTCATTAAGAGCAATAAAATAATAATCATCAGTATGAAAAGAAACTGCATATATTTTAACAAATGTTAATAATTTTCGATTAAAATATCTATACAACTAAATTCTTAATATTATTGTACATTTACTAGCTAGAAGAGTAATAATCTGACTGTGCATACATAGTATGACTGAATTACACAGAAATACACGGTAAAACACTTAAATGAGGCTCATGACGGAAATATATTTAAACATTCATATTATTGATATGGTGTGATAGTTAGAAACAGATTAACAGGCCAGTTTTCAGACAGAGGTAGATTTAAAACAGCTGCAATTCTTATCCAATATTTGAATATCAGCAAGCACTTAAGAAGGATTATATCCTTTAATGTTTATGTCGATCTATGCCATTAAAATAAAAATCAAATTCACATCTTCAATAATTTAATTTAAATTTAGTCTATCTTAGTTTTAGATGAAAACATTGCAGATGTGCAATATATTCGAATACACTGCTTAGTGTAACATTTCCATCCGCCGACTTTATAAGTTAAAATATATTTAGCACACTTCGATCAACCGTTCATTTGATTTGAGCATCTAACGGAGCTTCCAAAAATAAAGTTGTCATCTTTGTAAATAGGCTATGTCAGTCTCGCTCTTTCACCTGAAGCTGCTATTTATACAACGATTGTGGTTATATAAATATCAACCATAAAGTACTATTCTGCATACAAAATCTACACTTACAATAATTTGATTCCATCGATAAAAATACTCCCAATAAGTAGTGCAACCGAGAGTACAATTGTGTTGTGATTTTCAAGAACTATTAAATCACATATCAGTTGTTCTTTGTGAAAACTCATTTCAGAGAGCAAATTCGGGGAAATGACGCTCTGTGATTAACTATCTCAAAATTTAAACAAATTAAGTAAAAACTATGCGAGATATAAATGTATAATTTACTCAGACAAAACATGCAATTGGCTTCTGTTCTTATCAAAGCATAAAATCTGACATTTCTCCCCTATAAATTAATTTAGGAAAGATTTTTTTTTGACACCACAGGACTTGAACCCGCAACCTCTCGGTCAACGCCCGGGTCGCTCTGCCGATTAAGCTATGGGGTCGCGGGTTTGACTCTTGCTGGTGTCGAAAAAAAATTATTTCTTTATTTGATTAGTAATAATGAGGTTTTCACGATCAAAACATTCTAATTATTTCTCCCCCATGTTTAATGGTATTAGTCGTGATAGAATCAATCATACTCTGACGAAGCCTTTAAAGAAACGTGGTCGTGATTATATGTATGATATGCATAATTTTGAATATACATAGTTACAGAAGTTTGCGGTATCTTAGTTTCAATACTTGTATAGTATGCATGCCACAACATAAACGATTTACATTAATAATGGACGAAATGTAAGTCAAAACAAAAATAAAACAACATATTTAACATTCCTAGCAAAACAAACTTACTTATACTAAATAATATATATTATTTACAATAAATAATTGGCACTTTATTATCCTAGACATGATTTGAGCCAAAATTCATGAGTGTACTAATTTTATGCATTTCTTGGGTGGAGTACATGACACTTTACTTGAGGGGTTTGTATGTATAGTTTTGTATTTACTTAAATAAGAATAAATAAAGGAAAGAAAAATTTCGACACAGGCGGGATTCGAACCCGCAACCTCTAAATTTTTCTTTCCTTTATTTATTCTTTATTTATTAGTAATAATCCCCACATGAGGTTTTCATGAACAAAAAGATTTAAATTGTATTTACTTGCTATTTAGGCCCTCAGATTAGGTATTTCATACGACCGCAAGTTTGTGTCGTAATTTGAAATACTGGTTCTGTCGAAATTGACATATTGTATGTATACAAGTTTCTATTAAGACAATCTTGCATACTGCGATACAAGCGACGGTCTCAAGAGATGCGTAAGCAGGGGGCACAAAAACCAAAAATGATTGTGTGGATTCCCCACACACAAACCATAACAATACTTTTACATCATTTAAATCTGTCAGTTTCTTAAGCATTTGGGATAAAGAGAACTGATTTGAAATAAGCTTTCAGCAATAAATATATTAATTACTCCTGAATCAAGTGAACTATGGCCTAATCCCCTCGTTCGGGTTAGACTTGAACCCCTCAGTTGGGACGTAGATGAGCTGTAATAATAAGATGTATCTTCTTCCTTAGAGGTTTTAGCCACCTATATGAAACCATGAATAAAGTACTACTCAAAACATAACAGTGTAGTAATATTATGAAAAAGATACTGTAACTCAATAAGATTGTCTCAAACAGTATCAAATTCTTTTATCTTCAAACATTGTTGTGTCTAATTAATTTTTTGTTGAAATTTAACTTTGTTATAATATGGATGGGTTCTATGTTTGTCCACGTTTTTAAGAAAGTACACAAAATTAGTACTTCATGAATCATAAAATCCTTGCATGATTTTAGCAAAACAAAAATAAAACAAATAAAATAATCAAACTATTTTGAAACTTCATTCTTGCATACATTTTGTGTAATAGTGGTATAAAAAGTTATATTTACATTTTTTTCTTAAGGTCAGACGCACTCCCATAAATTTCACACAAAAACATAACTTAATTGTCAACTAAAAGTCAATAATGCTACATCAGGTAAGATTACAGTTTTAACAAATCTTAATTCAATATACTATAAAATTTCTGAGAAAATAAATGGACGTTTCCTTATTTTCGATGCATTTGCTTCAAACTTTACAGTGTTTTTTCTTTTCTTTCATTTTCACATATTAAGTGATTAAAACTGTTATCAGAACTTATAGTAGCATTATCAAAAATATATTTAACTTGCCCCAGTCATTCTCGTATTGTGATGATTATATCAAACTTTGTGCTTGCTAGAAAAAACATACTAAGGATATTATTAGGAGACCATTTTGTGCTATACAAAATGGTCTCCTAATAATAATATGCCTCCAATAATGGTTGTTTCAAGTTTCATTTGCATTTTAAACCCTGGTTTAATGTATAGAACAAAGTAAAATTAAACTAAACATAAAACATATAAACATAAACGTTCACGCCGTTTATCCCCGAAGGGGTTGGCAGAGGTACCAATACTTCTTAACTCACATGGCAGCGCCATCTAGTGTCCAGGTAAGGTACCCACGTTTTGCTTAGACAGTGTACTCACGTGATAGGGGGCAGGCCTATCGCCGTTTTGTACGAATACACTGTCACATGACTAAGTACAACTCAGCCATGTGGGTTTCCTCACGATGTTTTCCCTCACCGTTAACAACCATGATAAATTAACCACACATATGACTTTAGAAAAGACAAATTGGTGTAGGCCTAAATTAAACTATACCAGCCTAAAAACTTTTCATTACTCAGTCTTCATTTACTCCAATCATCTTCACTGCGAGAGAGAGACAGATAAAGTAACTTTTTTCATTATGGGTATCTCTATCTTCAGAATCAAAAAAGAAATGACAAGCAATTTGATATAAACTCACAATCAATACATTCATAAATGTAACAATCACTTTTTACAAATATAAATATATACACCTATTTGCCTTAACCTATTTATACAATGTATAGAAAATTTTATCAATTGTGAGTACAAGCTCAAAGTTTATGATAATAAGGCGGTGATTGTATGAACGTTAAGTGATTAAAATCATTAGTGATTTAATAAAAGGAAGCGATGGTGTAAGTTTATATTTAAATCCATGAAAAAACACGTTTTAAATATGATCGACTTACATACATTTAATAACCAATATACATCAGTAATACGAAAATTACTGACTTATAGTGAATATTAATGTAAATATTTATCTGTAGCAGATAAATCAACGATGTGACCTAATTAAGTAGTTTGACTGTTTACCCTATTTGCCTTATCCTCATTTGTGGTAAAGTAAATTAGCTTGCTAAACAATAATAATACAATGTCTCTTAATAAGTTCATACAAAGGCTCATTAGTTTAATTATGCTTTATTAGCATAGTTCGGAGTTTTAATAACTTATATTTGTGTAGGGTTGAGACATGTTGTTAAAAAACAACTCAATATACAGTATGCAATATCCTTTGCTTTTTTCTTAATTTAAAGGATTATTGGCCTTTTTAATCGGAAAGTCACTTTGAATTAATGAGATTGTTTAAGTTTGATCATTATACGCAATTGGCCTAGACCTCGTTAACATACCATTTTTATATTTTAAATCGATTAAAGACATCAAACTTAACAACTTTGACTATGGAAGGCATATCTAAAATATTGTAATTTTTAAAATATTGAATACATAAAAAGTGTGGGTCCCTAGATCAAACTAAGAAAGTATAGTGAGGATCTTAGCCTCGGCTGAAATAAAAGAAAAAACATAGAAGAAATATAGACCAGTTTTATTTTTATTTTAGCTGAGGCTAAGAACCTCACTATACTTTCTCAGTTTGATCTAGGTACGACACTTTTTAATTATTAATTAATTTGAAAATTACAATATTTTAGATATGCATTCCATAGGCAAAGTTGTTTAGTTTTATTCCCCTAATCGATTGAAAGTATAAAAAGGGTATGTTTTAAAAGCGAGGTCTAGGCCAATTAAGAACAAATTTACAATCAGACACTAAATATTTTGAAGTCTTTACAGCTTGACACTTGTTGAATCTTTATAATTAGAAGCAAAAATTCATAGTGCGAGTTGTTTTTTTTTATATATAAAATAGAGTCAAAAATAATATGATTATCAGTTACCTAGATAAAAATCTTATTTGTAGTTTTCCTGTGTTTCATATCACATACATGGTGTATTAATATGGTTTAGTCAATATTGAATTAGTTTTAAGATTAATTAATTTAATACAGTACAAAATATACTGTCAGATTTACAATAGTTGAATAGATTTTACCACACTTAACAACTATTTCAAAGTGCTATCCTAAATATTCATGTGTGACACAGTATTTTATGTTCTCTTTACCACTCCGACTTATGGTAACTTTGGTATTTCCACCAAATTTAAATATGACTTTACCTTATGATAAATAACATTGGACTAAGTCTCATTTCTTAATGATCAATAATTAATTTGTTCTGAATCTTCTAAGAATAGATTTGTTTAGTTGGCTCCTCATTTGTAATAATTTCCCAAAGTTTAGAACCTATGAGAAACATAGATACAGTCAACAAAGATAGATGACCATTAAAAAATAAGAATGTGTGCACAACCACCTCCTCGATCACGCTACCTCCATATAATCTCTCAACGTATAACAGCCAGCATCAGAGCACTAACACTGAAGGCACTATAACAGCTTACATTAATAAAATAGCACTTGTCCATTAGCATTGTCCACACAACACTTATTAAAAAATTAAGCTAGATTTGGTTGTTTAAGTTCCTGGCAATGCTACCTTTTGGAGAAACCTTTGGTCCCATCAGGTCCTCTGGGGCTCCTGATGACGAGCACCCCGGGTGGTGGCGGGGAGGGGAATATTCCTGTGGGAGTGGCACCAGGGGGTAGCCTGGAGAGGACTTTCCGTTCTTTTACTTTGGCACTGTCATTGCATGTAGTTTGTTGGGGTTTCTTAATTATGTTTTGGTTGTCCTTGAGATTGGTTATTTGTATCTTTTCTTGGAGTCGGCTTAAGCTGGAATAAAATATTTAGAAGGATGAGCACACATAACTTTACATGAAAGATGCAAACTCAACAACAAAGTTGAGTTTGCAAATCAACTATAAACTTAACCTATGTTTAATTGTTATTCTGGGTTCACAAAAGTGTTTCCTATTGCGCATTACCTATTTGGCTATGGATAAACAGAGTATCTTCAGGTTTTTTTAATTTTTGTAAAAATTTCAATTATGAGTACTTAGTTATTTTATAAACCTTAAAAGCCCAAACGAACAAAATCAATAACAAACAATCATATTAACTTTATTTAGCTGGTAAAACTATTTATTTAAATATATTAAGGAAACATTGTGCTGTGTAGTGTCGGTTTAGAATAGCACTACCCCATTTCTTCCGGTGAGTGTACGTAAGAGGTGACTAACGGTATTGGGGCTTTTAAGGGATTTTTGGGTGATGCAGTTGGAGACCCATCACCAACAATCTTTATCTCATCATCTTTTCCCCACTTTCCAAAAGTGGCTGAGGAATTTCTAATTCCTTAGCTCTGGCTACCCCTTCTAGGGATTTATAGCCATGAGTATATGTATGTAAGGAAGATGATAAAATATCAGTAACACAGTCAATTTGATAGGATCACCATTAAGGTCCATAGGTGCAAGTCATACAATGTTAATTCTTATTCAACAATCTTCTTTATCATCATTCCCTGCTAACTGTTAAATGATAAAATTGTTAGTGTTATATCTAGGCCAAAATGATGATGATATCCTGCTGTATATGAGATTAAAATGTATCTTACAATATCTTGTAACCCAATATCATTGATAAGCTAGAATATACCTATGTAATTTCGAACCAACACACTGTACACTGCTTTCCCAATCTTCTTCTACTTAAACTGTCATAATCAAATCAACATCACACAGACTGCACAGCTTTTAGAAACTTTAGACCAAAAAATACTAATAAACATTAAAATGTATACTAATGTAACCTTTCCATTATAATATATCTCATAGTTTCTGTATATTTTAGCCCTTTCTTGATAAAATATAAACAAGGACAAGCAAACACATCATGTAAGAAGCAAGAAAGACTTGGGGTATTGGATACTAACTTCAGTTTATTACTAATATATAATAGACACATAAATTACACAAGCAGTAGAAACAAATAGTTATATATATCACACATTTTAATGGCCTCGGTAGACAATGTATCCACAATTCTTCGAAGCAAGTCTCCTAACCACTTAACCATGGTGATCTTCATAGACTATCGGGCAATCAAAATATCAATACTACAATACAAGTATAAAACCCAAAGTAGAATTTTGCTCATCCTGTGAAGAAGAAGCAACTCCTTAATTAAAGTTAAAGTATTTATAAAGTTTGGTGTTTATTTATTTCAGTATCTCAAAAATAAATTGTAAATCAATAAATATCAACAGATAACACAACAAGAATTAATTACTGAAACAAGTTTCAGAGTAATCATTTGAAGTTGATCAAAGATATTAGCAGTTATCAAAAGAGATCCAAAAATTGTATAGTATGGTTATTGTCAGAGGACACATAGACATAGGTTCATAAAACAAGAATGTCTTCCACACTACTTATTAAATTATTTAAAAGCAAGTAATTTATGAAACACAAAGTTTAACAAGTGCAAAATCACCACAAGTTCTAACCTATAAAGACATAGGTCCAGAAGCAACATAAACTAACAAATCTCATAGCTGGACCACTTACTTGTCATCAATAACATCTTCAGGACTCCGAGCTTCGCCTAGTATCCTTAGTCTGGCTTCTTCGTATTCTTTTTGCCTTTGTTCAAAGGTTTTCACAGGGCGCGCTCTGCTCTCTCCGTTCATTTGACCACCCCCCAGCGAAGATGGTCGCTTCAGTATACGTATGGCTGGCTCAGGCATTGCACACTGTGATCCTATACACGAATTCTCTTCAACAATTACGTTAGTGACCTTGCACTCTTTATGAAGAGGATTCACAGAAGATGCCTCCGTCGACATAAGTTTCATCTTATGTTCCAACTGCAATTGAACATTATAGACTATACTATACTATATGGAGGTACTGTAGACATATTAGATATTAGCATGTATTTGCGTGAAAAACTTACACCTATTTCATCCATATCCTCCCAACTTTCACATACGTCAACTTCATCTTGAGCCGCCGCCATCATCACTATCAATCACAGATTCAGAACATAATACGCACATCACATCACAGAGATCAGAAACACAGATACAGATTGATGACATATTTTGATAGATGTTTGAAAAATGGTGGATTTTTTTTAAATTTAATTTGATACCTAGGTACTTACTATGACTATGTGGACAAATTGGAAATTTTAAGACAATAAATCTACGACAATAATAAAAGAGCATGTATGAAAAGATTGATGAATGCATAATAAGCTTGAGAGATTATCCAGCTTCATATAAAGTGACGATTGATAGTCTCTGCTTACCCCAATGGGGACCAGTAGCGTGAACATATATACTTAAATGTTGCTTATGTAATTACACTAACCATAACAGGACACTACGCCCTTAACAAAGACTTCTACACCTTGGGCATCCCTGATACTATAGCCCTTGAGGGCATAGATGCCGTGCGTGCTTGGAGGCTGACGAAACGGCTTCTCAAATGCTATCTAATCGATATCGGCAACAACATAATAAGTGTATACAATAACATAATAAGGTTTGGAGACCCATCACTAACGATACTTTATTTCTACCATCTTGTCCCCGTCATCTTGTCTTGCTGTGTAGTGTCGGCTTAGAATAGCACTACCCCATTTCTTCCGGTGGGTGTACGTAAGAGGCGACTAACGGTATTGGGGCTATTAAGGGATTTTTGGGCGATGCGGTTGGAGACCCATCACCAAACACCTTTATTTTTACCATCGTTTCCCCACTCTACTTTCCATAAGTGCCAAGGAACTTCTAGTTCCTCAGCTCTGGCTACCCCTTGTAGGGATTTACAGACGTGAGTATATGTATGTATGTATGTATGTATGTCCCCGATCAACTTCCAAGTGTTGCTGAGGAGTTTTTAGCCCTCGCGACCCTTTACAGGATTTACGGCCGTCGTGAGTATGTGTATGTACATTTATGTACATAAATAAATACATATATGGAAGTATAAGAAATAGTGACCGTGATAGCCCAGTGGGTAGAACACTCGGTTATCGTGCAAACGACTAGTGTTCAAATCCTTGGTCGGGCCTACACCAATTTGTCTTTTCTAAAGACATATGTGTGGTTAATTTATGATGGTTGTTAACGGTGAGGGAAAACATCGTGAGGAAACCCACATGGCTGAGTTGTACTTAGTCATGTGACAGTGTATTTGTACAAAACGGCGATAGGCCTGCCCCCTATCACGTGAGTACACTGTCCATGCAAAACGTGGGTACTCTGAACACCAGGTGACAAAGTCACGTGATGTTTAGAAGTATTAGTACCTCTGCCAACCCCTTCGGGGATATTCGGCGTGAACGTTTATGTTTATGTTATGTTTTATGTTAAATATGGGAGTGTGTAATTGCGCAACCTTGTTTTTTGTACAGTTTTTTATTGAAACTCATGATAAAATATAATTTAGTGTGTGAAATGTTTTTGTTATTGTGGCAGGTAAGGTAATAGTTTCTCACACTCCGAAATATCGAAATAACAGACCAATAACAATAGTGTGGTCCACACCGTCTTCACATTATATGTATTTTGAATATAAGTTTGATGATACATTGTCAGTGTTTCGTCGGATAAACTTCTTAAATTATATGCAAACTTTGTTGTGCCGCGCCGCCAAAGCAAGTTGAGCCTCTGTCTCATAGATATTCGCAAAGAAATATTTCGTTTAGCTTCGCTCGACTGCCCTGCTTCACCAGCCAGATATAATAACTCAGGACCAAAATCTTACTACTCCAAACATCGACCTCAGCAACGCCACCCATAGCATAAGTCACCCGAGGCAAGAGTCGTGATGGCGATGGTGTATGAAATAAACCCCCTGCTGCTTACCTTTGGCCAAGACGTTCCTCGCCCGGCAAATAGTACCTCAAAGAAAAGCCACACAGGCTGCGGCAACCTATAAATGCGAAAAAGCGCTGAAATATAGCGCGCATGGCTGTATGGTCTATACTAATTCAGATTGTCCGATCCGATAGTTAACGGAACGAACGTAAAAATAATAAACAAAGGGATATAAACTAGACTGCATAGTTTATAGCCTGCCCACTGCTCAATAATGGACTATTGGACTAACAAATATAAAATAATCACATATGTCGATATCGATATAAATAAAAAAACATACTTAGTGAAGTACTGAAGACGTTCACTGAAAAACTTTACTGATGAAAGAAGGATAATGAAAATACCGAATGACTAGGCTGCATATCTAAAAAAGCTTAGCTTGTTCATTGGACAAAAGGAGAAAAAAAAACACAAAAAATTGAGGTTATGTTTTGTCCGATGTAGTAGTAGGCAGGCATGTAATGTAATATTAATTACAATTACATTACATTATATGACGAAAATACTCTTTTGTATTGTTAACACGGCAAACGTTACCGATAATGCTGCGTTCTTTATGAACTTTCTAAGAAAGTGAACTGTACGAAAACGGTAATTAACCTTAATATACGATATCATAACCTAGTCTTTGCCAATATTTATGTACTTTTTTATTTTGTTTCAGGCATAATGACTATCAATACGGCGTTTTCATCCGCTCTTGGAACTTCTAATTCCATAGATCCTGATAATCTACAATTTCTTACATTTAGCGACGATGATATCAAAAATCTTAGTGTCGTCAAAATTACCAATTCTATGTCTTTTGATGTTATGGGTAATGCTGCATCTGGTGGGTTATATGATTTAGCAATGGGACCTACGAGAGAAAGAAATGAGCTTTGTGCTACCTGTTCAAACACATTGTTAACCTGTCCTGGCCATTTCGGACATATAGAACTACCAGTTATTGTTGTTAGGCCATTATATATTAAAACAATTTACTCTATATTCAGGGTTACTTGTCTAACATGTTTCAAAATTCAAATGGATGAGAAATCTAAGTTTTTATTGAAATTACAACTTGATTTAGTTGATGCTGGCCATATTACTTCAGCACTTGACTTGGACAACTTTCCTGGTGATGTGTTTGATAGTGTATCTGGCAAACCAATTAAGACTATAAGAAAATACAAGAAATTGTTGAAAGAAAGAGATGCTGTGACTGAAATGTTTCACAGTAGAAATAGTGATGTAGTGAGAAAAAGAATTATAACAAACTATTTCAAAACAATGGGATTGATTAGAACTTGTATGTACTGTAAAGCAAAAATTATTAAAATTACAACTTCAGAAAATAAACTAATGCACAGCAATGTGTCTGATGGTACCAAAGGAATAAAAATTTTGTTACCTGACGACATATTGACCTATTGTAACAAAATTGCAGAAAATGACAAAGAGGTACTTATAAATTGTTTTCCTTTGCTAAAGCACAGTCACACAGATCCAGTCACAAGAATACTTTTCATGGAAATAGTTCCTGTTCCTCCTCCCAATGTCAGACCATGCAATGTGTTGCAAGGAGTACTAGTTGAACATCCTCAAAGTAATATTTACAAAGTAATTTTATCATCAGCTATGGCAATCCGAGCAATACTTCAAGTAATATCTGCAGATGATCAGCAAAAAGCCATAGACAGTTTGGATGCTAAACCAAGATCAGCTTATCAAGAAGCCATTGGCAAGACTCCTTTAGAAAAACTGCATTACATGTGGCAGGAACTGCAAAAAAATGTTAACCAAATAGTAACTTGTGAAGGCACTGCAGCTGGTACTACTAGTAGGGGTCTGAAGCAAGTTCTGGAAAGGAAAACAGGTGTCATAAGAATGCACATGATGGGTAAAAGAGTTAATTTTGCTGCTCGCTCTGTTATAACCCCAGATCCAAATGTTGATGTAGATGAAATAGGCATACCTGATGTGTTTGCTACAAAACTGACATATCCTGTGCCAGTCACTCAGTGGAATGTTGATGAGTTGAGAAAAATGATTATTAATGGTCCTAATAAACATCCAGGTGCTGAAAAGATTGAAGTTGAGAATGGTAGAACCATACTTATACCCAGTGATTCCATTGAGAAAAGAAAAAGTTTAGCAAAGAGACTCCTAACACCTGATGAATATGAATCAGCTGGAGTGAAAATTGTGCATAGGCACTTGCAAAATGGTGATGTATTGATATTGAATCGGCAGCCCTCCCTTCACAAGCCCAGTATGATGGCTCATCGAGCAAGAATATTGAAGGGAGAAAAAACATTAAGACTTCATTATGCTAACTGTAAATCATACAATGCTGATTTTGATGGTGATGAAATGAATGCTCATTTCCCACAAAATGAAATTGCTAGAAGTGAAGCATATAATATTATGTCTGTAAGAAAACAGTATCTTGTTCCTAAAGATGGTACACCCCTTAGTGGGCTCATTCAAGACCATGTTATTTCAGGAGTAAGAATGTCTCTGCGTGGCACATTTTTCACTAAGACAGATTACCAGCAACTAGTTTTTCAAGCTTTAGCCAGTCATAGAGGAGAAATTAAGTTGCTGCCCCCAGCCATTCTTAAACCTAAAATGCTTTGGTCAGGCAAACAAGTCCTCTCTACTATAATAATTAACAATATTCCTAAAGGGCAGCCTTACATCACTTTAACTAGTAAAGCTAAAATTGGTTCAAAAGCTTGGCAGAAAGAGCCAGAAAGACCATGGAAAGCTGGGGGAACACCATTTGCTAATCCCAATACGATGACTGAAGCTGAAGTTATAATAAGAAAAGGGGAACTACTTTGTGGGGTTCTTGATAAAACTCATTATGGAGCGACACCCTATGGTTTGGTCCACTGTATGTTTGAATTATATGGTGGAGACAGTTCCTGTGCTTTGCTGAGTTCATTCTCTAAAGCTTTTACTTACTATCTACAATGGGCTGGATTTACTCTTGGTGTTAAAGATATCTTGGTTGTGGACAAGGCAAACAAGATGCGTGATGAACTTATTTCTATTGTACGTAACTCTGGTAATATAGCAGCAGCAAAAGCTACAGAATTACCTTTAGATGTTGGAGACGATAAATTAAAGGACACTATTGGTGAGCTGCTTATTAAAGATCCAAAGTTTAGAGCAAGTTTAGATCGTCACTATAAATCAATGCTTGATGAGTACACAAACAAAATCAACAAAATCTGTTTAGCTGAAGGTTTACTAGAAAAGTTTCCCTACAATAATTTACAGTTGATGGTCCAGTCTGGGGCAAAAGGTTCTACAGTTAATACTATGCAAATATCTTGCTTATTGGGTCAAATTGAATTAGAAGGCAAAAGGCCCCCTTTGATGATTTCTGGGAAAAGCCTTCCCAGTTTCCTTCCATATGATACTTCACCAAGAGCTGGTGGGTTTATTGATGGCCGCTTCATGACTGGTATTCAACCACAAGAATTTTTCTTCCATTGTATGGCTGGACGTGAAGGGTTGATTGATACAGCTGTTAAAACTAGTAGATCAGGTTATTTACAGAGATGCTTAATCAAGCATTTAGAAGGCTTAAATGTAGGATATGATCATACAGTGAGAGATTCTGATGGAAGTGTTATTCAGTTTGCATTTGGAGAAGATGGTTTAGATATATTAAAGAGCCAATTTCTCACTCATAATCAGATGGAATTTCTTGATATTAATTCAAAAGCCGTAGTCAATAAGGCTGTGGTAAATAAACTTAAGGAAGAAGCTGATACTAAAACGGTTGCTAAACATCAAAAACAATTTAAAAAGTGGAGAAAAAAGTTTGGTGATCCTGTATTAAAGCATAGGTTCAGTGGGTTCAGTGAATTTTGTAGGCTTAATAAAGATGAAATTGAATTGGAGACGGTAGAGGATAATAAAACAAGAGATCCTTTATATTGGGAGCTAGAAAGAAGATGGCGGGAATTAGAAGAAGACCAGAGAAAACAATACTCAAGAAAACTATGCCCAGAACCTTTGCAAAGTCAACAATCTCCTGATTTTAAATTTGGAATCATAAATGAACAATTAGAAAATGTTATGCAGCAATACCTTCAAAAGCGCTCAGAATCATTGTTCAATGATTACACTGACAAAGATAAATTTGTTGAAGTATTGAGTGCTAAGTATTTAGCATCTATGGTTGATCCTGGAGAACCAGTAGGTTTGTTAGCTGCGCAATCAATAGGAGAACCATCAACTCAGATGACGCTGAACACATTCCACTTTGCTGGGCGAGGTGACATGAATGTAACCCTTGGTATACCTCGACTTAGAGAAATATTAATGACTGCATCAGCTAATCTTAAAACTCCAAATATGGATATTCCTATACTTGATATACCTGATAGCAAGAAGAAGGCAGAAAAATTACGATTGAGACTTAACCGAGTCACAATTGCAGATATTTTAGAAAAAATACAAATTCAGTGCCAAATAGTTACTCAACCACAAAGATATTTGAAGACAACAATGAAATTTGTATTTTTGCCACATAAGCAATATAAATCACGGTTTATAGTGAAACCTGAAGCGGTTATAAAGCATATGCAATCAAAATTCTTTAATCTAATGTTTACGACAATCAAAAAGCAAGCCAAGGCGTCTATTGGAGTTGTTTGGACAAGTGAGAAAAAGTCAAAGAAGAAGGTTAGTGATGATGAAGATGATGAACCTGTCCCTGAGAAGGAAACAGCCGAGTTAGATGATGCCAGCTCTGATGATGAAGCACCAAATGAAGACGATGATAACACCGATGTAAGTATTCTTTGAGCCACTATTGTTTATCTAGTTATGAGATTGAATGACACCAACATGGTGGTATAGTTTGGTTAGGTAGGTGTTAAAATTATTTAACAAATATATACTACTAGTGACCCGCCCCGGCTTCGCACGGGTGCAATACAAAATATACCTACTACAGAATGTCCTTATACACAACGTTCACAGCTTTTTTGTCATTAGCCAATACAAACATGTTTTGCTTAGACGTTACTCTTGACAGCGCGACATATAATTGGCCATGTGAAAAACACTCAACACTCAAGTTAGTTTTAGTAAAGGATAAAAATGGTTATGCTGGGTTATCCCTAAGAGACAGACATATACCATCGCGGACTTTTTTGTTGAACTTTTTAAGGTGAACAATACTGTAGTACATTATTTTGGTCTATCTCGTAGGGTTCAGCCAGCGTTTGCAATATAAGCGCAAAAAAACGTGCTTATTTACGACATCACATTAGAAACCTTTAAATTTATCAGTGTTTCTCTACTATATTATACATTTATTATACATACAAACCTTCCTTAAGAATCACTCTATCTATTAAAAAAAACCGCATCAAAATCCGTTGCGTAGTTTTAAAGATCTAAGCATACATACGGACATACAGCGAAAGCGACTTTGTTTTATACTATGTATTGATATTTATGGATTACAAAATAAATGAAATAAAATGGTTGTATAAAACTTGAACCTTTGTCTGCTCTTGGGGGATGAA
The DNA here is from genome assembly GCA_963576735.1 of Bedellia somnulentella. Classification (NCBI taxonomy): domain Eukaryota; kingdom Metazoa; phylum Arthropoda; class Insecta; order Lepidoptera; family Bedelliidae; genus Bedellia; species Bedellia somnulentella. The sequence goes on from OY755184.1 coordinate 13,564,074, forward strand.
CATAATGTATGATATTTATTAGTCTTCATCCAAACAAAAAGCTTGTCATCCAACATCGTGCGTCACTTCTGCAATAATGTAACTGCAATCTTATATTGTCCGTTTCAGGCTAGACTTCGTAAGAACCGTGATGAGGAACAGGGATATGAAGATCCAGAATCAGAAGAAGAGGAAAAATCAGATGATGAAGGTTTCCTAGAAGATGACGCTGGTAAAGAAAATGACGATGACGTAACAATTGACAAAGAATCCGCTGAGCAAGACGAAATCACTGCTGAAGATTACAAAGCAATGTCAGATGTAGTAAGTGCATTCACAGAAGCAACCAATTACACGTTTGACACTAAGAAACATAGATGGTGTGAGCTAACAGTAAATTTTCCCATCGCATTCCTTCGAATTGATTTAACCCAAGCATTAAGGGATGCTGCGAACAAATCAGTGATACATGAAGTGAAAAATGTTAAAAGAGCCATTTTAGATGCTGATAAAGATTTAACTATACTGAGAACTGAAGGCATTAATATCATACAAATGTTTAAATACTGCGACATATTGGATTTAAATAGACTCTACAGCAACGATGTTCATGCTATAGCTAATACTTATGGTATAGAGGCAGCTTCAAAAGTGATAGTTAAAGAGATAAAGAATGTATTTAATGTCTATGGAATTTCAGTGGATCCTAGACATTTGTCTCTTATAGCAGATTACATGACTTATAACGGGAAGTTTGAGCCGATGAGCCGTAAAGGTATGGAGGCATCGTCATCTCCTCTTCAGCAGATGTCATTTGAGTCATCGCTCGTTTTCCTGAAAGAGGCTGTGTTGAATGCCAAGTTTGATAGTTTGATGTCTGCTTCAAGTTGTTTGATGCTGGGCCAGCCGTGCCGCGCAGGTACTGGCGCGTTTACTTTACAAACTAAATTTAAATGAAATGTTCTATAGTTTTTATAAAGTGAATAAATGATTATATTATTGTAATTATTTTTTTCTGCAACATGTGGTGCCGCAATGGTCCTTGTTCGAAGTTACTTTGATCTCGGATTATGGTCTTGGTTCAGTTATCAAACACCATTTCATAAAAAATCCGTACAATTGTAACTGTCCCAAATTAATCATAATGGCATTTTCACAAGCTAATAAGAGTCTCGCTTATCTTGTGTTTTGATTGTTTAAGATAGGTATTTAGTTCTCAGTGTATATGAAAATCAGTGAGAACTAGATAATGTATATATTTATGGTGGGAAGGAAAAGCGATGGCTGTCAAGGCAATTTTGGCTATTGGGGCATTTGAAGATAAAGTGCCGACTCATCATCACCAATTCTTTGTTAGAAACGTAATAGTTTCCCCCTAAGTTCATAAAGTGGTTGAAAAATAGTCAATACCCCATTCCTGGCTTCTCTTTTTTGGGACTTCTATTGGTATAAATAAGTGGTGTAAATCACAGCCTGAGGGGGGTGCGTTGATTCTCACTTCTATAGAACATAATGTCGCTAAACGAATAAATTTTTATCCATTTCCATGTTATCTTTTTTTTACCACTTTTCACTCTTCACTGATTTTTTTAGATTTTTCTGTGCTGTGTCGGCTTAGAATAGCACCACCCCATTTCTTCCCGTGTCTGTAAGTAAGATGCGACGAAGGGTATTGGGGATTTTTGGGCGATGCCGTTGGAGACCCATCACTAAAAACTTTTATTTTACCTTCTTTTCGCTACTCAACTTCCAAAAGTGTCTAAGGAACTTCTAATTCCTGGGCTCTGGTTACCCTAGGGCCGTGAGTATATGTAAGTGTATTCTATTGCCTTGCAGAAAGAGTTTTTACAACAATATGAAACTAATAATGAAAGAAAGCACATTTTAAGTTTAGTAACACAAAAGAAAGATATTGTAACAGTTCAAATATCACAAAAAAAAAGATATTGTAACAGTGTAACAGTCAATCACCATCACAGTTGAGAACGACAACTTTGTGGATAGAGATAGAGCTTCATCATTTGAACGTGCCCTAGATGCAACTATATTTATTTGTTAATACAACGACCAAGTTACCAACGACCTTATTTTTTTTATTAAATATAATTATTTAATAAAAAATTTAAGGTCGTTGGTAACCCTGGGAAAAAATCCAAGTCTCATTGACGTCATATTTCGTGAAAACCTCGTGGTCAAACTCGCGTAGTAGAATTATTATGACGGACGTCATATGTATGAGAGAGCATCAGTTTAAAATGATTTATAACTTGGTGGGTGTACGTAAGAGGCGACAAACGGTATTGGGGCTTTTAGGGGAACATTGGGCGATGCGGTATTGAGTCTACGGCATGTTTCGTCTATGATCATATGTATTATCTGTAGAGCTGTTGAATTCATGTCAAAAAGACGTTGGTGTAACTACGAAGAAAAAAAATGCTCCTCAGTTACACTGGGTGAACAGCGTGGTGTAACTGCGGAGCATTCCCCTCACCAAAAACCTTTATTTAACCATCTTTTTCTCGTTTCTTTTCATCGTTAAGTGGGTGAATATACTATTCTTTGTCAGATACTGTCCCCTTAAGTTTTTTTTCTATAACGGATTAATTGTAAAATATTTTTAACACCTGTCACGTAAAATAATAATCCAGATGTTAAACTGAAATAAACAATTAGTTAAAAAATACGAATCACCATAATTTTACAATTTATATCATGGTTTGCTAGGAGACCATGGCGCATTCTCATACAATTGTGGACTGTCCCTGACTATCACTGGCTGGGTATTTTGTCATTTAATTAGGAAACTCTCTATAAGACGATGTTGGCATAGCACGTGAATAAATAATAACAACGTTCAATATTTACTTTTATAAATAAATATAACCAAGAAGTAATTCAGTTTTTAATTAATTGATTATCGAAGTTCTGTCCCCGTTTTTACTACGATTTACTGTTCCACTGACTTACTATATTAAAAGTCATAAGAGTAAGCGATTAAGCGCTAATGCACTGGCTGTGCTAATAAGAACAAACCTGCGAATCACGAGATCGTGGTAATTGTTTGTTAGACCTTGTCGTTGCTCGGTCATTTCGTTCTTTAATCAAAGAGAGACTTCGTGCCCTTATTGTGTGTCTGCTGGGTAACTGCAAAATCCAGGTAAGTTTTATGTACTTTCTTTACGATTTGATATCATTTCAATGAATTTATGTCTGGTTATACAGCAACACATTGTTTTTACTCATATTGAACAGTAACTCAATAATAACAAGGTTTGATCGCAAAATGTCTCTTGGCTTACCGTTCCCTTGGGTCACTAATGTAGTAACCCAGGAGACAATTTTGGTGACCCCAAAGACATGTAGTGAAGACTATTTAGAAACTCAGATATACATATACAATTTATACTTATTTACTGTTATGAAATGTTAACTTGAACGTTTCAGTCAAAATGCCACTTGACGCTGCGGAGAAGCAAAGATGACACAAGGCAAAATTGAAAGAAAGATATAAGAGGTATGAAGAGTATAAAATCAAGAACAGAGAAAACTACCACAAGAAAAACGCCTAGTTAAAGACTTGACATCGACATTAGGAAAATTCGAAAGCAAAATGTAAAAAAAAAGGTAAGAAAATCTAAACAAAAGCAATGCACTTTGTAATACGCCACCATCTCACCCATAAATATTTCAAGAAAAGGTGCCTCTACCGAGAGTAAATTATACTGATAACGTTGAAACTCGCTGTAGTTTTCCTGTCGTCCAAAATTTCTCAAATCAAACTAGTATCAAACAGATCAAGGGAAGAAAGAAAGTCAGAAATGACAGACAAAATTTAAACATGAAAGAAGTAATTGAGAAGTTGAAACGAAAATGTTAAAGTATAAAAACCGTTAACACAATAATGAGATGGAGATGGAGAAGAAACCACAGTAAAAACCGCCTGGTAAGAAAGAAAGGCCGAAAATAATGCTCAGGTTGCGACTATCAATTTTTATACCAACTACCAGTACCGCCACGAACAAAAAAAAAAATTCAAGCGCTACAAAAACGTTTGAATGTCGATTCACCAAAATGACGTGGTCATTTATTTAGGCCTGTCGCGGTAAAAGTCCTACTGATGGGAACAACCGTGATAGCCCAGTGGGTAGAACACTCGGTTATCGTGCAAGCGACTAGTGTTCAAATCCTGGGTCGGGCCTACACCAATTTGTCTTTTCTAAAGACATATGTGTGGTTAATTTATCATGGTTGTTAACGGTGAGGGAAAACATCGTGAGGAAACCCACATGGCTGAGTTGTACTTAGTCATGTGACAGTGTATTCGTACAAAACGGCGATAGGCCTGCCCCCTATCACGTGAGTACACTGTCCATGCAAAACGTGGGTACTCTGAACACCAGGTGACAAAGTCACGTGATGTTCAGAAGTATTGGTACCTCTGCCAACCCCTTCGGGGATATTCGGCGTGAATGTTTATGTTTATGTTATATTATGATGGGATCAGTAGATTTCTGAAAAGAACGGCTGATAGTATTATGGCACGTGGCGAGGACATTCCAAGTTATTCCTTCGAGAAGCTAAGGACCCAAAGCAAAATAAAACATTACTTAATAAAAGCTGCCAAAATAGACTATGTGACAAAACAATTACCTTCCAGGATCACATGCCTTGTTGAGACTATTAATGTGCACCAAATATATACAGAAGTTCCAGGAAAACTAAGACTCAGACGTTTAAATTGCTTTTTTAGATGCCGGTTACACAAAACCATATGAGCCTATTGCTGCCCTAATCGCTATAGAAGTTGCGATATGTTTTAACGTTGATGAAGGTTCATCTGAAGCCAGAACAGAAAATAATGATAATGCTACAAGTACCAACATTAACGCAGGCACCGAGCAAGCCAGCTCTGAAGTCCTCAAACGTCCATATCATCTATGAAAGACATTAGCATCACTGACCTGCATCAACCTTGGCAAAGAAATATTTACGACAAAGTTTACAATTCACCCGACTTGTCTAAAGACGACGATTCAGCTAGCCAGAAACCGTCTACCTCATTTTAACAGCTTGCTGAAAGCAAAGAAAAGCAGGGTGTATGTCGTGGAGATTATTTGATTGTCAAGGTTCACGCCCCAAAAAGCAAAATATATAGATATGCCTGTAAAGTAGATGACCTAGATGAATATGGATTTTATGCGATGTGTAAAGAAGAAAAAGTTTTCCGTTTACATTCTAAAGATGTTGCTGATATAGACTATACAGACATCATTGAGATTCTCTCTAAGCCGATGATGTACAATAAACTCAGTCAAAGTTATCGCGAATTCAAGACAGGTGTTAATCGAAAATTGTATTCGTATATTTTATTTAAAAAAGATTCTTATATTTTGGTTAGTTGTTGGTTTGTTTTGGTTTATATTTTTTATTTTGATTACTGCATTCTGATTATTACGTAAGCCTAGGTAATTTTTATACTTTTTATAAGCAGAATCTATATAGTTATCCTTCAGAGAAGATGATTTACTTTATTACTAATGTTGGATCTCATAATTGTTATAGACAGATTTATCAAAGTATTATAACATAATATATTACTTAGTAACTCTTTATAATTTTGTTACTTTAGTCTCTTGAGTCACTGAATTTGTCTCTGGGATTACCAGTATGTCCCTGAATTTTCACATTAATTACCAGCTATATTGCTTGTATTTATATATTTTTTTGTAAATTTTGTTGCAAAAGAAACACATACTTCATAGTTCCATAACAATATTTACTATTTGTTATTGTAAGTTTAAAAAAATCACTTTACAGTAAAAAAAATTAAGTTATTTGCTTCACTGGTGACTCAAGAGACACAATGAATAGAATTTTTCGTCAAAATTGATATCTTTTCCTAGACTCAATAGTGCCAAAGTGTTTGTTTTAAGTTAATGCAAATAAAAGTATAGTTGATTTCATATATTCTTCTTTTTTTCTTGCTACTATCTCAATTTTACGTCAGTGACCCAAGGGACCAAATCGTAGATCAATTTTTGTTCAAATGCTTCAAAATACGCAATAAATCAGTAAAAGTTCGCTGCTCGACTTAGAATCAGATAATTTAACATATTTTCTAAATGTTCTAAGCGTAATTTATACTAGTTTCGGATTAAAATTTTTTTACATGAAAAGTATAATTGATACAAGAAATAGTATATTCACCCAAGTAATAACTTTCCAAAAGTAGTTGAGGCATTTCTAATTTCTTAGCTCTGGCTACCCCTTCTAGGGACTTATAGCCGTGAGTATATGTATGTATGTAACTTGACTGCTTGGTATCACTTCCCAGGCCAAATTGATTGTTGTGGGTTAAATTTTGGGAACAAATACCATATATCTAGAAAAATGAGTGAAAATCCCATTTAAATAAAAAAATATTCTTTCTTTGGTTTCGGAAATGTACTAGTGTTATTTATTATTCATATAACTGTACGTCTACAGCCATTGCTGGTTTGAATACAACTTGAATTATAGAATGTTATAATGCGATCAGAATGGTCGAGTATCGTACAATGAGAACCAAATACGTCTCTTACTTTTTAGAGTTACATGGCTTATTGGCTTATTCCGTTTATCCACCCCAAAACAGCCTCCCTAAGTCGGATATTCGGAAACGCATGTCCGATTATCCACCCTGAACGGGCTGGATAATCGGAATTCATAATAAAATGTTTCTTCCGATTTTCTACCCTGTATGCGTACAGTCATTTACGGAAAAACGACCCTAAATTTTAATTTGTCACTTTTGTTAGGAGTTTTTTTCTTGTTATGGTTTCATTTGTCACATCGGTTATTTTAAATGGTTTTCACCCAAATACTACATACTAACCCTATAGGTAACAATAAATATTAATTTAAAACTTCCCACCAATTTATTTTTATTTAAACTGTAAGTAAGAAAGTAGGTATCTTTATCTTAAGTATTTTAATGTTCACGAAGTTTCTTGGACCCATTTTGTGTTGTGTAAATGACTGTAGTTGGGGTAAAAAATCGGAAGAAACATTTTATTATGAATTCCGATTAACCACCCCGTTCAGGGTGGCTAGGACATGCTTTTCCGAATATCCGACTTAGGGAGGCTGTTTTGGGGTGGATAAACGGAATAAGCCGGCTAACACAAAATGGGTCCAAGAAACTTCGTAAACATTAAAATACTTAAGATAAACATACCTACTTTCTTTGGTGGAAAGTTTTAATTTAATATTTATTGTTACCTATAGGGTTGGTATGTAGTATTTGGGTGAAAACCATTTAAAAAAATAACCGACGTGACAAATGAAACCATAACAAGAAAAAAACTCCTAACAAAAGTGACAAATTAAAATTTAGGGTCGTTTTTCCGTAAATGACTGTACGTAGACAGGGTAGAAAACCGGAAGAGACATATACATTACGGATATCCACCCCGTTCAGGGTGGATAGACGGACACGCGTTTCCAAATATCCGCCTTAGGGTGGCTGTTTTAGGGTGGATAAACGGAATAAGCCAGTTACATATTCCTTTGATGTCAAGTGCCTGAGTAGTACCCAACTCAACGAATATTTTATTACCTAATTAGTTTAAATACACTAGGCAGTTTAAGTAATGGTTACTATATTAACGATCTACAGTGTGGAGCAGAATGTGAAATTAAACCAACAAAAATATATGTGAACAATTTGTATTTCTCTAATAAATTTAAAAATAGAGTTCATTCAATAATTATGTTCAATATCGGGTTTGTTATTGTTTTGTACTTATAAAGGCACGATTCATGATTTATAAACAATTTGGTAGGTATATTTCAATTCTTATAAATTAATTTGATACATTGATACAAAGTACAAAATAACGGAACAATCACAATAATGAGCAAGCAGCGTCTAGCGCCACTATGCATTTCTGATTTGGAGAATTCTAAACAGAACCAAAAAGCTCACCAAAAATCATCTAAGCTATATTGATCAATTAGAAAACTTAAGGCATTATCGCATTATGTTACATAAAACTTAAGTTTTACAAAGCATACTTAATAACTTAACTATACTAAACATTCGCTTCAAGCGGACAAAATCTTTAATAGAAGAATTACCACACACTTTATCGTATTTAGCCAGTAGTATATCGCTGTCACAGCCGAGGAATCCACGCATAATTCCATAAATTTGTTTCAACGATTCGTTTTCTGCAGAACTGCAATATCACTGGACGAACTAGGGGCCTAAGAAATGACCCCGATTATTTTTACTACGCTTTTTCTCCGCGAGTTTAACAAATTATGAAACTATGCTGTCATCATGTAAAATAGTATATGGACATAAATAGGAAGCGGAGACAATTGCCTTCCCTTCACCGGCCATTGGACGGGATGGTTTATCATGACAAATTGGACCCAAGAGTTCTTCTATACTAAATAACCATTTAACTAATAAAAAATACTTTTACGGTAGTACGGTACTGCATATGTTGGTAGCTCGTTAAATAAATAGTTTCATAATAAAATTTACCTAAGACCCAGCCGAGTTCCTGTGAGTTTTTAACTATCACAGCCTCGTTGATGTGCGTCTAGCAAACATTATAGACAACATTATTGATATTTTTCCCGAGGCTCTTATGCCAACAGCCGGCGATAGAAAAAAAATAATATTTAGGATCCAAACTTAGAACATGTCAAGTCTTTTCCCTGGAAAATGAAAAACTTTATGTTAATAATAATGGATATTATAGTAGCAGAGAAGTATAAAAAAATCTCGCCGACTGGATGGGTTCAGTGCCTCAATTATGTCAAAGATGTTTCAACGCAAAATAAAATAATCGACGAAAGGGTTATGCAAGAAGACGGACTTGAAAAAGTTTGCAGAATTATTGTATATTTTAAGATCCTAAATTGCAGTTAACATCATACTGCAATACTGTTTTTTTTCCTGTGATATCATACTTCATGTCTATAGTCTTGTATTTTGCCGATTTTTTTATTAGGTTGCATTGTATGATGATCCGACAAGAGTAAACCAACACTGTTTCTATATCTAGTGTTACTTGTAAAATATTATAAATACAGATGAAAACTACTTAAATATACTAAAAACACAATATTTAGGAACTCATATGGGTCGAATGCTCTTGACGAAAAATACAACGTAAATAGATACAATTTAAAAAGTAAGTATAATATTTTTATATTAACTAAATACATGGCACGGATAATACCATTTAAAATGCCTGAACGTTGTAAAATCATTGGGAGACGAAACTTTTCATGTCTCTTACACTTCAGCTATTGTATTATCGTCAAAAGCATTCCGTTTTATATCAGGATGTCATTGCCTCGTTTCTTCCACTGGATTTTTGATTCCTTTCGCGGCTTTTTTGTCGGCAATTTTCTTGGCATTGGCTTCGTCGTCGGCTGGGTTGTCCCAGTCCTGCCTCCTTCCGGTCGCAAACACATTGTAGAATGTCGCACAGAATATGTAAACGCCAGCAGCTATGTAGAACACTTTCCGCCATTGGGCTTGCGTGGGCTGAAAATAGAAGTTAGTTGCTGTTAGATTATGTAATATGTTTATTTTTAAGACCATTATTTTTATGCTGTGTAGTGTCGGCTTAGAATAGCACTGCCCCATTTCTTCCGGTGGGTGTATGTAAGAGGCGACTAACGGTATAGGGACTTTTAAGGGATTTTTGGGCGATGCGGTTGGAGACCCATCACCAACAACCTTTGTCTCACCATCTTTTCCCCACGCAACTTTCCAAAAGTGGCTGAGGAATTTCTAATTCCTTAGCTCTGGCTAACCCATCTAGGGATTTATAGCCGTGCCGCCGCCGTTTGAGTAAAGAGATTGTGACTGAGGTTTTTCAAAGATATCCTATACCGGACTCACGGCCCAGAGCTGTCAGGCATACTATTACTTGGGTAATGGACCAGCCCAGAGATATTTAAGTTTCGCTGTATTTGTTTCGCCTTTGTTTTTCAAATAAGTTGTACAACCGTAGAAAATTGCTACGATTATTTTACAGGAGGCCTTCCTCCTCAATCACACAGTAAAAGAGTTATAAAACAAATTAATTTTAAAGACGAATCAACTTTTTAGGCTCGTTAGAGGATAGGAAACGTTTGCTACAACTAGTTGAAAAAAGCATACTACAAGAGTATATTCTACGTATTTTGTGTTTATTCACTCTCATTCCCCTATGTAAAAATACTTAATTGACTTACTCTTCCTTCAATCATGTACCCGGCGACGATGGGCGCTAGAAGACCAGTGAGGTTGGCGGAGCAGTTGGTGAACGCCATCAGGATCCCGGCGAACCGCGGCGATATGTCCAGGTGGTTAACCTGAAGTTAACACAGGCATTTCATGTTATCAGCTGCATGTATCATATAACAACCGTATAGTGTCGGCTTAGAATAACACTACCCCAATTCTACCCGTGGGTGATCGTAAGAGGCGACTAAGGGTATAGGGGCTTTTTAAGTGATTTTTGGGCGATGTGGTTGGGAACCCGACACCAAAAACATTTATTAATAGAAAATATCAGTATCTCATTTCTCACGTAACACCCGCTTTTACACACCTCATGCTACCTACACAAATAGTTCGAAGCCCTTAGCGTGTTCGTAAATGGTCTCGCCTATCTGGCTTTCATGTTAGGTAGGTAATAGGAAAACAATTTCTCTTCTATTTTCAATCTAATGTTAATTATATAACAATTAATTAATTAATTAATGTTAATTGTTAATTCTATCTCTCTTCAATGCTCAACCTAACTACAGGTGGGCTAGCACGAGCGCTATTTTATCGACACGATATCGGTTAGAATGAGATGACAATATACGATACTAAGTGTGTAAGTGTAATTGTTTTTTTAATTTAGTTTTAATCAATTTAATTGAATTTTATAATATTTTTTTAGAATGTTATATCTGTAATGTTAGTAATATTGTGAATCATTTTAATTTTTAAATCGAATGATGTGGTTAGCCTATAATTGGTGTATTTAGTTGGTATGTTTCATTTCAATTCAATAACCTTTTAAGATTGTTTACTATTTTCACTGTTGGCAATCCGTAATAAATAAATAAGTATGAGATGGCTGTTTTATACCACGCTATATCTTGTTAAATCGTACTATATATTTTTTTTTTATTTTGTAGTCTAACAATCTTAAGATTAAGTAAAAAGCACAATTTTATTACTAAGATCTCTTTTTATAAACAATTAATAAGTAAGCTTTTTTTGGTAGTTTTTGTTTTACCGATCCCTGCGATACAGGCTCCGCCTAGTGCAAGGATCATCAATTTACTATGTTTCTGTAATTTTTGGTGTGTTAATAAACTGTTTCTTTTTTATGTAGAAGTATGTCTCACCTTAAACCCAGAGTAGATGCCGCCGTTGAGGCCGACGCCGATGGCGAGCACGGCGACGGTGGCGGCCGGGTTGCAGCCCGTGTTCGCCGCGATTATCAGACCGATCGCCGGCCCGTACTCGCCTGGTCACATAAAAACATTATTAATTAATAAAATGACGACGTCCGTAGCCGAGTGGATAAACGACTAGTCTATTCTCAGTCCAGAGGTTGTGGGTTCGATCCCCGCTGAGAGCAACATTAATGTGATGAGCATAAATGATTGTTTCTTAGACTTGGATATTAGTATCCCATGATTCAAGTAATACTTAGTTTGGGGCTAACTTGATCTGTATATAATATGTCTGTATATTTATTTACTTATTATTATTTATTTATTTAATTTGTACATAGTGATCCATTACCAGAAATCTTTATATTACTATCTTTTACCCACTCAACTTTCTCTTTGTGACTAAAAAAAAACCAATTCTGAAGCTCTGGCTACCTTTTTCTGGGATTTAAAATCGTGAGTATATGTGTGTATGTAATATTTATTGTAGTATTTGCGTTACATGCCGAGTCGTGAAAAGAAGGCCACCGTTAGATAGCCTGATATGGTCTAACAGTCAGAGCGTTCGGCTTATGATCTGGAGTTCTCGGATTTGATTCCCGGGGGGTAAACACACTTATACAATTTCGAGATTTAACCCACTTTGGAAGCATATTATAGGCTGAATCACCTATGCAAAAACTTATATGATTTTGTGTTTCAGACGGTACGCCAAGTCGTTGGTTCCGTCTACTATGGCATTCGTAGTCTTTAGTCTACTAGCCCGCACAAGACTAGCGCGTTGGACTATGGCCTAGTTACCATATTCAGGGAAGTTTCGAGATCTCGGTAAGGACATATTTGGTCTATGATGATGATATATAAGATAATAATGCTAGCAACCAACCAATGCTGTTGATGATCTTCCTGACGACGGTGTGCGTGAACCGGCCGCTGGACAGCATCCAGTCGGCGACCACCGAGATGAACATCGAGAACAGCCACATGCACAGGTATGGGAGAGCAGACATGAAGCCGTTCTGGAGAATCATTTAGTATTTAGATACACAGTCACGATAGCTACTTAGGCGCAATATACACTGAGCCCGCCGGGCCGCTGACATATGTCGGGAACTTTTTGCCGGCGGTCCAGTTTTTATACTTAGGTTAGACATAATTCTTTCAACCCAGACCGCCGGACAATGTCGGCGGCCCGGCCGGCTCAGTGTGTATTGCGCCTTACATATACAATCCAATTCACTTTTCTTCTTGAATGAATTCAGTCATTCTATCTATATCTTTTACTAACTAAGAAAGCCAAAGTAGAGGTGAATAGATTTGGATGTTTGAGATTGACAATTGAAAACGTAGTTTTTGATCATATTAATGTGTTATAAGATATACTGTATAAAACGACAGCTTTTAATCGCTATTTTACGCAGTTAATCTTCATTTTTGAATAAGTCTAAGATATAGAGGTAAAGTATGTAAAAGTCGTTGCAGTCTTTTCAGGCGTTAAGGACTTTAATTTTTTTACCCATAATGTTTATTAATATCTGCTAGTATTAATTGTTTATTGTAGTATTCATTATTAGGAAACATAAGGGATGCTAGTGGTTTAATAACAATTGAGTGACGCGTTTACAATTCCAGCAACGGGTATCCTAGAACGATCAGGTCCGCCCACCTCAATTTATAGGGGCTGATGACCAAAATCGTGAAACTGACCAAATATTCACGGATTTTTTTGCGTGAATTATTGTTAATAAAATAATGGCGCCAAATCGGAACGAACTCATTCAGCTGTACCATCAATAGCGGTTATTACGACAATTACGGAGCTCTGAACTCTGTGACCTCGATTTTAACTCGGTCAATCGACAATGAACTCTAAAGTAAACCATTAAGAGCTATTTTAAGAAGTCAGAATAGTTTTAGTTGAGTGATTTATTTGACTCATTACTGACACTTGTGTCAATTTCGCACAATGCTCGAATCACCAATGATTGATGGAAGTCCGAAAATAGAACAATTTCGGCCCACTTGGTGTGGTTGAAGTGATCGAATCATGCACGAGGATATTTTGGGATAGCGTTATGGTGCATTATGTGTTTCGGGCACTTCTTTAACGGACTTGCATCGGGCGCTTATTTTTTAGAAGAGTAAACAGACAGAGCTATAATCTCTAGTATTTCTTGTTAGCGAAGGGCTTTTGAGTTGACGAGCGATGTAATTGAAAACGCATCGCCAAAATGTTCTTTTTTTAGCATCTGTTTTCCATTTTTGGGACTATACGCCTATAACTTGTCTCTACAGACCCACTTAAATCAAGAAAACTACCAACGTATCTCAAACAGACAGTTATTTCACCGAAATTAAAACAAAAAGTGTAATATTCAACTTACGCTCTGGATAGAGAAATGCAGGACTTGTCTCATGAAGGTCGGCAGCTCGGTCATGAGCGTCTCGTAGCCGTAGTTCTGTCCCATGTGCGCCAGCATGATGGCCCAGAACGGCGTCGACAGCAGGATCTTGCGCCAGGGAATTGGCGGTGACTGGAATAATATTATCAAAGCAAATAAACAACTAAAAACAAATCACGTAAGTGATTAAAAGATATACGTTGGGGGGCGGTAATCTTACAAATTTAATTTGTAAGATTTATCCCAGTCTGGTAGGATATTGCAGGCTTGAATCACCTGATTATCCGAAAATTAAGATGATTCCGTGCTTCGGAGGGCACGTTAAGCCGTCGGTCCCGGCTACTATTAAGGTAGTAGTCGTAAGATCGCCAACCCGAAATTTGCCAGCGTGGTGGACTAAGGCCAAATCGCCCTATATAGGGTAGGCTCGAGCCCCTTGGTGGGGACATATATGGGCTTTGAGTTCTGAGGAGATAAATATAATATAATATTAATGGTTTAGCGTTCGGTGGCTTTTAAGTTCACGCTATATATAGGTTTATTATTCATTCTGTCTTACTAGGCTAGCAAGGTTTGCAAATATCGTACGAAACGGCGATCGATTTTCCCTATCGCTCCAAAGGTAAATTATGGCGAGAGTATCATTGTGTATGCTTTTAGTCAAGTATAAATGATCCAGTCATAAAACTATTCTTGAAAGAGAAGATTTTAAACATTCTTCACATTAATTATGATTGACCAAGTCACAAAATAACATAACTGCTTTTATTATGATGGTACTTGTTTGGATGGACGGATCTAAAGATGACCAACAATATTTGTGCAAACATAGCTAAAACACAATAAAATCAACTTATAGCCGAACAAAACCCATTATATCAAAAAAGCAACTTACACTTGACCCAGCGGCACCCCACAACGAGCTAAGGATATACTTCTTCTCGGTCTCCTTGATGCTGGGGCAGTTCTCCGGGTCCTCGCTCACAAAGAAGAGGAAAGCCAACGACCACACCGTACCCACTACCCCGAAGACGTAGAATATCGACGGCCAGCCGCCAGAGAAACCGTACTCGGAGAGAAGACCTGATAGCGGCATGGAGATCACTGTGCCGAATTGAGCGCCTGGAAAGAACGATGGATGGAATTAATATATTTGATTATTTTTGGAAGTTCAGGCTATTATCATAGTGCATATATGTCCACACCGAGGGGCTCAAGCCCACCTTATGTATTGTGAATTTGTTTTAGTCCACCATGGTGACCTGATGCAGGAACCACTACTACCGTGATCGTATCCGAAATTGACAATTTTATGAGTCTTACGGAGAACAGAATCATCCAATTTTTCGGATAATA
Source organism: Bedellia somnulentella (assembly GCA_963576735.1). Taxonomy (NCBI): domain Eukaryota; kingdom Metazoa; phylum Arthropoda; class Insecta; order Lepidoptera; family Bedelliidae; genus Bedellia; species Bedellia somnulentella. The sequence continues at coordinate 13,579,256 of OY755184.1, forward strand.
AGTAATTCGATCCCAAAATCGATTTGAGATCGATTACAGATTTCAATACAATCAACAATAAAATGAACCAACGTCAGAGTATTCATCTGATTCTTCAAAATTTATCTCATCGATGACATGTTTTTTTGACCTATTCTTATTTACATCCAAAAGATTCAATATATTACAGTATATATTCCATGGTTCGACATTTGTATTTAATAGCTAATAAAATACAACATTCGGATGACATGATCCCACTCACCAGCGTATACTGCAGCTCCCATTCTGCTCCTCTCATTCGGTGGAATCCACTTCGCCAACATGGCGTGGGAGCATGGAACGATGGGTCCCTGGAGAAAAGATAAGAATTATTAAGAGTAATTTAATATATATTTAATTTATAATAATTATGTAATTTTTATATTATAAAGAGTAATTTAATTATTTATTCGTACAAAAAAAAATCCCCCTATTGAATGAATGCGCCACCTAAGCAAAAGGTTATGAAAACGAGGCGACTAATAATAAAATATGTCACGTGATGTTCAAAAGTATCAGTACCTCGGCCACCACTTCGGGGATTTACAGCGTGAACGTTGAGTTTAAGTTTAATTAAATTAATATACTCTAAAAACTAAACTATAATCCAAAACTAAAACTTTTCAAAGTTGTTAGAGCACTCTTCCTAGGATAAAGAAACTTCAGTATAAAATAAAAAGCCTAATCGTTATACAAATAATTATTAGCTAACCGCTAGCATCACTCAAACGCCCCTTTGTACCATTCGTTTTTTCCATTGCCAGTCCATTGGGAACATTAAAATCAAAAGTATTGTGTCAGAGTCAGCAGCTTTTGAGATACACCTAAATCAACACAGTTACACAATTTACTTCTTACAATACATATACATACAGCGGGATTTCGGAAGTAAGCGTTTTGCTTGGCCTATTACTAACAGTCCTTTAAATTATAAATTGGCTGAGAAATCGTAGAGCCTGTAATTTTGGCAGACTCCTTTTGATAAAGCCATGAAGATATGCGAGTGGGATTATCTAGTATTTCGGTGGTAATTAGTTAAAATAGTAGTGAAGTAGGAACAGATGTGTATCAATCGTTATATGCTGCCAACATTTTGGTCAGATATGAAATATGATTTCCACTAAAATAGAATTAGTTCGCATTGCTCATAATGTGTTGCTAAAAACTTTTTAATCACATCTACAAAACCCGCTTCATAATCGTAGTAAATAATGTCAAAAACAGCCTTTTATAATATTTCAGAAATCATACTTATTTAACATGAAACGTTACGCGTCTCTCACACATATGGTCATTGTTTCAGAATATTTTGAAAACCTTCAAGTCTTTAGTAAGTAACCTAAGTTCCTTTACATACTCAAGATTCTCTACGGAAACAAAAGTGGAAAGTTTTGCTGACATGTTTATCAGCCAAGAGTATGACTGAGCAATACCAAAAACCATCGTCTTGTCGGGAAAATACCAAACCTTTAAACGAAAAACAAATCTGCGGTAAAACTCACAGAAGAATAAAGAACTGAGCGTCTAATGGCAGCCTACCGATGTAAAAAAACTTTGTTTAATTCTAGCCATCAATTCCCAATTTTTGCATGATATAAATGATTTTAAGAAAAAAGTAACAAACCTCTCCCAGTCCCTGTATGAACCGCACCAATATCAGGTAGGGCCAGCCCGCGTCCGCAGCCATGGGCACCATGAAAGCGAACACCGAATTGATCAACATGCCCACACCCAAGAACCACCGGGCACCGAATCTGTAATCAAATATATCTTATAATACTAGTAATTTTATTTATACGTGCTTGAATTATTGTTTTCTGCATGATTAGGAAACGCAAATTTGATGATAATTTATTGTTTTGATTTGAATATGGTCCAGCGCATAAGCTGGTGCTGGCTGAAAACCAGCGTGCAGCAGCTGACGTGTACTGCGAGATAGCCAGAACCGATTCGGCAACCTTATGCCAAACGATTGTATCGGTTAGTATTTATTTCCAAATATATTTTTTTCTTTCTTTCTAACCCTGACTAAGCCCATACGGTTGGGAAACTTAAGTGGCAGGGCATATTGCTCGCAAAACTTTTGGGTTCAAGGTTATGCCTTAGCGATCACGTATCGGACGACGCTGGGGTGGGGTAGTATGGGTAGCCGATGGATGGGGGCAGCACAGGGCAGGTTTTAGATCTTTGTGCAGGTCTAGGTCTAACAATGATGTTTATAGGCTGATGATGACATTTGATAGGAACGATTGTAAGCTGGTTAAAACATTATTTAGGGTAAGGGTCTATCTACACTTTTTAATTTAGTCTGACTAGTGATTCCTCTATGACAATCACCATAGGCTGCAAATCTTTGCCTTACGCTGCCATTTATCAAGTTTTAGTTATTTTGAAGACCAGTCATACTTACTTTTTAGATAGAATACCGAAAGGTATTTGTGTGATAACGTAGCCGTAGAAGAACGATGACAGAATATAACCCTGGAGTGTGGAAGTCCACACATACTCGCCGTCTTTTAGAATCACTTTGGTCTAAAACAAAAAAATATATATGAATACAACTAATCATTTCATTGTTTCGCTTACCCAGAAAGTAATAAAGCGACCTTAGAAATTATATATTACATACATACATTCGGAAGCATTACCTACTTGCTAAACACAACACGACTTGCAGGCGAGACTTGAGGGCAGTCTAAAGAGATTCTTATGATAATTACTATTAGCTATGTTGAGTCGGCTTCCAATAACAATATCCTACGGTACTCTCCCACGGTAGTCGTAAGAAGAGACGTTGTCGGATTTTAAAGCTTTTTAAGTGATTGTTAGGCGATGTGGCTGAAGATCACCCACCTTTGTGCTACAATATATTTCCAACACAACTTCCAAAAGTGCCTGTAGAATTTTAAATCCTGAATCACTAGCTACCTCTTTTTAGGATTCATAACCGTAGTAAATAAAAAAAATAGATAGATAGATAACTCGTTTATTTATGTTAACATAACACCATACAATACAAAAAGTGAAAAAACAATATTTTTGACCTTAAGATTAGTGCTATGGTAACACAAACTAGGTCCTAACTGAGCGCTTGATATTGCCAAGTGGCAAAACACTGGTTTTCAGTTATGCAGTGTGCCGCACTCGGATACGAGCTCCTCTTCAGCCACGACGGGCACCGCCGTGTAGTTGACCATGGCGACGATGGCAACCGACATGTTGGTGCGCATCACGTACGCGTTGGCCATGCCCAGGAAAATTTCTTTACCTACGAAACTCTGGCTACCCCTTTCTGGGATTTATAGCCGTGAGTGAGTGTGTTTGTGAGTGTGTAACTTCCATAAGTGGCTGTAGAATTTACAATCCTTAATTACTGGCTACCTCTTTTTGGGATTTATAACCGTGAGTAGTATTTATATAAAAAAAACAAAAACATCCAACCTCATTCGCGCCAGCGCCGCACTCGGATACGAGCTCCTCTTCAGCCACGACGGGCAGCGCCGTGTGGTTGACCATGGCGACGATGGCGACCGACATGTTGGTGCGCATCACGTACGCGTTGGCCATGCCCAGGAACAGCATGAACGTCACGAAGTGCCGCATGCCGAAGCCGGCTGGAACAAACGCAGAAATGACATAAAACTTGTGATTGATTGTTGGGTCAATGGTGATATGGTTTGATCAAATTGTCGTTTAGTGCCGGCTAGAATGTCTCTACCCGATGTCATAAGAGGCGACATTTTTAAGTGGTTTTTTTGGCGATGCGGGCGTTTGAAATAAAGTAAGTGTGAGACCAATCATCAACAATACATTAATTCTCCCATCTTCTAGGTTTTTAGCTCTAAAACTTTGGCCACCTCTTTATGGGACTAATGTATGTAAGTATTATGTAGTATGTAGTATCAAATCTTTGTAGGATGGTAGGCAATAAATAAGTAGTGAGTATACCCCAGTTATGGTCTCGTTAAGCCCATACTCAAAATTTTGTCAAAGATCATACAATTTGTCACCAAAGTGTAGTTTAAAAATGCTTAAAAAGTTAAAAAATACTTCGGTAAAGCTAACTCATTAAAACTACCTAAATGAAAGTAGAAAACTAAACAATGGTACAAATCAATCATCTCGATTGCTCCTGTGATAATGTTCCTATGTAATTACAGTTAATAATTTTGTTCCGAGCAATTGAAATGTTGGCTCGCCGTCGACACCGCATTGCCAAGTTCGAGGCAATCATTTACTTGTCCAAATGTCTCGGAAACACGAATATGGTGGAACTATTTGCGAATATTACGTATGTGTACATTTTTTATGTTTCTGTTACTGGCTTCAAACAGCACTTACAATGATTTATTTATCCTCATTTATGTATCTAAAAGGTGAATAAAGAGATGCTTAAAAGAAGAGAAAGGACAAAGAAATACAATAGTATACGGACATGTTTCAGTTAAAGGCAACGCAATGAGAAATGCAATACTAATTTAGTCTACTTTAATTATCATCATCTAGGCCAATTTACGTCCACTATCGGTCTTAGACCTCTCCAAGAGGTCTTCAAAATGACCGGTACTGTACCGTTATAAATATTATTTTCCCGACTTTCAGCATGTCATCGACCACCTTGTTGGAGGCCTTTCCACGCTGCATCATCTGATATGTGACTACCACTACAAACCCTACTCGTCCCAACGAACATCGATTCCATCTCATAGTGAAACTATTGCCGTTTAGTTTTAGCTTAGTTCAGTTTTTAGCGAGTTTTTTTTATTCATTCTGCCTTTGCATCTTGACCCAAAAAATACTTAATAAAAGTTTTCCTAAAATCTTTAATTCATGGCTACCTATTTTGTATTATACGGCTGTACCGCAAGTTTGAGTTAGTAAGAAGTCTCATGAGTCTAAAAACTCATGCTCAAGGAAATTAACATATAGGTACGAGTATAAAACGTGCCTATCAAAGATCGTGACTTTAGGTAAAGTTCAGAAAAAAAACATAGTTTCGTAACAGTTGCGGTCGGCAACACGTGCTGACTAATAAAATAAAACACTGTGTTGTCACGTGACAAGAGTACAAGACGCGCCGGTTATCTGGTTGACCGACACATGCGGTTTTTTACATAAAAGATTATGTTACATACAAATCAAAGTCGCTACTCGATTGACGTATGTCTCCAAAGCGTTGGCATAGGTCCATAGTCTCATACTTTTGCCGCGATTGCGTCTTATAAATCGAAGAGCCCGGCTGCATGCGCGAAAAAATGACACGTTCCGAGAGTGATGCTGCGGTCAATGGGAGTCGCCTTTTTGTTGGAATACACTGTTACATGACTAAGCACAACTTAACCATGTGGGTTTCCTCACGATGTTTTTGAACTCACGGTTAACAACCAAGATAAATTAACCACACATATGACCTTATAAAAGACACATTGGTGTAGGCCCGACCCAGGATTGGAACTCACGCCCTTCTGTTTACGGACGGGTGTTCTACCCACTGGACTATCATGTCGTGATGAGCAAAAATTATTGTTTCTAACGCCCGATTTCTGAATTGAGTATTCAAGCTGAGAGCGACTTAAGTATCGTTTTGTCTCATTCAGTTGTTAAGATTTCAATGCGACAGAACGATAGTTAAGTTGTTCTCAGCTGGAATACTCAATTCAGAAATCGGGCGTTAGTCTTGGATGTTATGCATATATGTATTTTAATATCGTTGAGTTACATAAGTTCTACTTATACTTAGTTTGGGGCTTACTTTACCTGGAATTTATTTCGTATATTTATTCTTTCGTCCTTTTATAATATATATATTGCTGGTTATATTGATTATGCAGGGAGCTGACTAGTTGTCCTAGCCTGCACTCAGTGAACTCAGAGTCCTTAGTAATGCAATCACAGACAGCTCTTCAGATGTATTTAATTTGTTTGCACTTCGATGGCTTCATTGTTTCATATAAGGATGAATATTCTATTAAAGGTCATACAATATCCTCAAAAATAACTATTTAAACATTATACGAATAAAATTCAAAATATCGCCAAAAACTGATTCTATAGGTTCTGAAAATAATATCTCCCTACTGCCTTGACTAATTCAGTGAAAATTTACGAAATAAGTAGGCTGTACTAATGTACTATACAAAATGATCATTCTATTTTATTTAACACTAGTGGATCGGCCCAGCTTCGCACGGGTAGCGTTGTTTTTTAAATATCTGAGGTTTCTTTCTTCAGTCACTGCTCAAGCAATGTGAAATTTAGCGCAATGTTTTCAATTTATTAAATTTATAGCACTCCCTGAACAGTGTAGTTTGGTGAATTTGAATGCGCCTTTATGAACGGTTCAGCATTTCCGTATAATAGCAAATTTTGGAATAAAACGCTATGAAGTATTTATAACAACTAAAAAAAAAAGAAATCATTATGTGATGTAGGATGCAAGTACTGGCGTCATCTAGTATGTTATATGTAAATTAGTAAAGATTTGGTTTTGGTGACGGGCGCGATGGCTTATTTTATGTATAATTTGGGTGTTTATCTACCGATTTCTATAATTCTTTTTTTATTAAATATGGAAATAATGTTACCTTTTTGAAAAGAGAGAGAGAGGATGAGTGAGAGTTTTGAAAACGTAAGAGTAAGCAAATATAATCAGAATGTTCCGAACTGCTAAGCTATCAGGAATTACACGCGTTATTGTGAGTCAACCATAAAAGACAGACATATACTGTTGCGGTTTTTTTTTAGATAATTTTATGAAGAATGTTTCTGTCATACATGATTTCTATGTAAGTTTAACCATTAAGGCTGCTCACGCGACGGAAGCTTAAAAAACAGAAAAAATTCTCCCGTTTTCCTAAAATTTCCCGATATTCCCCTTGACTACTCTGCTGAAAAGTATACTATAACCTGCCCAGGAGTATGAAGAATAATTGTGCCAAGTTTCGTTTAAAATTCGTCGTAAAAAAATAATAATCAAAATCGGTTCACAAATGGCGAAGTAACTGGTGAACAAACATATAAAAAAAATACGGTCGAATTGAGAACACTCCTTTTTTTGAAGTCATTTAGAAATATTGATAAAGATTAATAAGTGGCACACGAATATTTATGTAGTAGTTTATAAGTTATATTATGCTGTTAGTCTTCTAAATAAAATAAAATAAATAAATAAAATAAAAAAAATACTATAATGGTAAGATGGTAAAATCTGTTTTATAAAAGGTGCATTAATCTCAAGCACGAAGAACAGAAGTAATGAACTTCAATGTGTTAGCAAAGACTTTTGGTACCGTGCAAGGGCAAACTATTTGGTAGGACGCCATTAAATTTATTAATAATGAGACTCCTTGGTGCGTAAGGAGGCGTGATGTGTCTCGTGTTCTATATTAATATCGTTGACGTCATCAGCCGACGTCACGCGATACGTCATCGAAATTTGGTTAATGAGCCGCTAAATAATCTTATCACACCTTTTTGTTCAGTACACGAATTGTCGTGGGTGTGGTCTTACTTAAAATATCATCACTGATATCATAATTCAAACAAATAATAGTTTGATCTGCGCCAAATAAAATATCATTATGAAATTGAGAAACATGAAGCCTAGCTCCTATTATTAATGTTGTATTGAATGTATCCGCAGTAAGCTTTGTTGCATGTTATTCCATGGCAAATCCTTTCTAAGCGGACATTTTAGTTATTTTTTACCCGACGAGGGAAAAGCCAAAAGTTAGGATAATGATTTCGACAGCCTTTTTTTGTCTAAAGTGAGTATGTTATACGGCAGCACCTAAAGCACCTGAACCCATTTTCAAAATGTGTAAATATTTTATAGTATTAAAATTATAGTATTTAAAAAAGCATGACTAATATTCCACATGTCTCGTGTTTCTAACAAGGTCGTAAGTCTTCGTGGGTCAAAAATGGTTAGTGATTGAAATAAGTATCTTCATGAACTAACTCCTAAATTAGAAAAGTCTACTGTGAGTACTATGTTTAAAGTTCCGTAATTCATAACAGTGTGTACTGTTAAATGCTAATAGTTAAAGCAAATTTTAAGACAAGAGGATTTGATAAAATGATTAATATGCTACAAGTAGAAGTCATTGACCTCTGTATTTGAAAAAAAACTTAAGCACAGAAGTGGTTAGAAACTTAGATTCATATTTGTTTACGTTGAAGAATTACTATTTTACAGCTGAGATTCAGTAATGAAAAAATCCTCACTTACGAAAAAAGACTTACATTATTTATTATATATTATATTATTATTATTATTTATTTTTTTTAAATCAAAATCGAATATATATATCCAACTTTTGATCAAAAGGTTGTCTTGAAAGTCGTTATTAGGAATTAGCCCTCTGTACTGTTATCAAATTAAACTTATGATAATCTGCCTGTTTCACATATCATCGAAACATCCAGTAAGGAGCCAATTTCGTTTTAAATAAAATAAGAGGTGGACTGTCTCGCCAAAGAGACGAGACGTGAAAGTCTGCCAAATACGATATACATAATACTTTTTGACATTATAAAGTGCACTCCTTTCCTTGATGTATTAAACAAAATTGCAAAACGTTTTTCTTACTATAATAAATGTTAGCTTTCACATTGTGAAATACTCGTATAATAATGAGATTGCTCTGAATAAACCAAAAAAGCTGTTAGCAAAAGCACTAAACCAAATACTAGGCAGAGAGCAGCTGCAGAATTTCTTAGACCTTGACAAATTCCGGTTTTGGCCTACTGAGGCTATTCAGTGCGTCTTTTAGGAACCCGAAATAAAGAATACCTCTTCCCTACTGAAGTTTGCGTATTATTGCTAACACATAGATGCCACGCAAAATAAACCGGTTTAATTCAAAGCGTTACCTATTATTATACAGTGCTATGGTCTATTGTATGGAAACCTTTTAATCTTAATGTAGTATTGAGGAAGGCAATACCAAAAGAGGAAAATTATTCTAGTTGTAGCGCCATTCTAATTTACGTTAAGGCGATGGTTTTTTGTTTGCCTAACAAAAGTTATTAGGCAATTATTTTCTCATTATTCATGTACCTTTCAAAAAAATAAATAAAAATACTAAGCCTGATGGATCTTTATTTTTTGTTAACCTTTTTGTAACGTTTCCGAGCCCTAATATTTGAGAATTTAGTAAATCTGGAAAAAACACTTACACTCCTATTTACTTACCTTTTACTTTTGCAAAAAATATTGTCCAGTTGCATGACAATGATGATAACAGAGTAATTTGACTCGGCAAAAGAGGTTTTTATGCTTGCTAGCAAACTTCGTGGTGTCTATTACAGTTTGTGAAGTTGGTTTGACCTTGGACATACATTTCACGGTTAGAGAGTTTGGCGTGGCTAGATTATCCGATACGGTGTAAGCACACAATAATTGCATTTTTTTCATTTGCCACGTACTGTCAATATATTATGGTAGATAGAAACGATTGATATGCATGGCACGCTCTTGAAAAATCCATTTTGTTTCCTCTTTTATCTTGTTTACTCTTGCATTTTTCCAGCAATTTCCTACGCTTTAATTTATATTTCATAAAAAGTTCTAAATAATTCGGGACACAAATCAAATTAATTAATGTCAGAAATATTTTTGATATTAAATTGTTAATAGTTATCTATCACCTATTTTAGAATGTATTTCAGTATATTCAGTACTTGCTAGAGCAAGTACGTCTATAACTTAACTAAGCAGTAAACATCATGAGGCCAGACTCAATTTAATACCGTTAATTTATGCAACTGGGTAAAATAAAAGTATAACAAGACTATGCCACTTAAGTGTATAAACAATTTGAAAGAGAAGCGGTAAATTATTTTTACGTATCACTCTAGGTTTCATACTCCTGTTTGAGGAAACTCACGTATATTTCCTTGATTTTCACAATTATTTCAGTAATGCATACATACATACATACATATACTCACGGCTGTAATTCCCTAGAAGGGGTAGCCAGAGCCAAGGAATTATAAATTCCTCAGCCACTTTTGGAAGTTGTGTGGGGAAAAGATAGTAAAATAAAGGTTTTTGGTGATGGGTCTCCAACCGCATCGCCCAAAAATCCAATAAAAAGCCCCAATACCCTTAGTCGCTTCTTACGACACCCGTGGGTAGGAAGGGGTAGCGACATTCTAAGCCGGCACTACACGGCAGTAATGATTTTATAATTTAATGAAAACTTATCATTGCAATAAGATTGCTATCTTTTGTACTAACATAATAAAAACCCCATTAAATGTTAAGATATAAACCAAAAATAAAAATCACCAGCAATAATGCTTTCATTAAGGTATCCCATACATTTATACATAAAATAACTTATGCCAGAAATCGACTCCAAATGATAATCATAAAATTAATTTGAATATATCTGTCACAATAAACACCAATATATAGTTAAAACGATTTGTAATATTAGCAATGCATCTACAGTAATTTAATAGGAGATGATATGAATACGTTGTATTTAATTTTATGACACTTTTCGCTAATCGAATTTTGAGCAAATATGAATAATAATACCTCATATTTTGAGGACAATATTTCTTATTGTTGGATTAGTCCGAGTTTAAAACTACATATTATAAACAGCATTATAGAAGTAAAGGTGAGTATGAAAATTACAGCGCTCGCTGGTAACATAAGAAAATAATTTCTCCTCGCTCCTTCTCATTGTAATTGTGATTTTTCCTTCGTCCGCATTTAAGGACGAAGAAGATATATTTCGGTTCACTTTTGATTCATCTATTGATCTTATAGCTGTGTAGTGTCGGCTTAGAATAGCAATACCCCATTCTTCCGGTGGGTGTACGTAAGAGGCGACTAACAGTATTAGGGCTATTAAGGTATTTTTGGGCGATGCGCGAGACCCATCACCAACAACCTTTATTTTACCATCTTTTCCCCACTCAACTTTCCAAAAGTGGCTGAGGAAGTTTTAGTTCCTTAGCTCTGGCTACCCCTTCCAGGGATTTACAGCCGTGAGTATATGTATGTATGTATTATCTTAAAGGGTTATATTTGACCAAGAGTATGGATCATTCTTAAGCTTATAATTATAAGGTACAATATATACTATATGATAAAAATACGGAAAAGGTAAAAATATAATATAATCCTCATTAGTTGTCAATCCAATATGGTGGTTCTATTTCAAGCAGACTCTGCTTAAACATTCTTACTCATTTTGATATTAATAATGCAAAATGTGGCAAATGAATTTACCTAAACGAGTTCTGCCAACCCTTAATAAAAAAAAGTGTTTGAAGCGTGTTCTATTAAAATTTATAAAATTACTTGCTGACCTGGCAAACGATGTTTTGCAGTTTATATTACTTCCAGGAAATTATGTATAAAAATATATACCACTTAATAAAAATTACTTATTTACCTATTCTCAGACCTACCGAATGTGTACATGCAAAATTTCATTGAAATCGGTTCAGCCGTTTCGGAGGATTTTGTAGACAAACACTGTGACACGTGATTTTTTTTATATATTAGATATTTACAAACTTCTCCATCGAGATCAAACATGAAATCTGTTTTAAAATTCATTCGCTTTTACTTTGAAATATAATTAGACTGAAGGCTGAAATATGTATTTCTAACATAGAGACAATTTATTCAAGGTGTACATGTAGATAATATGTGTAGTGTCGGTTTAAAATAATACTACTTTTAGTTAGATTAGGAAAACTTTTAAGTCACTATTCTGAATATTTACATATGCTCACGTACATAAATCCCAAAAAGAGGTAGGTAGAGCTTAAGAGCTAGAAACTCCTCAGCCACATTTGGAAGTTGATAAGGGAACAAGATGGTAGAAATAAAGTATCGTTGGTGGTGGGTCTCGCTCCAACCACATCGCCAAAAAACCACTTAAAAGGCCCCACACCCTTACTATACTGAAGTTGTATTTAATCTAGCAATCGAATATGTGGTTCCGAAGCCACGCCAAGCTTCAGAAGGATATATTCGTGTCCCGGTTCCGGCTACTATCAAACTAGCAGTAGAAGTGGTAGTAAGAAGATGGCTTTTGACAGTCAGTAATTCCTCGCGACTTTTGGAAGTTGGGTGAAGAAAATGTTGTGAAACAAAGTAAGATTGTTGATGGGTCTCCAGACACGTCACCCAACAATCACAGTCACAAATTCTTCCTTCCCCTCATACGACAGCCACAAAACATTAAGTCGTTTCATACAACCCACACGAGAAAAAATGGGTTATTGCTATCCTACCCACTACATTATGCTAGACAGCAAACTATGATCGAGACTTTAAAACAATTGAATGTTAATAAATTCTATCATTAATACTTTCATTTCCTAAACAATCTTTGAACAATATTCTTAACTTTCTCATTAGCCATTTATATGTAGCCTATAAACACAGCTTCCAGCTACAGTTGTCATCGACTAAAAAAACCAACAACCACTAGAAGTTTTCTTTTCTGCCACATATGTTTACGAAGGGTAGTACAAAATAACAACACCTGATTTTAGAATGCGTCCGTTACCCAACTTTCAAAATATCTTCTGACCCATGATTGAAATTCGAAATTGAAATTTTAAATCTTTCAATTCAATCAATTACATGTTTTTCAATCTTATATTGGTATTTTTTCATAGACAGAAAGAACAGTGACAAAAAATCTCTATTTTTCCGTTTTCCGTTTTCCGAGGCAAGCCATAGAATATAATGTTGGTTTAATCAAGTTGTTTCAATTAAGATACATCGAAGAAACCTAGCAATTACCATAGTACTAATTAATAATGACCTGTATTATTACTACCTAGGTATCTCATTTAATTTTATCTTGATTTCCATTTTCCATTTAAAGAAATGGTTTTTCATGAGCGTATTACTATTGTATTTAATTTTACCATTATCAATTTGAATGTTTTATTGTATGGCTATACAACAGGTTCCCATTTACCAACAGGAACCTAACTTTCGTTTAGAAAAGTCCTTTTTTGTAAGAAACAGTTTACAATTTTGCATGTATCGATATATCACGTTGCGGTATCAGCGAGAGTAAACGAATAATAGGCGGGAAAACAGCAGAGTTGACAAGTGCTTTTCAAATTTCATAAAAAAATAAATGTTGTGCTTCCAGTGACGTCATCGTCTACGTTGCCGATGGTGGTGATGGTATGAATGAATCTAACTCACCGTCATGTCGCGGCGACCGCTGGTCTTCCAGCCCCGACTGCTCCCAAACCAGCACACGAGTACCGTGGTTTCGAGAAACCATCTTCACTTAACGTATAAACTAAGCAATGACAACCCAACAAAAATAAATAAAAATACAAAAAAAAACGTAATGCTAAAGTAAAGAACTACAACCGAAATAGAAGCTACGTAACGTTGCTGAGCGAGCACTCGGCAAGCAGTTGTACTGTGTAACAGGACATTTTAGTGGGTTTATGGAAAAGTCAGGTGTCTCTGGTCCGCTGAAACCAACTGATGGATCGCGTCGTTATGACTTCGCGCTCGTAAATATATGCAGGAGAGCGGGGTGCGGCGGCGGCGGCGGCGGGGCGCGGGGGGGCGACGCACGCGCTCCGAGCATGGCATGACGTCATCTAGTACCACTTTTTACTGAACGTCTGAAGAATTGAGTAATGAGAATTCTATACCGCATTGTGGTGATGAATGGGCGATACCGCGACACCACCGTCGATATTACACCTCCGTTTTCAGTTAACTAAGCGATTCTTGTAAATCCAGTTAGTGTTGCTTAGCAACTGATTTGTCTACTCATATTTTTAATAGGAATCATAAGAAATTTTCGTTTTTATGTGAATAGTAAAAAAGTATAGTAAGAAAATAATGGTCTCAGCAGAAACATTTAGATGAAATAGATAATTGTTAAACAGGCAGACAGACATCCAGCATTTTAAGAATAAAATACTTTGAACGAAAAATTATATTGGTTTCAGAGATTCAGTGTAAATTCCCAGATTGGCATGATCGTACAAAGTGGTTCCCCTATGGCAACTACTAGAGTGAGTTTATGTAATAATTTAAACCTATGACTTTGCCTATACGTAAAATATAACCCAGTGGCATAACCTGGTCACCTAAAACTACATCTTGGATTGATAGATGTTAGAATGTAGCCCAGCACACATACATATTCACACATACATACACAGTCAAATTTCGGCGTCATGTGGCTGCTTTCGGCTACTTAAGCTTAGTTAATTTGTAACATTAGTTTGTTACTAATAAATAAAGAATAAATAAAGGAAAGAAAAATTTCGACACAGGCAGGCGGGAATCGAACCTACGACCTCGGGACCTGTGTCGAAATTTTTCTTTCCTTTATTTATTCTTTATTTATTAGTAATAATCCCCACATGAAGTTTTCATGAACAAAAAGATTCAAATTAGTTTGTTGCATAAGTACAGCTAGACCAAGGCATAGTTCTGCCCTGCATCCAAATGGCGCTTTGCATTATTCGTCTTTATTTTCAGTATTAATAAGCAATTATATTCACCCTTTATAAGGCAAGGAATGATCCAAAATTCATTGTATTTCACTTCTATTTGAAGCTAGTAAGGTTGAAATAATGGTGGTCGCTATTTGGCCACTGCCTTATAAAGGGTTAAATAGTATGACGTTATTACTGCAGATAAATTATCTAGTAAAATATTTTTCAGCGGAAGTTCTATCTTGTTGACTTAACCGACTTCTTGATTAACATAAATTTTGTCATTTTATCTATGTTACCGTGGATCTCTGTCATTTATTAACCATACAATCCGTGAGATAAAGAAGTTTTTTCAGCAATAACTAAAAAAAGTTTACTTACTACAGAGTATACTTACATGAGATGATATTGCAATGAGTTGTATGTGTGTGTATAGTGTTTTTTTTGCTGTGTAGTGTTGGCTTAGAATAGCATTTACCCATTTTTTGCCGCGTATGGATGTATTAATTAAAATTAAACATTAGAATACAGTCACTTGATGGCATGGGTTTTAAGAGTTTCAAAACCGGGTATATTTGTGGTTATGTAATTTAATATAATACGAAAACCCACTGGCTTCAAAATCTGTCCGAATGGGTCAACTACAGTTCCATCGAATTGTTCCGCGCCGCAACATCACGGGCCAAAATGGCCGACCTCCGATAGGAGATGGCACCCAAAGAAGAAGAAGTAAATATAACAATGCCAGATTTTAAGATTGACGGATTTTTCCAATACTTATCACTATGTCGATAGGGATGCGTGGGTTCGATTCGAAATAGTGCGGCCTTTGCCCAGCAGTAGGACACTGTGTAGGCTACATAAAAAAACCATGTTAAACCGTTACAAAACAAAAATATACAACGAAGGAAACAGATAAATACTCGACAAAAGTACAGTAGTAGTAGAAGTATCTGAAAATCCCTTGATCTAGCGGC
This sequence comes from Bedellia somnulentella, assembly GCA_963576735.1. Classification (NCBI taxonomy): domain Eukaryota; kingdom Metazoa; phylum Arthropoda; class Insecta; order Lepidoptera; family Bedelliidae; genus Bedellia; species Bedellia somnulentella. The sequence continues at coordinate 13,594,720 of OY755184.1, forward strand.
TTAATTAGCTAAATACTTTGATTAAAACAAAATAGCAGCTAAATATCAGCAGTTCCTGATTGTTAATAAATTAAAACATACATAATACTCACGGCTAAAAATCCCTAGAGGAGGTAGCCAGAGCTAAGGAATTAAAAATTCCCCAGCCACTTTTGGAAGTTGCGTGGCGAAAAGATGGTAAAATAAAGGTTGTTGGTGATGGTCTCCTACCGCATCGCCCAAAAATCCCTTAAAAAGCCCCAATACCGTTAGTCGCCTCTTACGTACACCTATTCTAAGCCGACACTACACAGCAAATTAAAAATAATAATATAACTAATTTATATCACTGGAATTAGTTTTATAAAAAGCTAGGCCTCTTTTACTTAATGAGGCCTTACTACAATCAAGAAAGATAATAGCGATCTTACATACAATACAAATCATCAAATGAAGTCATACATCAAGAAAGTTAACTAAATTTATTAGTCCATTAATCAGTCTGTCATCTGAACCCACCCACGGCGAGTCAAAGATTCTTTTGTAAGCGTATTACATTTATAAGATGGGAGACTGACCACTGAATGAAAATACAATCCGACGTAACAAGACGTCATTCATTTATTTACGCAATATTACATACAGCACCATCTAGCGTTGGCTTCAGAAACAACTAAGTATTTATAGATCTTTTAGCTAAATGATTTAATATGGAACGTCTCTCTGTTTATACTAATAGTGTGTTATTACAAATATAGATGGCGTTAGTTATGTTGGTATTGGTTTTATTATAACTTTTGGCGAAATGAGCAAATTATGTATCGTTCAATATGGGTTGCATTAATTGTAAATGTTCATATTTTAAGGTATTTTTCTCTTTTTACATAATGTTGAATGCAATATATTGCTGATAACTCTTTTCTTAAATTTTATACAACTATGGTTAACTAAAGTGAGGATCATTAATTCAGTAAGTACTATATGTTGGTAGGCTCCACAACCAACGATGCAACGATCATTCAGCCACATTTACCAAGCCGTAGAAAGCGTAAAGCTATGGTTTTAAGTTCCTCTGAATCGTAGTGGCAGCTGAGAATAGCAATACCCTATTTCTTCCTCTGGTTCGCACGGTTCGGCAGATTTAAAGCCGTGAGTTAAAGTAAGTAGGTTTGTTGGTTATTCTTTACTGAATCACCGCGTACTGGATCTCATAATGAGAAGATGTGATGATGATGACAATGATGAGCCGCATTTCAAGTGTTTATTTCAGTGCAAATAACACGGAAAGTAAACGACAATGACCATAAACAAGACAAGTCCGGACATAGATAAAGGTCGCTCTTGCAAAAACAATGAGATGACTAACTAATTAAGTGCTACATAATTACAATAAACTACCGTCGGACAGATGTTATGGTCGCTGGTTATATTATTGCTATTGAATTTAATAGCTGTGTTGTCTGCGACGAATAATGGCTATCAAATCCTGCGGATGTGATGACTTATTAATTAGGAGTTTACTGAAAAATCCTAGCACTTGATTATTTCAGAAATAGGGTAGCAACTGAAATGCCTCCGTGGTTTCGTGGTTAAGTGCTTGGCTTCAAGTACGGAGGTCTCAGTTTCGTTCTCCGGGGGGTAAACTCACAAATTTAATTTGTAAGATTTAACACAGTTTGGATGGATATTGCAGGCTTGAATCAACTGATTATCCGAAAATTAAGATGATTCCGTGCTTCGGAGGGCACGTTAAGACGTCGGTCCCGGCTACTTTTACGGTAGTAGTCGTTAGTCTGGCAACCCGCGATTGGCCTGCGTGGTGGAATAAGGCCAGTGGGGAAATATATGGGCTGTGAGGAAGGGTAGCGACATGGCTTAGACTGAGTAAAAACTCTAGAACTAGTTTGTCTGTTTGGCTTCCCGTCAAGCCTTTGACGATACGTTAATAAAACACACACCATGACCATCATTGTAGTGATAAATAATTAAGAGATTCAGTTCATATTTTAAACGTGAAGACAAAGTAATCAAGAGTGATACTTTATTTGGTTTACATACAAAATAATTGAGGCCATGACATCTTTTGGGCGAATGCGGATTTTTTTATTACATTATACTCGTAAATGACACACTTGTTTAAAATCGACAAAACAACTATACCTACTGCTTATTATAAAATAAAAGTTGTCCCGAAAAGGTACTAAAGAAACAAAACAAAAGGAGGTTATTAGGGAGATCATTCTGAACAACTTTTACAATGGGACCAACTTAATTAGAACATGTACTTTTCTCGGCTCCATAGAAATCAGCTCTCATCACAAAATAGACTTGACCAACGACACACATCACTTGAAATGACGCGAGTACACTTTTATCGAGCCTGATTAAACTGATTTGCATAATCGCACTTACACAAGTACTTAGTTGAATGACAAGCCAGTAAGATATGAATACAAGTACATTGTTTGATTGACCAGTTAGTACAAAGCACCCACTCTGCGCTGGTCATACACTACAGAGTAATTTTCTGATCATAGACTGGCGAGACCACTTGCTACAATTCAATCACATAAGCGGAAGTGGTGATTACCATTAAATTATACTATAGTATAGAGGGACAACATCAATAACCTGCTGCGATTTTAGCTGATCAATTAGATACATACATACATATATTTACGACTATATATCTCAAAAAATTGTAGCCAGAACTTCAGGTTTAGCAATTCAGTCAGCCACGTTTGGAACTTGAGTTGGGAAAAGATTGTAAAATATAGTTTGTTACAGGTCTCCACCCACATCGCCCAACAGTACGTCCACGATTAATCCATACTAATATTATAAATGGGAAAGTGAGTTTGTTTGTTTGTTTGTTCCGCTTTCACGTCGTAAATACTGAACCGATTGCTTTGAAATTTTTCAGACGTGTAGTTAGAAGTCTTAATTAAATAATAGGGTACTTTTTATCCCGGAAAAAATATGTTCCCACGGGAAATCAAAAATATTGTTTGCTTACTAAATGCATTGGAGATGGCGCTGTGTATCGTTTAAAACAACGTAAAATATTGTAAACTAATATAAAAATCAAAATTTAGAAGCTTAATGGTACGGTAATGCATCCCCGAAAATAAGGAACTCCCGAGCCATGATGTACTATTTTTTTATCGTATAGAATAGAATAGAATAGAAAACTCTTTATTGTACATCAAATATGGAAAAACAATTACAAATACACAGAATGAATTAACAAAAGTACAATTGGCGGTCTTATCACTAAAAGCGATCTCTTCCAGACAACCTTTGAATGGAGAGGTCAATAAATTAGAGTCATGTGAGATAGATGTACAACAACATGGTTAAACTGCATAAACAATACAACAATCCAGTCATACTTAAATCTAGTTATAAAATAATAAACTATTAACAAACATATAAATACTATGATACAATAAATTAAAACTACATACAAATATTATGATACATATTTTTATTTATATACTTAATATATATAATTTAATTTGCAACAGTATTATAGCGTTTCAGTGAGGTAGTGCTTTTTTACCATATCCTTAAAAATAGATTGGGATTTAGCCTGACGAATCTCTACCGGAAGTGCGTTCCACAATTGAACAGCCTGCACAGTGAAGGAGGAGCCATAGTAATTGGTTGAATGGGAGGGAATGCTTAATAGAAGATTATGTTCAGAACGTAGATTAAGATCGTGGGAAGAGGAGAGAAATACATTTTTTTTACATCTACTTATATTGCAAACGAATATTAACATGTAAATATAGAAACTAAATGAAACGACGACGATTCCTTGAAACTAAGGAATCCGCAAGAGTTCTCATAGGAACATCAAAAAACCTTAACTCATATATGGCTCAAAATATTGCAGCGATTATTTTTATCATCGATGGAATTCACATCAGACACTTTGTTAATGTTCATTTTGGAAAGATGAAGGGGTTTCATCAATTTAAATGACAAATTTGTTTATCAATAGTAAGACTAATGTGAAATAAAGCGTAATAAAAATTTGACACCGCCCCGGTAACGTCTCCGTGGCGTAGCGGTATAACTAACTACTATGAATATTTAATTAGAACTATTATGAATCAATCGTCCCGGGTTCGTATCTCAGGTAATTCAAGCTTTTTGTAAAAAAAATTTTGTCAGCTTAAAATAACACTATATATAATAATAACAAGCACTATCCCTTCAATTTAGCGATTATTTTGGAAGGAGATCCACCACTAATCATCCCTATATTGCCGAGCAATCGCTGCAAGCTCTCCCACTATCACCAACGGGTTGATATAGCAAATGAAAGTTAATATAGAGTTTTTTTACATTTTATAATAAAACTTGGTGCGATTGAATTTATGAAATCCAACTATCAATCATTCATGAATATATGCTAACAACCATAAATTCCATAAAAGGGTGGCCATAGCTTCGGAGATACTAATTCTTCATCCAATTTTGGAAATATATTGATAAAAGATAGGTTAATAAAGGTTGTTAGTGATGGGTCACAAACTGCATCGCCCAACAATCACTTAAAAAGCCTCAATGTCCTTTATGTCATTTACAACGCCCGCGGGATTATAAATATAAAAAACAGAAGTTGAGACAGTGTTTCGGTATTTTGGTATTATGTAAACTGGATGCAAAAAATGAAGTCCACGCGGACGAAGTCGCGGGGCAAAAAGCTAGTAACTTAATAAATTTGATACCGAGTCCGATTCTAGTTTGATGGATACCTAGGATAAATTTGTGTATCACCTCTACCAAACCTTCGTTCAAGCTTCAAGTTTATGTGAAAGAAGTAGAATTCAGTCAAAAACCAGTCCATACTGAGATCCCAGCGGTCAACGAGGGGGACTGTATCCAGTGTAGACAATAAGCTGTGATGGATTAGATCATATGATGATGTTATTCCTTATCAGCTCAAGTAATTTAGTAGGTAAGTGGCAATGTTAGTTGCGAGAATTGTATTCCGTTTATCTCGAAGTGAATTAACAACACCATTACGATTAAAATGTACTTAGAACAAACACGTTGAGGATACGTAGGTGTGTTTCATAGTATGGTAAATTAGTACCACCAGGAAAAGTTTACATACGCGTATATTATAAAACAAATTTAATAATGACTTCATAAAAAACATTAGCAAGTACTTGTGGCTGGTTGTAGTTTATCCTCTATATTTTATGTGTGTCCTACGTAAGTTAATCTAGAGTGTTATATTATATGTCCAAATATTTAGTGTACTATATAATGAAAGCTTTCATTCAACATCTTACTTATACTCACGCCTTTTATTCCCATTGGAGGAGAAGGCAGAGATTATCGATCGCCACTTTGCACGATCCAGAAAAATCTTTCTTGCTCCCCTCACATCATCTTTATACCCCATCTTGTCGATAAACCATATCATTGCGATTCTAGGTACATCACACATTTTGACGTAAATCGCAGTGCAACTTGTACCCGACACCTCCTCATATATTTCCATCCACGCGATCACCTGCTAAAGCGTGTTGAGCTAACTATAACGTGACAGAATGCACAGTGAGCCGGCGACAATGTACAATTTCACGCTCGGAGCGATAACACACCGTTTTATTTGTTCAAATGAATTATACCTACCTTACCTATATTCAAGGCTAAAATACCTACAGGGGTAGTCAGAGTTTTGAGATTAGGAATTCGTCTGTTATTTATGAAAGTTGTGTCAGGAAAATATAGTAAATTTAAGGTTATTGGTGATTTCGATTTCCAGCGGTTTCTCCCTTTGCCAGTCACTTCATTACACTCCATAAATAATCCCACCGAGAGGTTCGACTCTCCAGTCACAAAGTTTATAATTCACACTACCTACATTATAACAATAGGTATATTAAAAAAATATAGCCAGATATTCAGGATTTCAATAAAATACTTCACTATATATAGTCATTTTTGGATTTTAAGTAGGGAAAATATCGTAAAGTTAAGGTAAGATGTTAGTGGATGGTTCGCGGGTCGCCAACGACAAACCGAAACCCTAACTTCCTTGTACTGCACCCGCTGAAAGACATAGGTGGTGCTAATTTATCAGACTTAAAAAGGTCCTTCAGCAAATGCATAAAACCAGATTATCAGTTGTAACAATGACAAGTTTGTCACAGTAGGTGTGCCAGAGCAGTTCAATGATATGATACGAATACGACTAAGGCGGTCACATCCGGCCCAGAATGTGTCAGCTGCAAATTGGTGGCGAGACGAGCTCCGAATATATAACTTGTATTATCTAATCACCTGAGTACGGCACTTGCAGTACTATGAGATAGTTGTAGAGTTCGCATCTATTTTATTTTGTTGAGTATTTTTAATCACTTAAATATACACAGTTATAAGCATGAGGCATGTGAGAATGAATATGTTACGTGTGAAGTGTGATACTGATAGATTTTGTATGAATAATCTGTCAGTTTCTCACTTAGAAATCACTCTCACCAGCTTCATGCTACAGGGGCTAATCGGTGATTGATCTGCCCCGTTCCCGTATCAATTAAAGGCACTATCCAGACAAAATCAAAAATCCAAAAAAATGACCAGATGTCACTTGGTTTGAGATTTATTAGGTACAGGTAGCAGTTCTTTTAGGGATAAATAACGTGAAGAGGGTTTACAAAACTTTTCTTGAAAAACTTCTTTCCAAATATAAAATCTTGTTGTCTTTATGCGCCGAAATCGAAACCCAAACTAAACTTAGATTTTTAATTTATTTAAATTGTTTTTCGTTGTGTGTATGAAATATAAAAGCACTTTGGCTGTTTTGAAAATACAGTAAGAAATTATTTTAAACGATTCTTTCGACTGTAAATTGCTTGCAGAGAGTTTTTTTTATTATTTATTTCCATCTGTCTTATTTGTAAACGTATGAGGAGGACCTAAATTTAAAATGGTGAATAGCGTTACAGACATCATAAACCTCATGGGAAACAGATTATTATACTTATTATGCATATAATCCGTGGTATAAAAGGAAACTCTGTGCATTGTTTTAATGCTATTAGAAATCATAAATTAAGGGACTTGTGGAAGAAACTTCGTAAGTCGAAAATGCAAAAATCTGAAAGAATTCCTCCAAATTTCGAGCCAGAATCTATTGTTTATTCAATCATTGTTTTCTTTGTACAAATTATTGTCAAGTATATCAATCGTTTGGTGATTTCAAAATGACCCACCTATATGAGGGAGGGGCGATTATATTTCTTTAACTAATTCGTCATGGTATACATATTTCTACATATCACAAGTGGGCTGTAGTTCTTATTTACAATTTTAAACATTTATATAGTCTTCTTAAAGGAAATATATGGAAGTATAGCAGATAATTTTTCAAAACATGGTATTGCCGATTTTGCTATATGGAGTTCAGGTTTCACGTTTTTCTTCTTGGAAAGTGTCACCACGTGACAGTGTTTCCAGTCATATAAAAAAAACAATATAGATATAAACTATTATTTTGAATTTTATAGAATTCTATATAATTTAAGGACATACACAAGTATGAAGAGGTATACATATGAAGAGATGGATGATCGTAAATTAAGATCGATCGACAGTCTCTGCCTACTCCAATGGGAAATAAACTAAAGATGTGAGTATATGTATATATGTAATTCATTTAACATACACAATTCCACAATAATTTAATTTTCTTTATATTTCGCTACGCTTAATAAATATATTTCTATTTATAATTGAGGCGGAACGAAACATTCTATTAAAGCACCTTCCAAGTTCAAGGTGAAAAAACACGTTTGTTTTTCATTTACGTACAGCATGAAAACTGCTATTGTAGGGTTCCGTACTTAAAGGTAAAAACGGGACCTTATTACTAAGCCATCGCTGTCTATCTATCTGTTTTCACCAGGCTGTATCTGTTTCTAATAATCGTGATAGAAAGTTTTTTTTTATTATTGTATTGCTGTTGCCGCTACATCAACAAATAACACTTAATATGAAAAACATAAATTGTTCACTAGATGGCGCTACTTTTATTAAATAGGTCAATCTATGATAATGGATACATTATAGTGCCTTATACTAATGGTGCTTATGATAATGGTGCGGAACCCATCGTGCGCGAGTCTGACGCGTACTTGGCCGGTTTTTGCATATTTCTTTTCAGTTTTGTTTTCTTTGTTGGCTAAAAATAAAAACTATATTTATACAAATAAAATGATTGTAGGTTAATTTAGATATTGTTCATACCTTGTCGGTGGCTAAGAAGATGTTGTTTTTTGCTATTTTTGTTTTTTAGTTAATTTTATTAATAGGTGTAAGCATTGGTACAAGCTTATATTTTCTATAGTTAATCGGCCCATCTTCGCACGGGTAGCGTAGTTTTAAAAATATCCGAGGTTTCTTCCACCACTGCTCACTCTTTGTGAATTTTAGCGCAATGATTACAACTTAAAGCACCCCTGAATAGTGTAGCTTTGAGATTGTGGAAGCGCTTTTATGAATCGTTCAGTATCTCCGAAAATAAGCCCTTGCAGCAGAGTTACAAACTTTGCATACATCACTCATATACGGCTATCTTATTGACGCGTAACCGTTACACAAAAATAATCCTTATTGCATGATTCAGTATTCACGTGCGACGACGGCGCGATGGCTTTCATGTATAAGTATGGTGTTTCTGTACTGATTTATATGATTCTTTTTTTAATTAATAGGTAATAATATAAACTTTTTAAAATTAGAGATGAGCGAGTGAGAGTATTATAAACGTAAGAGTAAACAAATATAATCAGAATGCTCCGAAGTGTTATTGTGAGTCCACAAAAGATAGACATATGCTGTTGAGGGATATTTTTTGACAATTTCATGCTGAATATTTCCGTCATACATGATTTCTATGTAACTTTAACTATTAAGGCTGCACACGCGACGGAAGCTTAAAAATTGTGTAACTTTCCCCGTTTTCCCAAAATTTCCTGAAATTCCCCTTCACTACTCTGCTGAAAAGTATACTATAACCTGCCCAAGAGTATGAAGAATAATTGTAAAAAGTTTTGTTAAAATCCTTCAAGTACTTTTTTATTTCCAAAAATTTTACTGATTGCACCCCCTGATTGTTATTTTGAAAAATATATTTAACTAGCAGCCCGTCCCGGCTTCGCTCGGGCATAAATTATCATTAACATTTTGTTTTTTATTTTATTACATGTATTATTATTTTATTTTTATTTTTTTAAATTTTAAGCTATATGTTATATTTTTTTGCTGTGTAGTGTTTTTTTTGCTTAGAATAGCACTACCCCATTTCTTCCGGTGGGTGTACGTAAGAGGCGACTAACGGTTTTGGGGCTTTTGAGGGATTTTTGGGCGATGCGGTTGGAGACCCATCACCAACAACCTTTATTTCACCATCTTTTCCCCACACAACTTCCAAAAGTGGCTGAGGAATTTCTGATTCCTTAGCTCTGGCTACCCCTTCTAGGGATTTATAGCCGTGAGTATATGTATGTATGTATGTTATATTTTTTTATATTTATATTTAGATATATTTTTTTATTTTTCATAATGAGTAATTACATAACATAACATAAACATTCACGCCGAATATCCCCGAAGGGGTTGGCAGAGGTACTAATACTTCTGAACATCACGTGACTTTGTCACATGGTGTTCAGAGTACCCCTATCACGTGAGTACACTGTCCATGCAAAACGTGGCTACTCTGAGTAATTACATCAAAAGCCATTCAATTTATAGAGTTAGAGCTTCCCTGTAAACAATATTTGACGTTGTTGTATTTTGGGGCAGCAAAATAAATTGATGTTCAGGGGCTACCACCCGCGACAGGCCAACGTACAGTTGACCGTGAGTAAAACAATTCTTTCGCAGGTCAATCCCTACTAATTGAAGGTTTGGCCTTGGGACTTATTAATTGTTAAAGCAAAAGATGTTTTAACCGGAAATTGTAGCCGTTTAAATGGAATTGGCAGATCAGTTGGGATCATCGGTATCCTCGGTATATGAGCTAATTGACCGGCTGCTGGGCCAGTGATAATAGACGCTACAATTAAATTTTGCTTTAACTCTTTGATAAGCAGCCTCCCGTACCCCTTCGTGACGCCTGCAACAACTACTTACTATGCATAGCTAATCGAGCGGAGTTTTATCTATTTTTTTAATTCGAGATAACTTTCGAATGGAATGTTCGAATCGAATAATTCAAAAAGTAATATAAGGGTATTGAAGTAGTCTGAAATAATATATACGTTTTTTTATAAGGATTAGATAGGTACAAATAAAGAGCCTTTTCTAAATTTTAATTTAATTTTTAAGTAATTTTATATAATGACGCTTGTTGTGAGATAACTACAATAGTTAGAGACATGCTGTCGGGGCATTTTTTTTAGATAATGATGTGTTCTATAAAATTGTAGTACATAATTTTATTCTATTGTCAATAGTTTTCGCAGCGCACGCGATGTAACGATTTTTTTTGGTATTTCTTTAACACCTTGGGTTACATTTTTGAAGTTTACGTAAGGATCCTTAATTTTTTTGAAAATGAAATATAGCCTATGTCACTCAAGAATAGTGTAGCATCAAAACAGTGAAAGAATTTTTCAAATCCGTCTAGTAGTTTTGGAGCCTATTCAATTCAAACAAACAAACAAAAAATCAAACCTTTCCTCTTTATAATATTAGTATAGATGTACAGAATTAACCTCTCTACATACATACATATTCTCACGCCGTTAGTTCCCATTGGTGTAGGCACAGAATATCGATCGCCACTTTGTACGATCCTGGCAAACCTCTCTAGCTTTATTCACATCCATCAATCTTTTCATACATGCTCTTTTATTCTACCTCTCTACAGATTTATTATAAGTATAGATTTTAACAACGTTTTTCCTGAATACAAAAAAGATGCGCTATTACTTCTTATACTAAATATAACCTCAGCCACATCACCCTATCATCACTTAAAGGGCCACAACGATGCAGTTTCTTTTTTATGATAGACATGTAACATTTGGTTTAGAAAATTAGTTTAATAAAAATTGTACTAATACACAGGAGCCATTATGGCTGTCAAAACAAAAGCCCAGCATCACACCACAATCAAACAAGCCCTTTCTCAAACAAAACCGTATGAGAACAAACTCCCAGCTAAATCCTTCCATTATACTTAACCCATAGAACTTTTTAATAAAAGGAAACACCAAGGACCATGGGGAAGCGAATAATGGTCACATTCAATCACAGAATAATATAAAGAGCCAAGGTCAGGTCAACAATATACTTTATGCGAGTACCTACACGTGTTATTACTATTGAATACTAAGTCACATCTACTATTACTTATCAACAAGACGACCGTTTTGCTTCTATTGTTTTCAATTACACGGACTAAATAAAACACTTATATGATCGTCAATTTAGTAAGGCTTAAAGAACTCATTTCTTTTTAACAGAATACGAAAAGGCATAAGGAAGGATAATAAAGGCATAAGGCATAAGGTGGATTTTGGCAGTCTATGTATGTAGCTATAAGTATGTTCCACCGTAGCGTCTAAACTACGAAACTGCTTTTGAAAAACGAGGTATCAAAAGATTACTATAATTTACACGGATGCCATGTATATAATATTTATATATGTCGAATTGAAAATCTCGGAATATATCCTTAAGGGCCTCCCTCGAAAATTTCACTGATTTTGGTAGTTTTCAAACTCAATGAAACCTGCTCAATGAAACAATCACACTCTAAATAAAATATATGTTCAAGTTCAATATCTTTTCTTTAATAATGACGATTCTCATTCGTTTTCAATAATAATCGACTAAGAAAAAAAATAATTTGTGGAGGGCTTTTTTATCGTAAAGTCTGATATTGCTGTCAGAATACTGCATATATGTTATCGATTACGTAATATTTGCGTAGACAACTGAGTAGTCTATCATCTGTATGAATAATTTTTAGTCTTTTCATCCTAATTATGGAGTTATAAAGCAAAAACCCTAAATTTCAATGTCAATCTGGAGCGGGTCCCTGTGCGGAGAACGGGGCGGCAGATGGCTGTTAGCCTTCATGCGCAGAGCTTGTGTCGAATTTTTCTGTAATAGAGCTGCTTGCCGCTTCCCGCGCTTTTTAGATAATTTATTTTGGTTGTGCGCAACATAGTCGCTTGTTTTGCTTTACATTATAAGTTTGATAACAATCGTAATATTATCGTTAATTTCACCCTGTTTAGATAGTACGAAATGGTCCAACGCATTAGGGGCCATGCGTTGTTGATGTGGGCGTGAGTTCAAATCTTCTATCCGGGACATGCTTTTTGTTTATTTCTTTCCTCGTAAAATTATTTTGTTTCGGTTATGACTTATGATGATAAATGCATGATTAAAAATACTGCGCATAATTCTGTTTTGTGAATACGCTCGTTTTATCCTAATGTTCTGTAAATCCAGCTGAAACAATTATTATCTTTTTGCTTTAAATTTATGTGATGTTTTTACATATCTTTTTAGTAAGATTAAAAATATTGTTTACCTTATAATAACGTCGGAAAATTAAATAAAGGAAACAAACATGTGCAGAAAATCGAAAATTTCCAATTAAACAAAAAAATTTTGAACAACATACATACTCACGGCTATAAATCCCTAAAAGGGAAAAAATATTAAAAAAAGGTTCGCTAAACAGAGGGCTCAGATAATGAATGCAAAATTGTAAGTACAAATTTTTCTACCAATAAAACACTTTAGGCATATTTTATATATTGCACGGAACATAGTCGAAAAGTTTTGCCATATATTATATTGTTCGTTCGCAATCCTAATATAATCGTCAATTTCGACTCTTAGCTCTAAGATCGAAGTGGTGTAACGCGTTAAACGTTTCACGCTCAGTGATGAAGGTACAGAGTTCGATCCTCAACCTTGCGACAGTATTTTAGTTTGTTTTTTATACGTAAAATAAGTATTCTTTTATTTTCTCCTTCGGATCACGATGAATGCATTATTAAAAATACCTGCTGCTATTTATTCTGTTTTGTAAATATGCTTGTTACGTTTTACCCTATAGCTATGTTCCGTGAATAATCTTACCTTCTAACTTTTCTTTCAAATCTGGGTGTTTTTTTTATTTATATGATGTGTATTACACTTCTCCACTTTAGTCATATTTCTACTTTTTAAGAAAAAATATATAATTATCTTAATATATGTATTCGAACCGTTCTTCGATCAATTATTTTGATCCATTGTATTTCATTCATGTGCTATTAATTCTGATTTAGGCTCCAAAAACGTATTGCTTTACAAGGGGATGAGAAATATGCAATAAATCGGGAACCTCAATCATCTCGCCAAGTTCAATTAACAGAGTAAGTAAAATAGACCAGGAGCTGATATTTATAAATTTTTAGTCTTTCATTGAACTTTGTATTTTGTAATAAATTGTGAAAAAGTTATCATACCCAATTGAGCCTATACTTATATATTATGAATTAATTTCAGTTCAACTGAGATGATGGAAGAAAGTGTATTTTCGTCCCACAATACCGACAGGGAGAAATCATTGGAGAACACGGCTACTGTATCTAATGCACCTGAACTAGGCTCATCAACTGTGATAATAGTGCTCTTAAACGCACCTTTACTTTTGTATTTAAAAAAAACGTAAAAGTATATTAATTTAAAGATTAACAGCACCATCACCATGCCATGCTTTTTCAACACAGTAAAACGAACGATGCATGTGCTCGAATATATTAAAGATTAGCACTGATATTAACAGACTGTTAATTTAACAATAAATAACCCTTTTAAGTCCGGTATATTCCGAACTTCTGTCTCTTTTATTATTTAAGTTATTTAGTCGCGGTGGATAAGTTATTTAATATAGCTATCTTGCACAATTTGGCGTAAAAACTATTTTATATGAGTTGAAGTATATTTTCAGCCGTAAAATTTCGGGAAATGTGAATTTAGATAATCAAGAAAACTTTTGAACAAACCTCTAATTAATTAAATGAACAAGTACAAAAGACGCACATTTATAGCCTCCTTCAAACAAGAAACTACAAACAGGTATTCATGAATCTGTGCCTACAAATACCTAGTTATAACTTAGTTTTTAATATTGAAAAGAACCTTAAGAATTGCCTTTTGCTTTCTGCACCATCTCAATAAAATGATAATTTTTATGAAAATTATTTGGGTTTTATAATTTACTTATGTTGAATCAGTAGTAAGTAAGTATTCATGAAAAAAATGCCTACTCCTGTTCTATAATTTGAGTCGATTTTTTGTTCAAGTGTGGATTTTTGACGTCGTGATATTATTATTATATAATTACACGTTACTTCATTTCTACTGCCATCCACGTACACTTTGTTGTGTCGGTTAAGAATAACATAAACCCCTTTTACTATGTCACGTGAAACGTATCATCACGACACCAACATTCTTCTCGACATGTTCCCCTGCTATATTCCAAAGGTATCAAGAAATAAGTTTTGTGGAAATAAAGTTATTGTACTGTTGAAGTATTTGTTTTATTTTTATAACAATATTCACTTAGCGAAACATAATTAACACATATATCAATACGCCGCGCCGATCGTACAACGTAGTACGAGACTGTTTTGGTAGATGGCGCTATAGCTACATCTATATCGCTATAATCTATAGTTATCATAGTTGCTAATAGATGGCTTGTTTTACGAGTTCTATTAAAGGTGAGGAAACGGCAGGGGGAAGCCCAAATGCCGTTTCAAGGTTCTCACTTTTTCGTGGGACGCCCTTAATCTAACCGAGATAGTGTATAGCATCGTGTTTGGTATCAAAAGAAAGTTCTTTGCAGGCATATTCCAAATAGATCAACAGCACTATGTTAAAAATATATTTAAACTCACCGTGATAGAAGTAAAAATCTACGGAATGGTTAAGATTTTGTAAACGTAAAAGTGATAAACATCTTATTACAAATTCAGGATTAGCTTTAATTGATAAATGATTGCTCGATGAATGAGTGATAATAACAACATTACCAGCTGCAATAAAAAGTCAATTATTAACTAGAAATGATTGTACTATTCTTCAGTTGCGCAAAATTAGTATCTTTTACAGACCAAATGCAAAGATTTTTATCTATAAATAGAAACGGAAATCCCTGAACCCCATGAAGTCACGCCATAACTTGAAATCAAAAGCCAATTATTTTTCGTCCTGGCTGCATTTTAATGCGAAAAGTTTTAATTTTTAACTAAATAACCGATAAAATCGGAATCTTGTAGGAAGCAGTGGCGTGTCAGCCTAAGAATATCGTTACCCAATCTTTTAACGCGTATGTCATATGTGATAAACTGATGACTTAGGAGCTGTATTGGAGCTTTTCGAGAGACATTCCACGAGTATAAATTCGACCAAATGCTGCATATCTAATATACGGCATAGCTGTATCTAAATATTCGGCATCGGCAAGGGATTCTGTATTTTTTTTATAAAGCTGCAATTTTCTTTCTTTTTGGCATCAAAATTCCTTGGTAAACAATATTCAACCGCGGCTGTAATGAATTACTCTGCTTATTTGTATCACCCAACGTGAGGATAGTAATCGTTCGTATCGAATCGCAATCGCAAGCGAAAAACATTATTGAAAATAACTTGGCCGCCTCATTTGAATATTTATTTCTTACATTACATTAAATATTTATTTCTATAGTTTATCTTTACAAATATATTTTATTTACTAATATTTAACTATACTTAGAGTACATAAATAACAATAAACTAACTCTCAACAACATATCCCTGATAAGGCGGCACAGGAGTCACTACTCCAAAAATTTTAACTATAAATTTGAGATATAATTAGTTTTTTTGTTATTACAGTAAAAAAAAAATTCTTTTTTTCCTCTAGATATTTTGTTTGATAGTTCTAATGACCGGTGAAACTAGAATGAGATTACGATCGTCATTGTCATCCATCAGTAACATCAAAGACAACCATTGTTGAGACTAATGACATGAATAAATAAATAAATTAAATCTTGCAGATTGTCCAGTACAAAAGTTTGTTAACCTCTCCTAATACACGAAGACGCAAAACAAGAAACCAATCTTCTGAGAAACATTATATCGGAAAGAAATCGAGTTATTTGCGTTAAAGTATCAAAATAATTGCTAAAATCAAACCCAAATCGTGATTGCACAGAACCATTAAAATACAAAAACTTTAATTATTGGTCGTATAGCCAGACCTCACAGCGATGACCTGCCGCTGTGTGATTGGAATCATTTTATAAGGGATTAGAGAGAAAAAGATGCCTGTCCGAGTTCATTTACAATGTTACACTCACGCCACTCACCACAGCCGGTGAGGAAGGTTACATTGGGTATTAACATAGCATTAAATCCATGGTATGGTATGGTATTAGGGCTTTTAAGGGATTTTTGGGCAATGCGGTTGGAGACCCATCACCAACAACCTTTATTTCACCATCTTTTCCCCACGCAACTTCCAAAGGTGGCTGAGGAATGTCTCATTCCCTAGCTCTGGCTACCCCTTCAAGGGATTTATAGCCGTGAGTATATGTATGTATGTATGTATGTAAATCCATGGTTTGCCGTGGAGGTGGCAATGTTATTTATCGTGAACACCACGTGATAGTTTGGATAGTTTCTTTACAGTACCAAACTTTTTGCTTGGACAGAAGAACTACTTAATAATCTATTATCACTTTGCACGGACAACAAGTCAAATTACATATTCGTAAGGATTGCCTTACTACATTGTTCCTCTGCTAACAACCTTCACTAATGAGCCTTACATATAAATTCTATAAAATCTTTAAAGATTTTAAACCTATCGCTCCGAAACTTAATGCCAAGCAATTTTCCACAGGCTAGAGAGTTATTAAAACCATAATAATCAAAGGCACAATACACTATTTTCGTGTTACATATATGCATTTTATGACTCTACAATCCAAAAATATAAAGATTGCTGTGAGTGATAAAACCGTCAAATTATACTTCTTTTCAAAAATATTATGTCTGCTAACATTAAAACTGTGATGTAAGTGCTTTAAAGAGCTTTCTACTGTATGTTAATTGACTAGGAAATACCCTTCAAGTCATTTAATTAATTTTAAAGTAAGTAGTAGTGAAATAGTCTTTTACATTTTTTACCTGTTTTTAATATAAGTATAGGATAGAGGTTGATGAGTAATTTAGTATTCTTTTAAATAAAAGATGAATAAAGGAAAGAAAAATTTCGACACCGGCGGGGTTCGAACCCACGACCTCGGGTATGCGCCCCCGTCGTCGCTTTGCCAATTGACACTGTAGCTCAACGGGGGCGTATACCCGAGGTCGCGGGTTCGAACCCCGCCGGTGTCGAAATTTTTGAATCGAAGCGAGTCAATATTTTTTCAATGAATAATTATTTCTGTAACTCATTTCTCACCTGTATGTGACATACTCGCTCTCACATGCCTCATGCTACGGTGGCATGAATGAATGAATATAATATGACAATTTCTGAGTCTCTAAGATAAGCATCAGTCACAGCTACTAGTAGACATGAAAGCCTACTAACCCTCAATATGTCAGCATGTTGGAAAATGGTTTAAAATCCTATCAAGAATACGCTCGAAGGGATATCTGTTAGCATCGATTACATTGATTGTAGCAATCTTGTTTTGAATGCTTAAACAATGAAGGTTTATTGCGCAATCTATATTCTTTAGTAGTTTTGGCAACCGCTTCTACGAATATAACTGTTTACATACATATACATTCCTCACATCAAAAAGAGATTAAAGGCTAGATATACAAGTTAAAGTTTTTATTCGTCATAGTTAAACATTCCTTTTTTGTATATCTTTTTTATCAGAGCTGTCGAACGCGAAAGCTTTTGTATGCAAATTTTATACATGGAAAAGTACTATTCGTCATTCAAGTGAGCCACTTTGAATATAGCAAAATAAAATTAAGTTATTGCCTTCTTTTTTGCAGAAGAAATGCATTTGACGTAATTTTATTATTAAACTAGCTGACCCGACAGACTTCGAACTGTCACAAAAGTTTAGTCTGAACTGAAGTATTTATAACCAAGAAAATAAGAAATCATTCCGCGATGTAGAAAACAACTACTCGCGCCATCTAGTATACAATATATCCATTAGTAAGGATTTGGTATGGAATGTTTCTATTCACCCCACATCGCTAAACTTAGCGTGTCTATTCACCCCATTGCGGTAAAAGGTTATGGTCTTTTAATTCTCCTGTGGGAACCCTTGTGAAATCCAGGATAAGTGATATCCTATATTTTGGCCAGGTGTATAAACTACATTCATGCCAAATTTGATCAAGATCGGTCCGGTAGAATTAACCTGATGACCGGACTTACAGACAGTTAGACAGACAGGCAGAAAGACATTTTTTTCGAAAATAGAAAATTTGGCTTCAGTATCAAAAATAAAACATATTCCATCGGTTTAAATTTTTTTCCTTCAATGTACATATTTGACCCCCGTACAGTTCTGTTTTATTAGAGTATAGATAAAAATCAAGATTAATGGGCTTTTTAAGTGGTTTTTGGGCGATGCGGTTGGAGACCCATCACCAACGATACTTTATTTCTACCATCTTCTCCCCTATTAACTTCCAAATTTGGCTGAGGAGTTTCTTGCTCTAAAGCTCTGGCTACCCTTTTTTGGGATTTATGCCGTTAGTATATGTATGTATGTATTAATGGCTGACACTGGCTGAAAACATGGGAGAATCCAGAGGCGCATCACTTTCACAGTAGAGACAAACAACTGTCACTATTTTTACATAAAAAGGGAGGCTAACATACTGTAAATCCCTTTTTTACATCACATTTCAAAACAAGAAGACACGGAAAAGACGAGAAGATATTTATTAATGTAAAATCCATTTCATTTAGTTTAACCTGTAACTGTAGCAGCAGTAAACTCTAGTCGCAACATATCTGGGTTTTATTTTTATTTATCCAAACCGTCATCATCGAGAGGCTCCTACGAGGCGGAACCAACTTCGTGAACGTGGAGCAAGCACAAGGGTTCATGTTATGGATAATGTTAAATGGTAAACAATATAAATCACACATACTCTGACTATGAAATCTAGTCTTGTACGGGTTATAGCGACAAGGCTGCCTGTACAGATTTCCAATATCCTCCGGCTCTATCAATCTAAAGTATTGTTTAATGCCTGCACGAAGTTAACTCTGTAGAGTTAACTTCGTGCAGGCATTAAACAATATGTTCTACACACTTGGTGTACCAAGTGTGTAGAACACCTATTTGGCGGTCTTTCGAATTCAATATACGGACACTTTAAAACAAACATGAATGTCACAAAATTAAACCTTGGATTGACGTTAGGGAAAGTCTGCCTTGCATATTAATTGTTTAAAATTAACTTTTGAATGCATAAGTGTGTACTTAGGATATTTAAACAAATCATGGCTGATAAAACAGCAGTTTAATGTATGCCCTTCAATCTAAATAAAACAAAATGAATTTCGTTACACTCAGTAAACCTTGGCGCGCCAGTTCGTTTGGCACTCAAATTTTCCGTCCACTTTTGCCTTATTTTTAATGTACACTTCCTGTTAAATCGGAATTAATATCTACTAATCACAAACAACTACCTATCTATACAAAAACTATTTTTTCTGCAATTATCTACGGTTATAATTCCGTAAGTAACCTTTTTTGCTTATGATTAGCAATTGGCCTAAAATAATTCAGTTCCATTAACATTGTCACAAGGAACAATCCGCCTGTTAATGAGAACGACACCCGAGTAAACTGACAGTGACAGACTACACCGTGATTATACATTATATGTGTAGTTATAGTATAAGATCCCGCTGCTGAAACTCTACGTTCATAACGTACAAAGTCAAACTTATCTAGATTAGATAATAAAAACACATTCTTATAAAGGCGAGGGTCCAAAGTGAGAAGAATAAAAGAGCATCTCATACATGCTATAGAATAATTAATGTAAGGGAAGCAAGAGAAGTTTTTCAAGATGGTACTAAGTGGCGATCTATAGTCTCTGCCTACCCCAATGGGAATAATGGGCGTGAGTATAGGTAAGTAAGTAAGTATTTAAAAAATATAAATATAGTTATTATATAAGTCATAAAATATAAATAGAAACAATAGCACAGTTTGTGAAATATATTTGGATATATCGCGTTTTCAACAGATGGCAACCCTAATTTGCGGCCGCTTTTTCACAGGCAGCCATGTATTATCATATTAGGAAAAAAAATAGCTTTAATTTCATATAAGAAATATGCGTGTAACTTATGAACGTATAAAACACTCCAAAATATAACCTACTTACACGAGGCTGCGAGATAGTTGCGGCCGAATGTGCAACGGCACCTATGGATTTTTATATTCTTTATATACACTGCTATGATGGGGATGTTATTATATTTCGAAAACAAGTGAACGAAATTTGTCTCCAGAAAATAATAAACATTAATTAAATTAAAATTACTTGCGGCCACTTTTGCCTGGCTGCGTCTTGTCAGTGTATTCTCCTATTCATAAACTTATGTTAAAATGTGTGTTTGACTTTGTACGTTATGAACGTAGAGATTCAGCAGCGGGATCTTATACTATTAGTTGTTTGAAGTATGAAAATTGTAGATAAGTTCTTCTTAAACTGGACTTGATTTATTAATTTATTTTAGAGATATCAAATTACAACTATCCAATATGTTTGTTTATCACTTGTATATCTTCGCTATTAATGAAGCGATTTCATATATATTTTAGGTATAGGCCCTAGGTATTTTATTATATTTATATATAAAGGCGTCATAATTATGAAGAATAAAAGAGCATGTATGAAAAGGTTGATGGATCTAAACGAAACTAGAGAGGTTTGTCAGGATCGTACAAAGTCGCGATCGATAGTCTCTGCCTACACCAATGGGAATTAATGGCGTGAGTATATGTATGTATGTATGTTAGTAGAAATGAAAATGCTGTCGCCCACTTGTTTTGTCACTGTACTTCCAACTTCATAAACAAATACAAAACAAGTACATAACTTGCCGTGTAGTGCCAGCTTAGAATTTTACTACCCCTCTCTAACCATGAATGTCGTAAGAGGCGACTAAGTTTATGGGGCATTTGGATTTGGAGACCAATCACCAACGATACTTTATTTCTACCATCTTGTCTCTTATCAACTTCTAAATGTGACTGAGAAGTTTCTAGCTCAAATGCTCTGGCTTCCCCTATTTGGGATTTATAGCCTAGAATATATGTATGTAAGCATGTATCTATTTAACTTTGACTACATTTAGGGTCTGCTCCGCACACTTCTCTTCTCTCTAGGAACAAAGAAAAACGGTTGCATGTCATTTTCGAAAGACTGCTAATCTAAATGTTTATCGATCAAAGGATATTGAATCAACGGTGCATTGCACAATCAATACATTTCATATGCTCAATTGCTCTCAGCTATAAATCTCTAGATCCATAAGAAATTCCTTAGCCGCTTGGAAGTTGGGTAGGAACAAGATTGTAAAATAAAGGTGTGGATGGGTGTCAAACCGCATCGCTTAAAAACACACAAATGAAGTAGTGCTATTCTAAGCCGGCACTATACAGCTAATGAGTTCTGAAATAAAATAAAGTCAGTCAGGGTGCTTTAGCGATTTAAATTTTCAGTCAAATTTAACCCTTCTGACGTGAAAGCGCTAACAGTCTCTGCCTTCTACTAACATAACAACTAGCGGTTAAAAAAATCTATTTTCAAATAAGATTTTCCTAAACCTTGGTTATTTAAATTTATTCCTTGTATTCTCATAGGAATATGCACAGTTTACCGCAACTTTATTCGATCCTTAGAAACCTTAGACGTCGCATCGATGCTTACCACACATCCAATTTCTTACAATAGTAGTAGAGCAACCGTGATAGCCCAGTGGGTAGAACACTCGGTTATCGTGCAAACGACTAGTGTTCAAATCCTGGGTCGGGCCTACACCAATTTGTCTTTTCTAAAGAAATATGTGTGGTTAATTTATCATGCTTGTTAACGGTGAGGGAAAACTTCATGAGGAAACCCACATGGCTAAGTTGTACTTTGTCATGTGTCAGTGTATTCGTAAAAAACGGCGATAGGCCTGCCCCCTACAAAGCAAAGTGTGGGTACTCTGAACACCAGGTGACAATGTCACGTGATGTTCAGAAGTATAAGTATCTCTGCCGACCCCTTCGGGGATATAGGGCGTGAACATTTGAGTTTGAGTCTCAGGACATAATCTAGTCCACAAAGTATACGGGTCTCTAGATTTATCTTCAACTGCCGTCAAACTTAACCGTAAGAAAACTATTAACCTCAAAGTAAAGGTCTTAACAAAATTAAATCGCCTTGATGGTCGAGCGGAAAATTGATGGACTTGACTATGGGAGGAGCCACTTCTATTTCAGTGTCAGACCTTACCTTTGCGTCATACAGATTCATACTCATCATTCAAGCCGTATATTCCCGCAGGGGTGGCAGAGGTGCCAATACTGTTTGTCACTTCGCATTCAGGGTACCGTAAAGTCGGGTTACTTCAGCTACTTTTTTCTAACAATTTTATAAAAATCACTACTGTAGAGTTGGGGTAAGAGTTTATAACAGTTTATTGGTTTTAAATGGTTTATGAGGATCAAAACTAACCAGAAATATATATATTTTTTATTAAAACTGTGACCATAATTTTTTATATTTTTTTTTACTTTGAGCCAAAGTTGTTCTAAAAAGAGGGTAACTTTGGCTTGCATTTTTTTTACACTCCATAACGATATTTAATCAAATACTTAGCCAATTTAAACACTTTTAAGTGATAGAATATAAACAAAAGAAACATCTGACATATAAAAAAGTTTAATTTTCAAAGGAAACTTTAACAAAACATTTTTTTTCCAAAATCAACAAGCAGCAAGCTAACAAAATGTTAAAAACTTTATTATATTTATTATAAAAAACGTAATTTTTACTTTATACTAATAAAATATCAAAAATAGTAGGAACTTAAGTCATACAGTATCTAATCAGCCAGTCTTATGAATGAGAATCATCGTTATTTTACTTGTTGTCAACAGGCGAGGAATTTGATCTTTTGGTGTAGTGGGCCTTGCTCTTCCAGTCCAATACAATTTGACGTCACTTGCATTTAAGTGGCCTAAAGTAAGCAACATCCAGTGGGTGAAGAATGTGTATTGCATTAGGAGGCAAACAAACGAACGCAATGTTTGGCTTTTCACAGTCCGACAGGACGCGGACGTTAGGACTCTTTAGGATCTTCTAGGTTCTTTTATCCATCTTTTTTCCTAAGAATGGGAATGAGATGTTTGATAAACCAATCCTCAAAGGTCACTGTATCTATCCATCCGCTTTTGGTCCTGCTGTATCTACCCTTGTCTGGGTCATTCATAGTCTAGGTAGTTCAAAGACAACATTGTAAAAGATAAAGATAAAGTAACATTGGCTGAACAGCCAAAGTAACCCGAATATATGAGTTAAAGTTTAATTTTCACACTTAATTTTGAATATTTTAGTACTCAAACTTATGATAACACTATAGTTTCTGCCGTTATTTTACTTATGAATAAATTTCTGACCACAACAAATAAAATAATAAAGTAAAACTTACCTAAAACCCACTGTTTCACAAGAAAGTTTGTAGACGTAAATCGTCCAAGTGTTCATGGCAGGTAAGTTTGAATTCAAACTGACAGTGAAAGCTCATGTCAGAACTGTGCAACCAATAAAAAACGAGTGCTAATACCGCCATCTAACATTGGCAAATTCAACTAGATAGTTTGCCACCATAATAACGATGAGGTGGGAAGGTTAATTTTTTTTCCGGTTTGAGCCATAGTTACCCGCTAGAGCTAAAGTAACCCACTCTTACGGTATATATTTTTTACATAGCGAGTGTATTTACGTAATAAAAAATAGGCCTATCGCTTTTTTATATGAAAACACTGATACATGACTAAGTATTCAGGCATGTGGGCTTCCTTGATGAATAGTTTTTTATTCTCATTTTACTTCATTCAAGTCATGCATGACACACACACACATAATTTAACAATACTTTTCATCAGCATAAAGTCTCTATCTTCTATCAAAAGTACCAACAAAATAGGTTTCGCAAATAGACAAATATTAATTAAAATAAATGCTGTTTGAGTAAGTAATACAGTGTATGCAACTAGTAGAGACATTGCATGAATTCATTGTCATAGTAATCGTACTTAAATAAAAAAAGTTATATCTCATTGTTTCACTAATAAAATTGGATCTTCCTCATAACCTTAACCGTCACCTACATTACCATTTTAGCAGACATACAAACAAACAGGTAAATTCTCGTTCAACATTTGCACATTGTGACGCATGTTCATGAACAATTTGTGACTACCAAAGAGAAAATGTTTGGATTCTCAGTTTTATGACCCTTGATAAAATTTGTATGTCAACACCTCTATAAAATACCAAGAATTGGCTGTCATTTTATAGCTGTAGTGTGACAATAGTTTATAATGAAACCAGTAAATAAATGTATTGGATCTTTAATTTCAGGTTGAAATTTTATTTCATACTAGTGGATCGTCCCAGCTTCGCACGGGTAGCGTTGTTTTTTTAAATATCTGAGGTTTCTTTCTTCAGTCACTGCTCAAGCATTGTGAAATTCAGCGCAATGTTTTCAATTTATTAAATTTATAGCACTCCCTAAACAGTGTAGTTTGGTGATTTTAAATGCGCTTTGATGAACGGTTCAGTATTCCCGTTTAATAGCAAATTTTGAAATAAAACGCTATGAAGTATTTATAACAGTCTAAAAAATAAATCATTACGTGATGTAGGATGCAACTACTGGCGCCATCTAGAATGTTATATGTAAATTAGTAAAGATTTGGTTTTGATCACGGGCGCGATGGCTTATTTTATGTATAATTTCGGTGTTTGTCTACCGATTTCTATGATTCTTTTTTTATTGAATAGGTAATAATGTTACCTTTTTTAAATTTGGGATGAGTGAGACGTTTACAAACGTAAGAGTAAACAAATATAATCAGAATGATCCGAACTGCTAAGCTATCAGGAATTACACGTGTTATTGTGAGTCAACCGTAAAAGATAGACATAAACTGCTGAGGATTTTTTTTAGATAATTTTATGAAAAATATTTCCGTCACACATGATTTCTATGTAAGTTTAACCATTGAGGCTGCACACGCGACGGAAGCTTAAAAAATGGAGTAACTTCTCCCGTTTTCCCAAAATTTCCCAAAATTCCCCTTTACTACTCAGCTGGAAAGTATACAAAAGCCTGCGCAGGTGTATGAAAAATAATTGTACCAAGTTTCGTTAAAATCCGTCGAGTAGTTTTTGTTTCCATAAGGAACATACAAACCGACAGACAGACAGACAGACAGACAGACAGACAAAAATTTTACTGATTGCATTTTTGGCATCAGTATCGATCCCTAATCACCACCTGATGGTTATTTTGAAAATATATTTCATGTACAGAATTGACCTCTCTACAGATTTATTATAAGTATAGATTTTTGAGGCGAATGATTACATTAACATTTTTTCAATTCACTTATTTCTTTGTCGTTTTTTTTTTGTAACTAGTGATTGCTATGTGCTTGAAATTCGGCCTTATTTATAATTATTAGGGTAAGTAAGAGCAGTCGTCCCACGAAACTTCTTCTGTGTGACATGAGACCTTTATATATATATGTGTTAATAAAATAACATGTAAAGATGTAAAAAAATATGATAATGTTTTAACCTACCTTTTTTCCTCAAAACCCTTTCAGTACAGTTTTGAGGGTTATTAAATAAAAAATTGTAATATGAGGTTATGTGATCGTGTGAGGAATGACGTGATTCGTGTAAGGTGCGTTGTAAAAGATGATATTGGAAGAAAGATAGAAAAAGGAATGTTGAGATGGTTTGGGCATATAGAGAGGATGGATGACAGTAAATTGGTGAAAGAGATCTATAGAGCCAATGTGGAAGGTAATGTTAGTAGAGGACGACCTCGGAGGACACATTTGGATCAAATAGAAAATGTGCTCAAAAAGGCAGGTGTCCGAAGTACGAAGAATAAAAGAGCATGTATGAAAAGATTTATGGATGTGAATGAAGCTAGAGAGGTTTGCCAAGATCGTACTAAGTGGCGATCGATAGTATCTGCCTACCCCAATGGGAACTAACGGCGTGAGAATATGTATGTATGTAAATGAATAAGTAAAACTCAGTCATATGAGTTTTTAGTCCGTTATAACTTAGATAAAATTGATGAAGATGATAAAGCTCGTTGACTCGAATCAGGATTTGAACCAACGCTACATTGAATTAGAGGTGATGAGGTTTTTCCAACCAGTTGTGCGTGTAAGAAAATTTCTATAATAATTGATATCAAAATAATATTTCGTTCATGTCAATGTAAGGAGCACATCACAATATATATATGTATATATCGTCCTCATACTATGGTCCATATTTAGATGAGGTCATTGTTAATAACGAAGATAAATGTCAGATATAATCTACTCGTCTTTATTATAGTCATTTATTTTATTGCCATGCTTCCAATGACATTTCACCCAAATACAGTACATAACGGAAATACTACTGTTCCTAATGTTCCTATTACTAATGCCTCGTACATACCTATATATATAGTACGGGTATTTCGAATTCCTTCCTATTCAAGTAGGATAAACCAAAACTGATTTCAAACACACAGGGTAGTAGCAGATCCTCAGATTCCAGAGAAATAACCTTCTGCTGCACTAGAGTATTAGGCTTGTGAAAGCGCGTATGTCACATGAGAAGTGAGAAACTGACAGATTGCTCATACAGAATATGTCAGTATCTCACACGACAT
Organism: Bedellia somnulentella; assembly: GCA_963576735.1. Taxonomy (NCBI): domain Eukaryota; kingdom Metazoa; phylum Arthropoda; class Insecta; order Lepidoptera; family Bedelliidae; genus Bedellia; species Bedellia somnulentella. The sequence continues at coordinate 13,621,700 of OY755184.1, forward strand.
ACTCGCTCACACATGCCTTACATGCTACGGGGGCTGAAAGTGATGTGATAGATATCTAAGTAGTTTAAATAATATGAATGGTATTAGCGGATTAATTTATTTAGTGAAAAAAATATTACTACGGAGATTCCTTTTTACAATCTTTTTATTCTATCATCTTCCGAAATTGGCAAGGGATTTATTAATCCTGCAGCTCAGGCTTCCTCGACTTAGAAAGTCCATCTCGGATACTGCTGGAATAATTCCAGAAGAAAAGTAAATGAATACAGAGACACAAAACTGATTCCATCTAAGAACCAATACATTTATGTTCTTTATTTTATTACACAGATCAGTAAGACTTTTTCCCACTATTTATTAAGTGAAATATATTTTCCCACACATTATTATAAAGGTCAATTCTTCTTAAAACAGAGATACAATGTTTAAGAAAATGAAGCGAATTGAATAGTATAAAATACAGTTTTGTTACACACCGTAAGAAAAACCTACCTAAGTAAATTGTATATAGTTGTCATACTTTAGAATAACACTACCCCATTTCTGGGTGGTTTTTTTTTTCGTTGTACCAATAAATATTTTACTATAAGTATAAAAAAATACATTATTACGCTATTTTTTTATTTTGTCATATCCATTAATAACTAATCTTTATATTTCATTTGAAGTATTGTAACGTTATTTCTAACTCCTGGGATGCTGTACCCAGAAGCCAGAAATAACTAAAGAAAAAAAAAAAAGGAAACGGAAGGTTAGATAATAAATGAAAGATATATATATCACAACAATATTTAATAATAAAAAAAAAATACACTAAAAAACACTCCTAATAAAATAATCCCCTAACTTAACAAAATTATAATATAAAAGCACTCAGCTTTTAAAACCAGCTCCTGCTGCGATGGGTGGCTCAACAGTGAGGGTTGTGATTCCAACTTGGTTGCGACTCCGGATAGGCCGTCGGTGAATGCAGCTCGATGACAAGGGGGCTGCGACTCCAGGAAGCCCGTCGATAAAGGCAGCTGAAGAAGGGGCTGCGGCTCCGTGAAGCTTACTTCGAAGAAATAATAAAGGGGGCAGCTCGAGAATAAGGGGCTGCTTTTCCAGACGGGTATGAATTAAATCAGTCCAGAATATCTCACGTTCTTTTGATTTCTTCCAAAATAATGAAGAATATTAACTTCGGTAATGGGTCTTTAGTGTCCAATTCCAATATTTGTTTCAGAATGATTCCACCCATCGCCCCAGGAGCTGAATATATACCAACATCTGCGAACAATCATGACAAATTTAAAATTTTGAAATAACAAATATTCCTTAAAGGAGGTATCAAAGAAAGTAGTCTAAATTACAAGGAGAGATTTTTACTCATTTAGGATTATATATTAGAAAACAAAATAAGGAAAGACGATAAATTAAGAACATTATCTATCCACTTACAATATTAAACAATACATTCATATTAAATTTGAACAAAAATTTAGAAAATTAAATTAAATAAATTGTAAGTCTACAACCTAACACTAGCAGCCTTCTTGCAGAAAACTAATGTCAAGTGAGTAAATTAAAAAATATGAAATAATTATCTGACAATAAACAAGATTGTCAAAATGATTATTTTCGAGAAAATTCTTAAACTTTTATGTCTTCGATATGACATTTACCTCTAGAACTATTTTGGTCTTCTAAGAGGTATATCAAAGGGAAAAACTTCTCACATACATAACACAAAATACATTACATACATTCCCCTTTCCCCCGGAAAAAAAAATTTTTCTAAAGAATTTTTTTTTTAAATTAGGTTGAAATCCACACATTCAAAGAGAAAAACTTTCATACTTCATTCTTACAAAAGTGAGTACTGTTCACATTCAATGACAAATACTCTTCATAGGACTCAACCTATCAATGACGACAAGGCTTATTTAATGAGTTGTCAGCCGCTCATACTAATAAATCCCTAAATAAAACTCTACATAGGTTTCAACCTATCAATGACGACAAGGCTTATTTAATGAGTTGTCAGCCGCTCATACTAATAAATCCCTAAATAAAACTCTACATAGGTTTCAACCTATCAATGACGACAAGGCTTATTTAATGAGTTGTCAGCCGCTCATACTAATAAATCCCTAAATAAAACTCTACATAGGTTTCAACCTATCAATGACGACAAGGCTTATTTAATGAGTTGTCAGCCGCTCATACTAATAAATCCCTAAATAAAACTCTACATAGGTTTCAACCTATCAATGACGATAAGGCTTATTTAATGAGTTGTCAGCCGCTCATACTAATAAATCCCTAAGTAACATACCTTATGTACAACAGTAAGCTACAAGGCCTAAGAAAAATAACACCTTTGAAGTGGTGTTCAAACCTTAACACAACAATGTCAAGTAACATTGGAATTAACGAATAGTTACATAAAAAGGTAACACCTTAAGAGTGGTGTTAAAAACCTTAAAGAGCATTGAAATTACTTAATTGTACATTAAGTAGAGTAAGGTGATAAATAAACCTTACACGAAATTGTTAACACATTAGCATAATATAACGAAAAATAATTAAATTAAACATCTTGACACAACCAAAACTCAAGAATAAAAAAAGATGATGACATATTGATAAATCATTAAATAAAATAAAGAAATACTATGTGCAAAAAAAGAAAATTAAAAATCTTAAACTTTTATGTCTTTGATATGCCATTTACCTCTAGAACCATTTGGGTCTTCTAAGAGGTATACCAAAGGGGAAAACTTTTCAATTACTTTACATTTCAGGTATTTGGGAGCAAGTTTGGAGCTAAAGTAATTGCCAGCATTACTCTGAACGTAATTCCTACGCCAAACAGTATCACCTACATTAAATTCCTTAGGAGATCGACGACGGTTGTAATGAGTTGAATTCTTTTCATGAGCAATATGAAGAGCCCATTGAACTTTATCAAAACAAGAGGAAAGGTAACCAATGTTTTGAGCATATATATCCCTAGGCAGAAAAACTAACTCATCTAAATTATTAAATTGAGTATAAGAAGAACCACATGTAACTATTTCACGACCATAGACTAAAAATGAAGGGCTATAACCAGTTACAGAATTAACAGTGCTATTTAAAGCGGCTTGTACCATAGGTAAATGAATATCCCAAGATCTATGGTCATTTTCTACTAAAGATGCAAGGGCTGTAATGATAGTTTTGTTATACCTTTCTGTAGGGTTGATTTGGGGACAGTAGCGTGGAATATAAGATATAAAAGGTATCTTATATTTTTCTAACAACCTTTGAAATTCATGGCTTTGAAAATGTGAACCATTATCCATAATAATGGTTTGAGGAACACCATGTACTAGAAATACATAGTTTTCAAGGTTGGAAATAATATTAGCTGAAGTAGACCTTTTTAAAGGGAAAAGAAGAGAGTATTTTGTAAATAAACAATTAACAACTAAAATAAATTGATTACGACGACGAGACATAGGAAGAGGTCCGATTAAATCTAGCGACACAGTTTGGAACGGTCTCGAACAAATTTTTGGCTTACCCATAATACCATATGGGGAATGGTTTGAATGTTTGTAAGCAAGACATTTTTCACATTCACCAATAAAATTAGCAATATCTCTAAACATTCCTGACCAATAATATGTAAGACTTAACTTCTTAAATGTTTTAAAAATACCTAAGTGTGGACTACTAGGAGAACCGTGAGCGGAATCAATAAGTAACTTCCTTTCTCTAGGAGGTGGAACAATTTTCCAAATAAAATCCTCATTAATGGAATTAGGATCAATACAACAACGAAGAAGATGGTTGTCCTTTATACAATAGTTGGGATATTGTTCAGGATTATTCTGACAGCCTAAATAAAGTTTATTGTATTTCTCAACAGCTAACTGAAAATGTTGAGGAACGTTGGCAACAGGTGCCACATTAAGAAGACAATTAACATTGGCCGGAGTATCCTTAGATCGAGAGAGTAAGTCAGGTACTACGTTTTCTTTGCCTTTCTTATGTTTTAAAACAAAATTAAATGTTGATAATCGAAGTGACCAACGAGCTAACCTACCAGTTGGATTAGACAAATTAAGAAACCATTTAAGAGCAGAATGATCTGTATAAACAACAAATTGTTTGCCATTGTCCAAATAACAACGCCAATGCTCCAGAGCAGTGATTACCGCCAAAGTTTCTCTTTCTGTAATAGAATAATTCCTTTCATGCTTATTAAGAGAACGACTCATATAGGCAATAACCACTTCTCTGTCATCTTTCATTTGAGTTAACATCGCACCAATTCCAGTATTTGATGCATCACAATGCACTGCAAACGGGAGACTGAAATCTGGACAAGCTAAAATAGGAGTAGTAACCAAATGGTTTTTCAAAGTAAGAAAAGCTGAATCTGCTTCAGAAGTCCAAATGAATTTAGGAGCATTTTTGCCCGAAGACGTGAGTTTATTCAAAGGAGCTGCTATAGTGCTAAAATTAGGAATAAATCTACGAAACCAACTACAAGTACCTAAAAACCTACGAACTTCTCTTTTTGATGTGGGGACTGGGAAATCTAAAATAGCTCTAATTTTTTCAGGATCAGCGCGAAGACCATGCTCATCCACGATGTAACCTAAATACTTAAGTTCATTTTTGAAGAATTTACTTTTCTCAAAATTAATGGTAAGATTTGCATAAGTCAATTTTTCGAGAACTTTACAAAGTAAGGCTATGTGTTCTTCAAAAGTTTGACTAATTACGATTATGTCATCCAAATAACAAAAGACCTTGTTCTCGAACTCTGGATTAAACAGAATATCCATCAATCTTTGCTGAGTAGCAGGAGCATTGGTTAAACCAAATGGCATGACCGTAAATCTGAACATTCCACGACCAGGGGCATAAAATGCGGTCTTGTCACGATCAGCGCCATCTAACGGGATTTCCCAAAATGCTTTAGCTATGTCAATGCTAGAAAGAAATTTAGCCTGTCTAAGACTATCTAAAATTTCGCTGATAAAAGGTAGACTATAAGCGTCACGACGAGTAACAGAATTAAGTTTCCTACTATCAACACAAAAACGCCATTCTCCATTTTTCTTAGGAGTAATCAACACTGGGGATAACCAAGGACTTTCACACGGTTCAATCACATCCCATTGTAACATCTTATCCACCTCATTAATAAGTGCCTTTTGCTTTTCAGGTGAAAGACGATAACAACGTTGTTTGATGGGAGGAGAGTTACCAGTATCAATCTTGTGAGAAATTAAAGTTGTACGACCTAATTTGCCTTTCTTTTCAAAAGATATATCCTTAAATTTTTCTATTATATTACTCGCTATGAGTTGTTGATCTGAAGAAAGATTCTCAAAAGGAAGAATAGACTTATCATGAGAGACAGTATTAACGACTAAGGGTTCGTTAAAATACTGAAATAAGACTTTAGGAACAAGTTGAAACTTTCTCCAAAAATCGACACCAAGAATAATAGAAGTAAGAATATTAGGAAAGACATAAGCTCTTATTACATAAGTCAAATTATTAAAAGAAATAGGAATATCCATATAACCAAAAGATTCAAGTTTTTGATTACTTGCTGTGGCTACAAAAATAGGATTGGACTTGGACAAAGTGTAGCCTAATCTGATAAATTTTAAATGAGAATTATTACCTAGAATAGTGATAGAACTACCACTATCTAAAAGACCAGAAAAAGATAAACCACCTACAGAAAAGTTAATGAAAGGACGATTGTAGTCTTTTTCTTCTGAGAAAGCAATAGAATGAGTTCTATATGAACCGAAGAATAGCTTAATAGTAGAAAGCCAATCGTTCCATTCATCAACGTTAAATTTATTAGTATCCAAGTCCGAAATTAGTTTTTTTTGTTTGTTCAAAGCATAACTACAATTAGGACAGTTGTTCACCTTAAAACCCTTATTGCCACACTTAAAACAAATGGGATCTTTAGGTTCCTTACAAGAACGAAGAGTATGACCATTAACCTTACAACGTGGACAATACTGACTTGAAGAAGAACTATTGGAATGAGAAGTAACACGGCGATTAGTATTTGAGGACTGTTGACTCGATGAAGAAGAAGAAGACTTGATGGGTTTGTAATTAAATTCTGAGGCTATTTTGCTATTGTCAGGTATTGGTTCCTGAAAATTGTGATCCCTGTCCATATAAGATTCATATTTTTGGCAAGAAGAAATTAATTCATCTATAGAATTAATATTTTTCAACATTACGACAACTGAATAACAAGGTTTGATATTACGTAACAGAATCTGGAGCTTTTCTTGCTCCGAAAGTGGTGCAGACAAACGATTAAACATGCCAAACATAATAGAAACGTAGACAATAATATTTTCATCACGACCCTGAGTTCTAGCTCTAATCGAAGATAATAATTTATAATCGTAATCATATTCTCCAAAATCATTAACTAATGAGACACTGAGTTCACTCCAAGAAATATTGGGATTTAAATTTTTCTTTAATCGAAACCAATGCAAAGCATTATCAGAAAACAGTTCATAACCTAAATTGGAGAGAAAAGATTTATCAACACCTCTCGATAAACAAAACTCCTCTACCTTTTGGATATACGATCTAGGACAGGAGAGACCATTATAGGTGAACTTTTTAATTTCCTTAGCACAGGATAAAATGTCACCAGAACGGGAAGAAGAAGCAAAAGGAGAGACAATAGGATCAGTAGCTGTAGAAGCTACGGGCAAAACTTCAGCTGGTAATCTTCCAGAACTAGGAGGAACTTCCAAACGAGGGGAAACCTGAATGTTGGATAAAAGTTCGGTCGCAGGCTGAAATGTATAGTCATCAAAACGTTTTTCTAAAGAGTAAAATAAATGTTTGATGTTATTATATGTTTCTGTATATGAAGGGTCAATGTCGATATCTATTCTACTAATCCTGAAATGTAAATGATTAATAAAAGATTCTAGCTTTTTTAAATAAGCGCTAGAAGTGTTCTCAATATTTGCTAATTTCTTTTCTAAGTAAGATAAAGTGGATTGAACTTCATCTAAGTCGTCACCTATGGGTAAAATTGAATCGATAATATTATTAGAAGGGAACTCTACAGCCAAAGTGGATATCTGCTGACGAAGGTCTGCTAGTGTAGAGCCAGGTGTAGCCATCCTAATCCTAACTTCATATTCCAATTCGGCCTTATTCAATAAATTAAAATTAATAGTCCTCGCCATCATAACAATAAGTATATATAATAGAAAAAGAAAACACGTGAAAAACGGAAAGAAATGTGCCGAAACCGAAATCCAAAAGAATCCTACTTGTGCAAGTATAATTTAGAATTTAGTAGAGAATTGTTGTGATATATATTTTTTTGTTGGGCGCCAATTTGTAACGTTATTTCTAACTCCTGGGATGCTGTACCCAGAAGCCAGAAATAACTAAAGAAAAAAAAAAAAGGAAACGGAAGGTTAGATAATAAATGAAAGATATATATATCACAACAATATTTAATAATAAAAAAAAAATACACTAAAAAACACTCCTAATAAAATAATCCCCTAACTTAACAAAATTATAATATAAAAGCACTCAGCTTTTAAAACCAGCTCCTGCTGCGATGGGTGGCTCAACAGTGAGGGTTGTGATTCCAACTTGGTTGCGACTCCGGATAGGCCGTCGGTGAATGCAGCTCGATGACAAGGGGGCTGCGACTCCAGGAAGCCCGTCGATAAAGGCAGCTGAAGAAGGGGCTGCGGCTCCGTGAAGCTTACTTCGAAGAAATAATAAAGGGGGCAGCTCGAGAATAAGGGGCTGCTTTTCCAGACGGGTATGAATTAAATCAGTCCAGAATATCTCACGTTCTTTTGATTTCTTCCAAAATAATGAAGAATATTAACTTCGGTAATGGGTCTTTAGTGTCCAATTCCAATATTTGTTTCAGAATGATTCCACCCATCGCCCCAGGAGCTGAATATATACCAACATCTGCGAACAATCATGACAAATTTAAAATTTTGAAATAACAAATATTCCTTAAAGGAGGTATCAAAGAAAGTAGTCTAAATTACAAGGAGAGATTTTTACTCATTTAGGATTATATATTAGAAAACAAAATAAGGAAAGACGATAAATTAAGAACATTATCTATCCACTTACAATATTAAACAATACATTCATATTAAATTTGAACAAAAATTTAGAAAATTAAATTAAATAAATTGTAAGTCTACAACCTAACACTAGCAGCCTTCTTGCAGAAAACTAATGTCAAGTGAGTAAATTAAAAAATATGAAATAATTATCTGACAATAAACAAGATTGTCAAAATGATTATTTTCGAGAAAATTCTTAAACTTTTATGTCTTCGATATGACATTTACCTCTAGAACTATTTTGGTCTTCTAAGAGGTATATCAAAGGGAAAAACTTCTCACATACATAACACAAAATACATTACAGTATGTACTGGAGTATTATTAATTATAGCTTAAATTAAATTATTTCATTCGATGGGAGCATTCCAATTTTCCACTGAGTTACAAAGTAATTTCATTCTATTTCCATAGGTTTTCATCTACTGAGTTACGTTTTGTTTCATGCGATCCTAAATAGTTTTCATTATCTAAAACATTATGATACTTTCCTAGTAATATATGTTTAAAGCAAAAAGAAGGTTTTTGAAATATTTTTAAAGCTTTTTTGTTTTGTGTAAAATGCGTAAAATTTGCCAGTAAAAAAATATTTTTAGAAAAATTTTATACGGGACAATAACTCAGTAGAACACTGTCGTCTCCAAGTGGAAACTTTAAGGTGAATTCACAGCGAATGTTGTTTAGAGTGTGAAATGAAAATATTGTTTTATTACAATTTTGAACGTTTATTTTAAAACATATATATCAAGATACCAATCAGAAACTTAAAAATCAAATAACATATTTAATAATAAATAAAGATTTGATTTTTAAGTTTCTGATTGGTAATTTCTTTATTTATTAGTAATAATCCCCACATGAGGTTTTCATGAACAAAAAGATTTAAAAAAAAACATATTATAAAATATGCGAAAAAACCTATAAACTTACCAAAAATAGTCTTTCGAACAAATCTCGCCAAATTCTTAAACTTACAATTATAAAAAAAACTAATCAAGAAAAAAATATCCTTATTAGATAAAACAAAATTTACAAAAACAATGATTCTTTTCAATGAGCTAAGTAAATAAATTGGGCACAATACTGTTTTTCGATCATACAAAACGTGCCCAGTAAATAATGGATAATCCATGAACTACTGTAAGTGGTAGCTAATACGGCAAAAAAAAACGTTTTAAAATTCACCCATAAGAAAAAAAAATGCGATTTTTTCCAAAAAACTACCAAAGGCTTCGCGTATAAGTCTTTTTGTATTCCTAGTATTTTTCTGGATTAGATTTTAATGTTTCTCTATATCTTTTCATTCGTTATGCTGAAGTGAGAGCCATTATGAAATTTTATTTCTTCTTTTACATCATATTTAGGGACCATTAAAATAATTTTATGATTTCCCCCTTTATGCTCATAATAAATTATTAACATAATTTCCTATTATTTGTTTTATTATTCTAAAACAAACAAACCCCTTTTGCTGGCCACACAGTTCTTTATGGAAAAGTAAAATAATATAATTGGGGTTATAAAATATAAAATTATGACTTTATGACTTAATATAGTTAATAATAATTTATATTGAATCCATCAAATTACAATATGCACATGGTTTTACAGTTCCACTAAGTGACAATCCCATCCACTGAGAAATATTTTTGGTTAAAGTCACTCAAGGGAACGTAACATATCGACTAGCGTCCGAAACAAATTAATGTTTCTGTTTGAAATTTTTATTTATCTAAAAATATGAACCAAAATATGCAAATGCAATACACTATGGTTTATAACGAAATAATAAGAGTTACGATAAATCTGAATACAAACCTCAAAACTGCCGCAAGTCAGTGGAATTTCTTATTTACACTTTCGACGCCCTTTAACAAAACGTGTCTAGATAAGCCGGTCGCTGCTTACAATATGTAGTGAAAACAAAGATGACCGTTGGCACAATACTTAGGGTTACTAGGGAGAAGTAATATAGGATTGGTGGTACTAATATTTCAGTAATATGATAAAATACCAACGTCACTCAGTGTAATTTTCCTCGTGTTACCAATTTTGGTTTTCTAACAAAGTCTTTAATTTAAGCATTTAAAAATGATATTCGCTTATAAATTGGAAGAATAGATAAGGCTATACTATTTTCTACGTTTTGCAAATAAAGCAGTGCTATAAGTGTGCCAACAAATGGATTTTCTAGCCTATTTTCAATGCTCGTTGGTCGTGGGACATGGTCGAAGTAGGGGTATTGTCAACTTTAATAATGGATAAAATTTAAATGTCTGGTTTATGCTTAGATTAAAACTTTTTATGAAGTTGCTTGGTATTTTAATTAGCTACGATATCATATTTTCTTTATATCAAGTTTATCAAAACCGTGAAAAATCGTGGAATAGCGATGGGACATGTCAAAAAGTGCAGGTACAACGAAAAAAAAAAACGCCCTTCTACCCGTGGGTGATCGTAAGAGGCGACTAAGGGTATAGGGGATTTTTAATTGATTTTTGGGCGATGTGGTTCACCACCACGCCACCCATCACCAAAAACGTTAATTATTATCATCTCCCCAATCAACTGCCAAAAGTGGCTGAGGAATTTATCATTCCAAAGCTCTGGCTACCCCGTTAAGGGATTTATAGCCGTGAGTATATGTATGTATGTATGTATGTTGTCATACTTTACATTACCCGTTTCGGTACCAGTCAGATAAAGCCAAAATTTACATAAATATACTCACGCCCATTGACCAAATACATACATACATACATACATATACTGACGGCTATAAATCCTTTGAAGGGGTAGCCAGAGCTAGGGAATGAGACATTCCTCAGCCACCTTAGGAAGTTGCGTGGGGAAAAGATGGTGAAATAAAGGTTGTTGGTGATGGGTCTCCAACCGCATCGCCCAAAAATCCCTTAAAAGCCTCAATACCGTTAGTCGCCTCTTACGTACACCCACCGGAAGAAATGGGGTAGTGCTATTCTAAGCCGACACTACACAGCAAATTGACCAAATATTTACCAAATATTTTGCTTTATCCATCACTTATAAAGAGTAGTTTTTAGTATTAACTAATGAATGAATAAAAACAGTTACACAACACATACAGGCAGCTGGTGTGTATACAATTTATATTATTTACATCCGACATCGACGCCAGAGCAAAATGTTTTAATATTTGAAATAAAACAATAGGCTCTTGGAACACTTATTGAATTGTGTTTTACAATTAACCGAGATGGGATTTTCATTACAACCCTTTTAGTGTGAGAACGTGTTACTTTTTTTAATAACTATTTAAATTCTTGTCAAAAAAGCTCATACTTGGAATCTATTTTGACAAGTTATTAGACTACCGGAAGAAACGGGGAAGTGCTATTCTAAGCCGGCACTACTACATTTCTTCCGGTGGGTGTACGTAAGAGGCGACTAACGGTATTAGGATTTTTAAGGGAATTTTGGGCGATGCGGTTGGAGACCCATCACCAACAACCTTTATTTTACCATCTTTTCCCCTTTCAACTTTCCAAAAGTGGCTGAGGAATTTTAAATTCCTTAGCTCTGGCTACCCCTTCTAGGGATTTATAGCCGTGAGTATATGTATGTATGTATGTATGTTATTAGATTATTAAAAAAGTACATATATCATTAATATCGTTGTTTTCGTATTGTACCCACTTGAACTATTTAGTCCAATTAAACATTGTCTTAATACGAAGCCAGATATAATATATATATTTATATATTATACGTATTATTTTTACTGTCTTAGCTTTACTGTAATATATGAAAACCAGGGACTGACTGGACTAACAGTAAAATTTCAAAACCCCTAAAAATGGAAACCTAACGTATCTGGAAACCTAATTCTACAGCTAACCCTCTTAGTTGGTTTTTCTATAATATGGGTAAGCGTAATAAAACAAAACGGGTGAAAGAGTTTTATAACCCACGAGAGCGTTATTCTCTGAAAACCTCTTTTAAAGGCGAAGGCGAAGGTGATTCCCTATCAAACTATAAAAGGTAAAAAACTCCAAAGGATTTCCTAAATGGGTTTATCTTTAATTGGGTTCCCCTACTATCATAACAACTAGCGGTAAAAAAATCTATTTTCAAAAAAGATTTTCCTAAACCTTGGTTATTTAAATTTATTCCTTGTATTCTCATAGGAATATGCACAGTTTACCGCAACTTTATTCGATCCTTAGAGACCGTAGACGTCGCATCGATGCTTACCACACATCCAATTTCTTACAATAGTAGTAGAGCCTATATAAAAACTAAAAAAAAACTATAAACTCTCGATATACTTTGATTATAACTTACTACTACTTTCTTCTTACTCTGAAGATAGGGGAACCCAATTAAAGATAAACCCATTCAGGAAATCCTTTGGAGTTTTTTACCTTTTATAGTCAAAATTGTTCTTTAAAAGGGGTTTTCAGAGAATAACGCTCTCATGGGTTATAAAACTCTTTCACCCGCTTTGTTTTATACGCTTTCCATTCTAATAGGGTTACCCATATACTAGAAAAGCCAACTAAGAGGGTTAGCTGTTGAATTAGGTTTCCAGGTACGTTGAGCCTATATAGCCTAAAGTATATCGAGAGTTTTTAGTATTTGATGGGTTTACTTAATACTAACTACGATTTTTTGAATGACTTATTATTTTTTCCGTGTACTACAATAGTAGGTGTTTAATGTATATTCTAGTACAGTCTGGAGTCCTGATTATACTAGAATATACCAACTCAGGATGCCACACTCTTCATCATTTGCTCGCCGTAGTGGGCGCATACAAATCGCATCCCACCGCTAAACATATCGTTTACTATTAGCACGCCCCCGCGCCCCGGAGATTACATATTAGTCAGCAATTGGAAGATTGAGAGCGATTAACCTACATGCTGATCAGTCGCTACTGTTTATTTGCAAGTAAATTTTCTACGCTTAACGGGGAGGACATTTTTTTATGAGGAGTAAGGTTTAAGTAAATTTTACTAAAGTGACTGGGAAAATAATAATGTCATGGTCTTTGTTGGGTAAGAAAGAGAACATAAAAGTACTTTTAACAAGCTATATATAAGATCATGGTTATCAAGCTTTTGATAACGGTATGGGAATACATCGTGAGGAAACTCTGGCTGCAATGTACTGAATCATGTGACAGTGTACTTGTACGAAATGGCATGACCGTGAATCACATAAATGCACTGCGCAAAACGTGGGTACTCTGAACACCAAGTGCTAAAACGGATACGTTACGTGACGTTCAGAAGTATCAGTGCACTGCCAACCCTTCAGGGACATACGGCGTGAACCTTGATTTCCAGTTTGCGATAGTCATATATGCTTCTGAATAATATGTAGGTAAATAAACAAAGTAAAGAGCATACCGACCGCAAAACATAATTTCAACAACAATTGTCAATTCTACTGAGGTCATCAATTCACAGTACAGCACCGGCTACCAATCTACTTACCGCGGACGTCAATATTATTACCGCATTATTTACCTGAAAAATAAAACAAATCAATCAGTTTTACTTAATTCAAAGTTATTTAAGTTTTGCCGTGTAGTGTCGGCTTAGAATAACACTACCCCATTTCTAACCGTGGGTGATCGTAAGAGGCGACTAACGGTATTCAGGCTTTTATGGGATTTTTGGGCGATGCGGTTGGAGACCCATCACCAAAAACCTTTATTTCACCATCTTTTCCCCACGCAACTTCCAAAAGTGGTTGAGGAATTTATAATTCCTTGGCTCTGGCTACCCCTTCTAGGGAATTACAGCCGTGAGTATATGTATGTATGTTATTTCAGCCCTGTAGTGCCGGCTTAGAATGTCACTGCCTCTTTCTACCCACGGGTGCCGTATACTTGTAAAGTGGTTCTTGTGCGATGCGGTTGGAAACCCATCACCAATGATACCCTACCCCTTATTGGGATTTATGGCCGTGAGTATATGAATGTATGTAGTGTCAAATTATGACAGCCGTATATTTTGCTTTTCTTGTGGGTGTGTTATGAAGCGACTAAGTTTTGGTGCTTGTTAAGTGACAGTTAAGCAATACAGTTGGAGACCCAGCCAATGTTTCTTTATTTGCCTATCTATACCGCTGCCTTCTTCCAAAATGTGGACATCCCTTTAAGTATTATAGCAATGACTATGTCATATTTATTCATGAGTTGGCTTGCTGGCTGGCAACGATGCGCCTGCTGCGGGGTTCAGTTGTAAAAAAATCAAAATGATGTTTCGTTCCATCAATAAGATAAAGAAAGAGATAATAATATAGTAGGTACTCGCGAGACTCTTGACAATATCTACATCATGTCCTTGATCAATAATGTCAAGTGGAGAATATCATACAGATCTGATTTCTTCAGCAATCTTCAAGTGATCTTATCAATCCGTGAAGTAACTACCTCGCGCGTTTTTATTAGTTACGACAATGCGTGTCTATAAAAGATATTTTACTATTCTTTTCTTTCGTATTTAAGTGTTATTCATTATATTTCAGTTTCGGACACACAAAATAAAATGCGACGAAAAATACTGACTCGCACTAATTATAAACATAATAAACGTTCATAAACGTTCACGCCGTTTATCCCAGAAGGGGTTGGCAGAGGTACCAATACTTCTGAACTCACATGGCAGCGCCATCTAGTGTCCAGAGAAGGTACCAACGTTTTGCTTAGACAGTGTACTCACGTGATAGGGGGCAGGCCTATCGCCGTTTTGTACGAATACACTGTCACATGACTACGTACAACTCAGCCATGTGGGTTTCCTCACGATGTTTTCCCTCACCGTTAACAACCATAAATTAACTTCATTATAATTTTCATATATAAATTAATTATATTCATTCAAATTAAAATGGACACATATTGGGACTATGAATTAAGAACAAAATCGGTGTAAAAACTTAAAAAATTCTCAATTAAGCCGTTTTCTAGACTCCATAAGAATTTCTGAAAGTCCTGTCACTCTTACACTTACTCAGGAAGACTCGACAAATTTTTACTCCCACATGGAAGATATGCGGTGTAAAATGTACGAATAATTACGTTTAGCATTTTTTTCTAGTGTCAAATATACAACAGTTTCAGTACGATTAGAGCCTTGCCCTCCACAGTCCGAGACCAAGCTCTTTACCACTCAGTTACCAAGGTCCTTATCAATTACTTCGTACACATCTCATTAGCATAGACTCATCACTAGAACGCCGAAATAATAATCAAATTAGGCCCTAATCTGACCTAATATTTGTATTTGAATAAACACAATCATCTCTAACTAAATAAGAAATCATGTCCGTGCTACTCTAATTGGTAACATCACTCGCTAATTGAGTCGATGTAAATCCAACCGAAATGTGGTGTAAATAGAGTTGAAATTCAGTTGAAACTAGGCCCTCTTTTCATTTTCTCTTTAGTTACTAATTCATTTTAAACGTGTTAATTTAATACTCTAGGCTCAGAAACACCACACTCAGATTTACTTTATGGAACCGGAAGAATAATAAAAACAGAAAGGAGTTTTAAAAAATAATGTAGTCATTATGTATCAGTCCATTAGGCATTATTTTTAATTAAACTTTATGTAGAAAGAACATCTCATTTATAAATTCACGTGTCACAGTGTTTGTCACCAAACTCCTCCGAAACGGCTTAACTTATTTCAATGAAATATCTCATATACATTTGACTGGTGTGAGAATAGGTTTATAACTATTTTTATATTCCTTATTGTTATCTTTCACACAAGGCATTTTGTTGCATGAAACATTTTGTCCATTATTATGCATTTTTGGGGTGCTGATTTCAGATTTGAACTCAGATCGTTTGTATCAGCTTTAATTTAAAAAAACGCGTTTATAAAGATTTTTTTTTTTAACCAAATATCACTAGAAAAGCAAACATTACTCACGAAAAACATTCGGTCAGGCCGGGTAATAGATAAAAAGTTAGGGTAACAGCATTCCGAACAGTTTTTGTGTGTTAACCAAACAAATATAACAATCATCTTGATGATTGGTAGGTTTCCGCCACAGCATTGGTGTTTGATACTTAAAATGGGGTCTTTTCTTATTTACCTATAATCTCAAAGACTAAACACATGTTTTACAAAAAAAAATGAGGGACCCAGTACGTGTCACGGGTGTCCAAAGGGAATCGAAAGTTATTGAAATACACTTGTTTTATGACCTCCGACATACTTCGTCTACAATATTTAAATGTATATTCACCACAGATGTTACAAAAACAGTTAGGATCGTTTTTTTACAATTATTTCTCGTCGATGACATTATTTTTTACAATATTTTTTTAGTGAATAGCACGATTGATTTGTATTTAAAGTGTTACACATACATTATATACAGCGGTCATACGTATTTCTTTACTTGTAACACTTTTATACATACATACATATACTCAAGGCTAAAATTCCCTAGAAGGGGTAGCCAGAGCTAAGGGATCAGAAATTCCTCAGCCACTTTTGGAATTGCGTGGGGAAAATATGGTAAAATAAAGTTTGTTAGTGATGGGTCTCCAACCGCATCGCCCAAAAATCCCTTAAAAGCTCCAATACCGTTAGTCGCCTCTTACGTACACCGACCGGAAGAAATGGGGTAGTGCTATTCTAAGCCAGCACTACACAGCTCTAGCTCTAGCTCTGAATCTTTGGCTATTATTTATGGCCATGAGTATATGTATATACAAAATTACACATACAAATATATTTGCGGAATTGGAATCCAGTACTTCAAAAACTTCTTTTAGACGATTTCCAGTTGTGATATGGTACATACATATACTCACGGCTATAAATCCCTAGTAGGGGTAGCCAGAGCTAAGGAATCAGAAATTTCTCAACCACTTTTGGAAGTTGAGTGGGGAAAAGATGGTAAAATAAAGGTTGTTGGTGATGGGTCTCCAACCGCATCACCCAAAAATCCCTTAAAAGCCCCAATACCGTTAGTTGCCTCTTACGTACACCCACCGGCTGAAATGGGGTAGTGCTATTCTAAGCCGACACTACACAGCAGATTGTGATATGGTGTGTTCCAAATTATGCGTCACACGTAACAACGAAAAAGCTGTCATTATAATAATTATACGTCAAGCAAAAACACTATTTCAACAGGGGGTTCCGTATGTTTTCAATATACGAGGATGTCTATATTTTTCACGCGTGTACTTGAATGTAACAATCGTAAACATATTCTCAATAACATTACTTGTTGTATGTGGTAATAACTTCAGATATACTTTTTATCATATATTCTTATATTGTCAACTTCCGAATTTGGCTGAGGAGTTTCTAGCTCTGAAGCTCTGACTACCCCTTTTTGGAATTTATGTCCGTGAGTTGTATGTATGTACTCTACTCTTATTAAATATATGGAATCATAAGATCTCGAAATAAATTGCTTTCATTGTTTGAAATGCCAACTACTTCCCTTAAATACGAGAACCGATTTGCGAGGATCGATGATCATCAAATTTATTTGTTTGCAATCACGTGGTTTGTCTACAAATATTCAGCATCACCTTGTTATCTGGTTTAAATAAACAAATTAAAATAATTGCAAGTCTGTTTCGTGTTTCTTTTACTCAACATCTAGATTTTCCAAGATCGACCAAAGAACCCAAAGGCAACTACCCCAATTATATAATTAACGACTGGTTTCGAACCAAAATCGCATTGAGCATACATTTTGGAATCTCCACTCCAACACAGCGGGTCACTGACCCCTCGTTTTTTGACATTACTATGAAATGCTGCCGCTCAGACATGACATGCATTCGAAAAGTGAAATCAGAGGAATTTTTTCAAACCTTTGCGAATATTTAGTGTAGTTGTATTATCGCTGTGTAGGGTCGGCATAGAATAGCACTAACCCATTTCTTCCCATGGGTGTACTTAGGAGGCGACTAAGGATATTAGGGCTTTTTATTGGATTGTTGGGCGATGCGGAGACCCACCACCAACAACCTTTATTTAACCATCTTTACCCCACATAACTTCCAAAAGTGGTTAAGGATTTCTAATTCCCTAGCTCTGGCTACCCCTTCCAGGGATTTATAGCCGTGAGTATATGTTTGTATGTATGTTGTATTATCGGAGCAATTCTAACTGCCAATTCTCTAGACTTGAATTCCGAAAAGAGCGAGCCAGAGTACCAAAATTAGAAATACCTCAGCCACTTTTGGAAGTTGAGGGAGGAAGAGATTAAAAAATAAAGGCTATTGGTGATAAGGTATTCTAGGTCGACGATAGGAAGACCAAGAAAGAAACATTCATTTGCATCATAATTATAAATGTTGCCCTCAGTGAGGATCGAACCCACAACCTCCAGCTCTAAAGTTCAGATTTATGTAATTTTGATATGATATCACGATACATATACTCACGGCTATAAATTCCTTAACGGGGTAGCCAGAGCTTTGGAATGATACATTCCTCAGCCACTTTTGAAAGTTGATTGGGGAAAAGATGATAATAATAAACGTTTTCGGTGACGGGTCTCCAACCACATCGCCCAAAAATCACTTAAAAAGCCCCTATACCCTAAGTTGCCACTTACGATCACCCACGGGTAGAAATGGGGTAGTGTTATTCTAAGCCAACACTACACGGCAATACTAATACTATATTCAAACACGATATTTCAATATTAAGTAACATAGTTCCAAACTAACCTACATTGTAGTAATATTTCACTCTTCGACTTGTATTTTATGTTACTGAAGAAACAACAGTTTAGTAAGTGGTACTTAAATTTTATGGAATGGCATTAGTTTTCAGCGTTAAGTAATGTGTATGTGTTATAATGTCCAATTGTCTATGGCTTAATACATGAAAAAATCATACCATTCAATTCAATGATAACTTCTAAATCATTGTAATTAATATGGCATATATTCCGCTTATATTTTATAAAAGATATGTAATTACAACTAGCCATGTCAGTTTTAATTCCAGTTCAATTTAAACTTTTGAAGAAAACAGGAATTGTAAATAGAGCTCGAGAGGTTCGCCAGGACCATAAAAAGTAGCGATCGAAAGTCTCTGTCTCCCCCAACAGGAAGAAATGTCGTGAGTATATGTTAGAAAGAAATCAGAAAGGAATAATTAAAAAGTCATTAATTCACCGTTACAACAATTCATCGCAATGCGTTTCCATGAAACTACCTTATCACCTCATTGCGTAATACCGTTTGGTCTTTATGCGGTTTCATTTTTCGAACACGTGTTAACACTTCTATTCAAGTATTTATTACTATTAAAGGTCTTATAATCTAATCAGATTCAGATTAAGACAGATTCTATCCTATAGGATCAACAAATCGTGAGGCATTAGTCATTAGTCATGTGACTTTGTGTTGGTACAAAAGCCCCGATAAGCCTACCCTGTATGGCCCCATTGGACCATACATACATATACCCCCATTGGTCCAAGAGATGTAAATATCCACTTTACAGGCAAAAGTGTTAACTCCGAATCCCACATTGCTAGTTGATGAGAAAAATGGCAAAAATCTGCCGCGCATCACGTGAGTGCACAGTCTTCTGTACTCTGAACACGAGGCGATGGAATTATCACGTGAAGTTCAGAAGTATAATATGTACCTCAGCCACCCCTTCGGGGATTTCAGGCGTGAACGTTTGGGTTGAATTTTAATTTGGAGTCTTTTTGTCGCGCCCCATCGATACAACGACACTGAAACGATAGGTTTTTTTATGGCAAAAATATAGACGAGTTGCCTCTGAGTTGAGTGTGCATCGCGTTTGTATCTCTATGAACGCACGTCAGAAAAATAGGTAGATACCCCAAAACGTCAGAAAAAAATCGCGCTGTCATATAATATATCATCAAATAAAAGCTGCGCATACATCAAAGTAAACAAGGAAAGAATGATACATAATTATGTCCTACAAATTATAGTACCTTTAACAGTCTGTCCAAACAATGCAATTTTACAGCTCGTAATCGTCTGCGTTCTAGACAGTAAACACAGATGCAAGATAATTTCATTAACAATGATTGGTTCTACTGTAGTGTCGGCTTAGAATAGCAATCCCCATTTCTTCCGGTGGGTGTACGTAAGAGACGACTAACGGTATTAGGGCTTTTAAGGGTTTTTTAGGCGATGCGGTAGGTGACCCATCAGCAACAAACTTTATTTCACCATCTTTTCCTCACGCAACTTCCTCCACGCAATTAGGAATTTATAATTCCCTAGCTCTGGCTACCCCTTTAAGTGATATAGCCGTGAGTATGTCCAAATTCTATGAGCATAGACTGAAAATCTGCACCATATTTGTTGATATATAACAACTGTGTACGTTGATATATAACAATTTGAACCTACTATATAGTTGATATATAGTAGGTTCGTAGGGCTTGGATGGTAAGATTGACAGTTTTCTTTTATCTGCGTATGGTTTACTTTGTTCAATGTCGAAAGGGTAGATACCCCAAAACCTTTAACTATTAAATACATGATTTCAGCTATTTCTGTGTCACAGAATCTGTATTTTTTTTAATTATGAAGTAACACAAATATTCAAAGACAATTTCCTATATAAATGTATAAACTAAATCACATTTTACCGACTTTATAGAACGACATTTTACTTAACTTCCAAAACTGCCTGAAGCATTTTCTTATTGTGTATCTCTGGCTACTCCTTTTAGGGATTTATAGCCTTAAGTATATGTATTTATGTAAATTTGACCAAAAAATATTACAAACATACTTAAAATAAGAGAGATATCATTCCGATGGGTGTACGTAAGAGGCGACTAACGGTATTGGGGCTTTTAAGGAATTTTTGGGCGATGCGGTTGGAGACTCATCCATCACCAACAACCTTTACTTTGCCATCTTTTCCCTACTAAATTTTCCAAAAGTGGCTGAAGAATTTCTAGTTCCTTAGCTTTGGCTACCCCTTCTAGGGATTTTAAGCCGTGAGTATATGTATGTATGTAGATATCATTCATACACCAAGTACATCAGATTTGACCCGAGCCTTACATAACCCCACACGAACGTAATTCGGTGAGGTCATCCTGCAATTACTCTGTGATTTCGTGACTCCGCGTCGCCTTGTTACTAAATATTAAATTACTATGTTTTCGATGAATTATATTTACTAACAATAGATTTTATGGCAATTTCAGAGTTGCTCGTCATTAAGCAAGAGATATATTTGTAAAAGATAAAATAGCTTAATTTTATTGGCATATTTTTTATACTACATATAGAAGATAGAAAGGGTTTTTTTTAGAATACATATTTTCTATATTCCTATTAATTATAACTTTTTAGGGTTCCGTACGTCTGAGTACAAAAACGGAACCCTTATAGGATCACTCGTGTGTCTGTCCGTCCGTCGCTTACAGTCAATTATCTCCGAGTCTATTAGATCGATTAAGTTGATATTTGGTACACATATCAATTCCTGTGACCCAAACACAGAGGTGTGACGTGAGCAGATGAAATCTGTATATGGGGGGTAATTTTTGGAGGGGAAGGGGAAAATTAAAAAAAATAATCTGAAAACTGCATCGTATGGCATATCAAATAAAAGGTCTTGTTGAGAAGATCTTAAATGTATTTTTTTGTAATTTTAAAATAAATAGTTTCCAAGTTATTCAAGAAAATAGACCATCCCCCCCCCTTATCTCCGAAACTACTGAACCTAAAATTTTGAAAAAAATACAGAAATTAGTTTTCTCCTTATAGATTATAGGAAAATCTATAAGAAGTCCATGATAATAACATGGTAAATCACTCAATATTGTGCGTACCAACTTTAACATCGTACGGAACCCTCTTCACGCGAGTTTAACTCGCACTTGTCCCCTTTTTTTAAATTTTAGGTTAAAGTCCCATTGACAAGCCCAAACAGACCATAGTTAGACAGTGGCACTGACATTCTCGCACCCTGATAGGAGGCAAGGTAAACTTATGTATAAATATGGAAATGGTTACTCTAGGCCACTACAGAAAGCGGAGTCTTTTGTTCGCATTGACTTATACTACATACATACATATATTCACGGCCATAAATCCCAAAAAGGGGTAGCCAGAGCTTCAAAGCTACAAACTCCACAGCCACATTTGGAATTTGATAAGGGAGAAGATGGTAGGAATTAAGTATCGTTGGTGATGGGTCTCTAACCGCATCGCCCAAAAACAACTTAAAAATTCCCTATACCCTTAGTCGCCTCTTGCGACACCCGACGGTAGAAAGGGGTAGTGACATTCTACGCCAGTAATACACGACACTTATACTAATATATAAAATTGATAATAAATAAAATTGAACAGAAAACAATTGTAGTACACGGTGGTAAATCAATAATGTAGACACGGTCGAAATATCTTGTTTATATTATATTATTGATTAAATTCATGCTATTAGTTCACATAGGATTAGGCGAAGAGTAAGTCATTACCGTTGATTGTCGTTGCCACTTTGTACTCTCCTGCACTCAGTAAACCAAACTGTTAACTCTATCATTGATATAACAATTCAATTCATACAAGCATTACAGTCTCGTCAGGGCCAGCCACGGTTCGATAGCTTAATTAATTACATTTAAATACTCAATCGGAACGTAGAGTAAAAAAAATGCATTCTACCAAAACCGGTAGATTCCGTGAATGACAATTTTGATCTGTCTACTTTGCAGTAGTAATCATTTATTTAGACAATAATGATACAAAGAATGCTCCAGGTTTAAAACTAAGCGCTATTTAGAAACTTCAAGTAGTTTTCTAAGAATTGCACTTTTATTATCTATCGTCTGGTTCGGCTGCAATTATCTTTAAAATTGCACTGTAAAGTTAAGCACAGTTTTTGTTTATAAACCATTATAATTAACTTGTACGCTTTTCTTGAATAAACTATTTGTATTTGTATTCTTTCTGTGATTTGCGATTAATAAACGACAAACATACATACACGTACATATACACACGCCATCACTTCCCATTAAAGAACAAACGATAATATAATAATCTTGAATATAGCTAGGCTATTTTATTGCACATCTAACTTCATAAAATCAATAAAATAAGTTTAGAATAGCACTACGCCATTTCTGCCCGTGGGTGATAGTAACAGGATTTTTAAGTGATTTTTGGGCGATGCGGTTAGTTAGAGGTAGAGACCATCACCAGGAACCATAATAAACAATAATTTCCCCACTCATCGTCCAAAAGTGGCTAAGGAATTACTTTTCTGAAGAATTTATTTTATTCCAAAGTTAGTTCCGATCTTTTTACAATTACAATCCGTGTGTTATTTTGCTAGTACCGAAAACATTCCATGGGTGTCAGTGACGCGATTAAAAGTGTCCCGTTCGGATGTTTGTGTCATTCAAAGTGTGACACCAATGTAAGACAATGACGACAGCCGTGGCCGAGTAGATAGGTGACATACATTTATACATATACTCACGGCTATATTTCCCTAGAAGGGGTAACCAGAGCAGCCACTTTTGGAAGTTGAGTGGGGAAAAGATGGTAAGAATAAAGGTTTTTGGTGATGGGTCTCCAACCGCATCGCCCAAAAATCCAGGTGATAGAGGATAGTGATCCAGGTAGATAGGTGACTAGCTAGAAATTCACTAGCGACTACTTCACCATAATATGTAAGTTTGTGCGTTGATACAAGATCTGGTATAATAACATTTTAGAGTGAAAGAGTGATAGTGAGGTACGAGGTTCGAACAAAGTGGTATGCAACCTCTGCCCACACTTTCGGGAACTAATAGCGTAAGTATAAGTAAGTATTCCACTAGGTCCTTGATTTGAAAAACGAGTCTAAGAAATATGTCTTAAATACTTGTGTTACTTTAGCATCTATTATATTTTTATAAGTGTGTGATGTAAGCAGAGATATAATTTCAGAGATTAATTACTAAATATAATTCTTACCACCAGGCCATGGCCATTGTTGAATACACAATAATTATTAGAATAGTTTGAATACACAGGTAAACCGTAAAATGATTATTTTACAACTAGTTATTAATCATTTAACGTTCATCAAAACAACTTGGGGCAATTAGGCCCACATCGGTATTAGAATTTGTTAAGTAGAAATACAGATGTACAATTATGCAATGTTCGTACCTGCTCAAGATGAATCAATTACTGTGAATAAAATATTTATTGGTTTAATTTTAATATATAAATTTAATAGCTTAATTATTTTTTTAATAAACATGGACATACTTCCAAATCCAGCTAGGCCCAAAGTAAGACCAATTTAATTACTTGTGGTATAGGATATTTACTCAACAATATATTTAATTCTACAAAATATATATAAAAACATCCAACACTAAGAAATAATAATTCATGCTCATCACATAAATGTTGCTCTCAGCGGGATTCGAACCTACAACCCTCGTCCTCATAGGTGCGAGCATATCATTTTGACTTACAAAGATTAATTTGTTAATTTTTATTTCAAATTTTAAAAGATTATTGTTCGTTATATAAATATTTAACTAGTGAGAGAGAAAGCGCTACATAGCTAAGTGTAAACGAGTTATCATCGTCTAAATGATCCACTGACTATTGCTGAACATGCCTCCCTAAAGACTTCCTATTACAACCGATCCTGTACTGCCCTCATCCATTGAGTTCCCGTGACTCTTACTAAATCTGAACTTCACCCTCTCTGTATCGGTATCCTACTCTCAATTCGTCGTTACATACGTGGCTGAGAAGAGCCTTGGAGCCTTAAGAACCGTTTTGAGTTACGCCAGTTACCCCGGTAGTTCTCCGGATTCCGGATTATTTAGTAAAACTTGAAATGCAGCCCTCTCCATTGCCCTCTGATTGATTCTGCTATTTTTATTATGATTTAGGCAAACTTTCCTTCAATCTTATAAAGATAAAAAGGCAGGCGTCCGAGGTGTGAAAAAAAGGGCATGTACGAAAATATTGATGGATGTAGACGAAGTTCGAGAGGCTTGCCAGGATCGTAAAAAAAGGCAATCAATGTTATTTACGTAAGTAAATATTGTATAAATATTACAATTTTATATACGCATCGCACACAATAAATAGAAAGAAATAAAGAAGACATTTATTCATATCCAAAGGAACGCTTTAAATATATCTTTTCACGCTATAACAAGATCAAAAGAAATCACTAAACATAATTATGATTATAATCGTTGCTACTTTTATTAATGATCAAATCTGTTACATTCGATCCATTATATAACACGGAGTGCTCAACGTGATTTTAGAACAGAACAAAGTGTGGAGTCGCTTGTTTCGTTGGTATAATTCCATTCATCACGAATAGGGCTGCTACTGGTGATTTTAAACAAATGTGATTTATAATTTATTCTAATAATTACAAGTATGATATTATCGCACCCTCAGAACGAAAGAGGCTCAAGTCCGAAAATAGTGATATTGAGTTACAATCATAGAGAGTCATGAAAAAGTATGCTCTATCCGATGTATAGTAAAACAAAAGCACTAATTGTAAAAAAAAACAGGATAGCGAATTTTTCGTCCCTATAACAATAAGTGCTTTCGTTTTAGAGCATACTTTTTTATGCCTCTCTATGATTGTAACTCAATATCACTATTTTTGGACTTGAGCCTCTTTCGTTCTGAGCGTGAGTTATGTTTTATTCGCTGATCTACACTGCCATGTTCTTATTCCGCAGAGAGCATTTTACAGTAGTTTTTTTTTGTTGCAGTTTATTTTATGCATTTCTGATTGTAATTGACATGATAAAGACATAATACACATACATACGTATGTATTAATATTAAATGAAAATGTATCTTAAACCTTTTATTATAGTGTATGTACACGGCTACAAATTTCAAGTAATAGCTAGAGCTTTTGAATCAGAAATTATTATAAAATGAAGGTTCTTGGTGATTTGTCTCCAGACAAATCGCCCAACAAAAGACGTTGAGCCCAACGCTTTCTGATTCAAAAGAATACTCACGAAAACATTATAAGTAAAACATAAGAGGTATTGAGATAGTATAATAACTCAATAATATTCAAGTTAAATATAATTCGCTCAGCACAATTTCAGTTCAATCGGAAATCCGAAAACTTATGAAAACCTTCCACATTTTTTACAATCGTAATCCATGCAAAAACTTTCTATAAAACTGCATGCATGTGTATCTAGTGAACGATACAAAGTATTGATTTCTGGCTCAACAATATTCAACAAAAGCAACCCTACATATTGACGTAATGGGCATCGTAGAATTTAATGACCAGTGATTATAGAACTAGGCAAGCCTAAAGTAGCCTAGCCCCTGAGTACCAAGTGACGCGGGCGGGCGTCTCGAGTCATTGCCAAGGACGTACCGTACAACACACGCAAACTGGGTCATCGGGCTAAAAAACAAGAATATTGAAATAATTTATCGATACAACTATATTGTTGTCAATAAAACGTGGTATTTATAACCAATCCATGACAAGAATAGAGCTGGTAATAAAATAAACATGTTTACAGACGAATTTTGGGTCATCGATTTTTGCATGATTGGCGGTTTTGTAGAAAGATGTGTGGTAGAAAAGGTTCAATTTTTTGATAGTTCAAACAAAAGTAATGATTAAATAAACTGTATGTTGATATATTGCCGTTGACTTTGTACCTAAACTTAGAATACTTACTATACTTATATTTGTTTATGAGTTTGTTAGTCTATAATGAATATGGTAAAAACCACTTAAAAGGAGAAACTCTTTCATCGATTGAAATCTACAACCTTCGGAGGAAACAAAGGCTGTATATCTTTACACAAAATTTCTGAAGGGGTGAGCAGTGATTGAAGAAACCTAAGATATTTGGAAAATAACATTACCCGGGCTAAGCTAGGTCCACTAGTTTACAAATACTTCGTTATTTTATGTTGTATCATAGTTCTATTCTATCTTATCTATCTTTAATTACTTTTTTGCTATAAATTGAGAACCTTGATCAATGAATAAAAAAGGTACCTATAGAATCAATTTATGGCTTTGTATCACGATGAAAACGCATAAATATTATTTCCTAATTAATTAATCAATAAAAGAAACAGAAATAATGATGCTTTCACAATTAATCATTTTTGCCTATTGCCAACTTAATATTGCACAGCAACTGAAGAGCGTCGGTATAAACTATTTAAACTCAAGCCTTTATTTATATTTGGGTAGGCAGACTATATTCCGATATTTAAAGTACATCTGTTTATAAAGAAAGCCAAACATAATATATATACCAAAAAACCAATATGAAGTAACACTGATATTGAAACAAAATGACAAAATACAATTTAGTAAGTAATTTAATAAACTTACACACTTACATCATAAATGCATTTTAATCGATTTGCGTTAAATGCACGTATATGTTTATTTAATGGCATCTAAAATTAAGTGTAGAAAGCAGTAAAAATAAACATACATTTATATATACTCACGGCCATAAATCCCAAAAAGGGTAGTCAGAGCTTCAGAACTAGAAACTCCTCAGCCACATTTGAAAGTTGATAGGGGAGAAGAACATAGAAAAAAAAAACTATGTCATATATATACATACACATACTCACGGCTTTAAATCCCTAGTAGGGGTAGCCAGAGCCAGGGAATCAGAAATTCCTCAGCCACTTTTGGAAAGTTGTGTGGGGAAAATATGGTAAAATAAAGGTTGTTGGTGATGGGTCTCGCATGAACCGCATCGCCCAAAAATCCCTTAAAAGCCCCCAATACCGTTAGTCGCCTCTTACGTACACCCACCGGAAGAAATGGGGTAGTGCTATTCTAAGCCGACACTACACAGCAATATTATTTTTATAAATCTGTCATATGTTCTTTCAATTACGTGACCCATATTACGGTGAAGCTTAAATTTAACTACAACAAATGTATTCGACGACAATCCAATACGTACCAAGTGAAAACATAAGGAACAGCCACTTCTCCATGTTGGGCAACACACCACACACCACACAAGATGGATGACGTCACAAACCTGAGCGCTCATTGTCATCCAAACTAAACATGTATGCAAATATCAATAACTGCTTTAAAATTCTGTTGCGTGATTCAATCTCAACAAACATACAAACAATTGGATAAAAGCTTTCAAAATAAAGTCCGCGCTTTCTCATTCCGATCCGTAGTAAATAAATACATTGCGCAAAGTATATCGGGCAAACAATCTTAATTGCAAAATCACAATAAACCGTATTACTAAATAGTTATATTCTCATTATGTTGTGTAAAACACTCGACACTAGGTGATCACGTCCGATTTGTTCTGATAGATTATAAACACACTTTTCAGAACTGGTGAAGGTCGATACGTGACATACATTTTGTTGTTGTCTTTCCACAACTTTCATTTGTTTGGAATTTTCCTTACAAGATTTAGTCGAATGCATAATAAAAAAACAGAACATCGATTGACTTTTTAAAGTTAAGATTTATAAAATTAAATAGAATAGAATAGAATAGAATAGAAAACTCTTTATTGTACATCAGATATGGAAAAACAATTACAAATACACAGAATGAATTAACAAAAGTACAATTGGCGGTCTTATCACTAAAAGCGATCTCTTCCAGACAACCTTTGAATGGAGAGGTCAATAAATTAGAGTCATGTGAGATAGATGTACAACAACATGGTGAAACTGATGACTATGCGTTAATCTGCATAAACAATACAACAATCCAGTCATACTTAAATCTAGTTATAAAATAATAAACTATTAACAAACATATAAATACTATGATACAATAAATTAAAACTACATACAAATATTATGATACATATTTTTATTTATATACTTAATATATATAATTTAATTTGCAACAGTATTATAGCGTTTCAGTGAGGTAGTGCTTTTTTACCATATCCTTAAAAATAGACTGGGATTTAGCCTGACGAATCTCTACCGGAAGTGCGTTCCACAATTGAACAGCCTGCACAGTGAAGGAGGAGCCATAGTAATTGGTTGAATGGGAGGGAATGCTTAATAGAAGATTATGTTCAGAACGTAGATTAAGATCGTGGGAAGAGGAGAGAAATTGAAAACGTTCTTTTAGATAGAAAGGGGTGGCAGGATTGAATAAAATAGAGTGAAGGAGAGAAAGTGTATGTGCATTCCGGCGGAGACGAATAGGAAGCCATTTCAGTTGAGTGCGATTTACAGATACATGATCATATTTCCTCAATCCAAAAATAAACCTAATGCAAAAGTTTTGGAGGCGCTCAAGTTTATTAAGTTGCTCTTCAGTTATATCAAGGTAGCAGGTATCAGCATGGTCAAGAAGGGGCAAGAGAAGTGATTGAGCTAACGCAGTTTTAGTAGCAGTAGGAAGAAAATTACGCAACCTTCTGAGGGATCCCGCTGAAGCGAACATCTTTCGGCTAACCATTTCTAATTGTGGCACCCAAGATAAGGTGCTGTCTATCATTATCCCTAGGTTTTTAACTGTAGGGCTAAAAGGAATTGATGTTCCGTCAAATAATATAGGCGGTAGTGACTTATAGTCGATCCTAGAAATAATTCGAGAACTACCGACTATAATTATCTGTGTCTTATTTGGATTCACTTTTAGTCCATATGCTTCACTCCATTTCAAAATACGCTGCAAATCAACATTAATCAAGTTTATGGACATATTTAATTGGTCAAAATTAGCCTGTGTGTAAATCTGAAGATCATCTGCATAAAGGTGGTAGGAAGAAGTTAGTTGAAGAGAAATACTATTAATAAATATAGCGAATAAAAGAGGAGACAACACACCACCTTGTGGGACACCGGCAGTTAACTCGCACCAGGGAGAGTAAGACTCCTCGATGCGAATACGCTGCCGTCGTCCTAGTAGATAACTACGAAACCAGTCAATCACCGTTGGAGATATGTTAAGAGAACGAAGTAAAGCTAATAATATTTCGAAGTCAACTGTGTTGAAGGCACTACTGAAATCTAGCAATGCCAGGATAGTCAGCAGACCCTTATCCATCCCCAAACGAATGTCGTCAGTAATTTTGACAAGAGCCGTGACAGTACTGTGAGAAGGACGGAAACCAGATTGAAAAGGATTAAGGAGATCATTTTTAGTGAGAAAGTCACTGAGTTGTCTATTAACCAGTCGTTCAAGAACTTTAGAAAGGAAAGGGAGGATAGATATAGGACGATATTCAGAAAAGGACTTAGGATTGACTTTTTTAGGAATAGGGGTAACTTCGGCATCTTTCCATATTGTTGGAAATGATCCTGAGGATATGGAATTGTTAAAGATTTTGGTGATAACGGGAACAATTATGTCAAGGATAGGCAATATCATTTTACGGCTAATACAATCACCGCCTACTGCGTTTGATGTAATAGATATAATGTTCTTATTAACATCACAATCGGAGAATTGACACATATTAAAGGGTGGATGATCCGGAGTTGGAAGTGCAGAAAGATAATTTAATGTTTCAGCCTTTTGAAAACCTCCAAAGGCAGAAGATGAGGAAAAATGATTGTTAAGTAACTTGAGGTCAATGTCTTTTGGGATTGAATCTTGACGAGATTTTCCAACTCCTAAGGATCTAAGAAACTTCCAGATTTTAGCTGGATCGCCATTTTCAACGGATTCATGAATGTGGTGTCGTTGTGCATCCCTACACACCCTATTGCAATGATTTCGAATTAAAACATACTTTTCTTTATTTACATCAGTTGGTCGAGATTTAAATTTAGACTTGGCACGTGCTTTTTTAGTCAAAAGATTTTTAATATCAGTACTGAGCCATGGTGCCGGTAAATGTTTCATTTTCACCGCTTTTATTGGTGCATGAACGTCATAAAGTGCTGTTAGTAGAGTATTAAAAGTGTTCACTTGTTCATCGACAGTATCCGCTGTAGTACATGACGTCCAGTCAATGTTCGAGGCATCATGTCGCAGCCTATCCAGATCTATACTACCAAAGCTGCGTTGCAGAAGAATTTTTGACTTATTTTTAGGAGGGCGAAGTTTATAGGACAAGTACAGAAGATCGTGATACCCGTTTAAGGAGCAATAACTTTAATTTTTGATTTAAATAAATAAATATTAATAGTGTAGCCCACTATATTATAGGGTTACACTAGGGCTATAGGGTTAATCAGACTTTTCTTTTATAAATAGAGGTATGTTTATGGACTTGTATTTGGAAACAAATAAATATGGCGAGGTAGTTCATATATACTTGTGGTCAATCATTCATATCACCATTATCTACTGCTTATTTTTATTTTAATTTCACAATATTTTCTCCACTCAACTTCAATAAGTGGCTCTGAAACTCCGGTAACCATTTCTAGGGATTCAGAGCCCTGAGTAAATGTATGTATGTAATGAACCAAGTATCCCTCTCTCTCAAATTCTCCAGGGATAACTGATGTTTTTTGTCATAATATTACAGCTTACTAATCCACCAGAAAAAGGAAAGATGATAGTTCCGCATAATAAGAAAATTGCGATCGCATAGCTCGGTGTTGATGCAATGCAACCTGTTATTGGCTTAACGATTAAATCCATCACTAATTATATACAATGCGTGAAAAAAAACATAAGTGTTTTTATATAATAGGCTATAGTTCCGTTGTTTTAGCTTGGTTATAAAATCGGTGTAAGTATTCGAGTATTATTTCTAAGAAGATCATACTTGAATTTATTTTCTCTTTAGCGATGACTACAAAATGACTATACCAGCCCCCGTAGCATGAGGCGTATGAGAGCTAATATTTCATGTGAGAAGTGACATATTGACCAATCTGTCAGTTTCTCACTACATGTGGTATACGCACTCCTCTCAAGGGCCTCACACTACTAGTGCATGGGTGCCATGCGGAACGGCTAAAGGAATGATGAATTTTAAAGCGAATACAGCCCGTGTGTCGAACATCAACCATCCTTTCTTTCATATTTTTTTATACACTCTACTTCCAAAAATAACTAAAGTAATTTTTAGCAATGAAGCTCTGGCAATACCTTTCCGGGGCTAAATGTATATTCACTTGACCTGGTACATTAGTAAGACTCGTTTTTTTTAGTATACCTCTTAAATGAATATATTCGCTTTATAATAACAACGTACGTTTCTATGGTTTTGAATATTTTTTGAATTTTTCTGTTTTATATAATATACTTTTAATACGAATATACTTTTATTTGCTTTGCTGTGTTTTGTAGGCTTCGAATTTCACTAACCCATTTCTTCCCGTAGTTGTAGTACGAGATGACAATGGATATTGCAAAACCCATCACCACTTACCTTTATTTTACAATCCTTTTCCCACTCAACTTCCAAAAGTACCTATTTTTTTATAGGTACTTTTATATAGGATTTTTTTATTCTGATATACTGGCTACCCCTTGAAAGCTATGGTTAGCTATGCATTTGTAAATTTCTAGCCCTGGGTACAAGCTTTTTGGTATTAAAAATATTAAGATTAAAAATATGCAAATAAAATTTATTTGATTTGATGCAGTATAACTATTTGCTACAATAATTTGATGAGAAATATTATATTTCAACAATATACTCAGAATCTGAATAATTTGACTGGACAAAATTTAATTTTAATATTCTAAATAGTTTAAAAAAACACCTTAATAAGTGAGTAATTTACAAATTAACAGATAATCCTACGTCCTCGAAACCTATTTAGCACTGCGTTGCGATGTGTGTCACAGCAGGACATAATTGAATGATTACTGCACATACACTCAATTTTCCTTATAAACAAATAAAACAGGATCATTACAAAAAGTATCCTTGCAAAAAGTTGAAACGTGTTTTCCATAGACTTCTTGGCATTCACAATTTATACAGAAAAAAGAAAAAACTTTTTTTAAGAATCAATAGCTCTATTTCTCGTCTAATATGTTTAGTAGCCTAATTATCGTGATTAGACGACGGTCAGGTAGGATGTTTCAAGTTCATAAGAAACATATACATACATACATATATACTCACGGCTATATTTCCCTAGAAGGGGTAACCAGAGCTAAGGAATTATAAATTCCTCAGCCACTTTTGGAAGTTGAGTGGGGAAAAGATGGAAAAAATAAAGGTTTTTGGTGATGGGTCTCCAACCGCATCGCCCAAAAATCCAATAAAATGCCCCAATACCCTTAGTCGCCTCTTACGACACCCGTGGGTAGAAAGGGGTAGCGACATTCTAAGCCGGCACTACACGGCATAAGAAAACTTCTAAATAAAGACTGCTTCAAAGTTTAAAAATAAAAATAACATGTGTGAGAATCTACGTTGAATAGCATTGTACAAAGTGACGGTCAATGGTGTATATTTACCCCAAAGGAAGTTTAAAAGCGCGAGTACAACTATAAAAAAAATCACTTCTTTAATCTTTATTTTGACTAGTAAAATCAACAAAAAATTAACCAACAATGTAAAGTCGAAAATGACATAAACTAGTGACAAAATTATGATTACAAAATAAAATGAGTAATGATAATTTCAATAGTGAAACAGATTATTACTAATATGACAAATTTTATTACGAAACCCAAAAAACAAACAATAGTTAAAATTAAAATAAATGGTATTGTTAAGATTCACATACAATACACTAAAACAATTTCATGAAGCCCTTCTTGTCTGACTGACTACAGTCAGACTAATTAATCTACATATATGTCATCTATGATCGTCTTTTACTGACAAACATCCGTATTGGCTCTTAAAATCTCTTTCGTCACTCTACTTTTATCCACTCACGTGCCCAAACCATTTAGAATGTTTCTAGCAGATAATGTCTGAATTTGCTGAACCGTTTTTATGAGTTCAACTATCTTTCGTCTTTAGAAAGTTAAGTTAATATGGAACGACATAGGCTACATTTTCGGGGCTTCGGCACACATAGGCCGTCAGCCCTGGCTAGTTAAACCTTTAGTAACCGGGTGATTTCTACCACTTCGCTAGTTACGTGTTGGACTATGGAACAATCACCTTATTTACGGCAAATCTATGTGTTGTGGTGTGAGGAAATATGAGACAATGCCGCATTATATCCCGTTTATTAAAAATGTACATATAAAAGTATTTCAATATGCACGTGCAATATCATAATTTCCTTATAAACAAGCATCTTCAGAAGTGAGAAGAGCAGATAGGTGACCGCTCGCAACGTGTCGTAAACACTCGACGCAATGCACTAAGTGGGCTCGGTGTGGCAACCACTCTCATTGTTAACAAGACGGATGAGTGTAGTCTGCTACTTTCTTGGGACATTTTCATACTAAATTATGTATGGCAGTTCCGAGACTGATTTTTGTCGAAAACTTATTCAATCCAATTTATGCTTTGATCTGCAATCATGCTTAACGTCTAGCCAATGTATAACTTTGAGAAATTGCTTTTTTTGCACGTATGGCCCCAGCCCTTATTTTGTATCTTTCATATGAAGTTTACTTAGGCTTATTATTTAAATAGTCGTAAACGTCCAAATCCCGACTCAATCGATTAACACAGTGTGTCTTGCTGAATTACAACCCGGAATACAAAAATTTGTTTTTTATATACATGTTAGTTGCCTTGTATTTTGTATGTATAACTGTATATAGTATTGAATAGGCTCCGAAAACGCACAACCGATTTAAATACTTATTTTGTAATAAAAATCCCACACCTTTAAAAGTAACATGGATTGGCAACGACTGAGAAAAATTTAATGTTAAAAAATAGAGCTTGGGTCGTCCGCTAACGCTAGTTTTAAATAAATATGGGAAAATACTAGGGGCCGCCATACATTGAATGCATGAAGCTGCCAATCTTGTCAGGCTCAACCTTCAACTACCTAGCAAACCTATGATTTCTAAGTCCAGCCATACACACACCTCTTGAGCGGTCGAACTGCTTCAAGCTGTTGACATCCCGGTTATCTATGGCAGTTACAAGCAATTGACAGTGACAGCTCAAGCAGTTCTGGTCTAGCGGCTAGACAATTTTTTTGGCGCGACTCTGAATATTTATCGGCATGATATACCTTATAGCGGTAAAATTATCAAAAAACACCAAGGAGCACTAGACACACTTCACAGCAAGTAATGCTAACGTAACTTAAATGAAAATAATGTCAGAGGTAAAATAAATGTAAACGGACTGTACCACAGTTCTGATCCAAGTTAAGACTGAATACATACATATACTCACGCAATTAGTTCCTATTGGTGTAGGCAGAGAATATCGATATAGACTTTGTACGACCATGGCAGACAATCTTCTAATACATGTTTTTTTTATTCTTTATACTTCGGACGCTTGCCTTTTTGAGCACACTCGCAATTTGGTCCACCGAGGTCGTCCTTTACTAACATTACCATACTGAATAATAAAGTATAATTATATACTTAATCTATACTATTGTATAAAACCCAATAACATACAATTCAATACAACATTTCTTCGTCTTTATTTATACAAGGTGCTTATATTTAAAAACAATTATTAGCATTTGATAAAATATTTTTAGATACATAATTCTGCACGTGGAACATAATTGTTACATTAATGATGGAAATAAGACCAGGTTCTCATTGCCATCCTGCAATATAAATAAAATTTCTTGGAACCAACTTAAAGTCTGATCCAATCGAATTCTCACAAAAAAACTCAGTCGAATTGAGACTCTTCTATTTTTTTATAGTTAAATTATTAGGTTACAAATTATTTACGTTCAATTTTTTAGGCGGGTAACGCACTGTCACATCCACTGCCTTTGAAATGAAGGGTAGAGGAACAGAGAGAGAAGATTGATGATGAAAATATAAAAATATATACTCACGACTATAAATCCTAAAATAGTTAAGGGCGTCCCCCGAAAAATAGGTTGATATTGATTGTTTGGAAATGCTATAAAGTCTGATTTGATGATATTGATATGACATGAATCTATACTAATATTATAAAGAGGAAAGGTGTGATTTTTTGTTTGTTTGTTTGTTTGAATTGAATAGGCTCCAAAACTACTGGACGGATTTGAAAAATTCTTTCACTGTTTTGATGCTACACTATTTCCAAGTGACATAGGCTATATTTCATTTTCAAAAAATTTAGGAATCCTTACGTAAACTTCAAAAATGTAACCCAAGGTGTTAAAGAAATACCAAAAAAAAACCTTACATCGCGTGCGCTACGAAAACTATTGACAATAGAATAAAATTATGTACTACAATTTTATAGAACACATTATTATCTAAAAAAAATGCCCCGACAGCATGTCTCTAACTATTATAGTTATCTCACAACAAGCGTCATTATATAAAATTATTTAAAAATTAAATTAAAATCCTGCTTTAGAAAAGGCTCTTTATTTGTACCTATCTAATAAAAAAAAACGTATATATTATTTCAGACTACTTCAATACCCTTATATTACTTTTTGAATTATTCGATTCGAACATTCCATTCGAAAGTTATCTCGAATTAAAAAAAATAGATAAAACTCCGCTCGATTAGCTATGCATAGTAAGTTGTTGCAGGCGTCACGAAGGGGTACGGGAGGCTGCTTATCAAAGAGTTAAAGCAAAATTTAATTGTAGCGACTATTATCACTGGCCCAGCAGCCGGTCAATAAGCTCATATACCGAGGATACCGATGATCCCAACTGATCTGCCAATTCCATTTAAACGGCTACAATTTCCGGTTAAAACATCTTTTGCTTTAACAAATTAATAAGTCCCAAGGCCAAACCTTCAAATTAGTAGGGATTGACCTGCGAAAGAATTGTTTTACTCACGGTCAACTGTATGTTGGCCTGTCGCGGGTGGTAGCCCCTGAACATCAATTTATTTTGCTGCCCCAAAATACAACCACGTCAAATATTGTTTACAGGGAAGCTCTAACTCTATAAATTGAATGGCTTTTGATGTAATTACTCATTATGAAAAATAAAAAAATATATCTAAATATAAATACAAAAAAATATAATATACATACATACATATACTCACGGCTAAAAATCCCTAGAAGGGGTAGCCAGAGCCACTTTTGGAAGTTGTGTGGGGAAAAGATGGTGAAATAAAGGTTGTTGGTGATGGGTCTTCAATCACATCGCCCAAAAATCCCTCAAAAGCCCCAAAACCGTTAGTCGCCTCTTACGTACACCCACCGGAAGAAATGGGGTAGTGCTATTCTAAGCCGACACTACACAGCAAAAAATATAACATAGCTTAAAACTTAAAAAAAATATTAAAATAATAATACATGTAATAAAATACAAAACAAAATTTTAATGATACTTTATGCCCGAGCGAAGCCGGGACGGGCTGCTATAAAATATATGTTGGTGATTAGTTCATGGTGTTAAAATTTGATGTTTAACATTTTAATAATTTGTTGAAAAATATGATGAAAAAAATTGAATTGGAACACGCTTTGTTTTCATAAAAACCGTATAGGCTCTACTGGCATAACATACATGTGAACTCATTATGTGTCTATATACGCGTAGCTTTAAGATCTGTAACTTTGATGTTTAACTTTTCATTTAAACATTATAGTTATTCAATAAAACTAAATAAACTACATTTATCCTGCGCGCGCGTTTTTTCCGTCCCTGTCACTCTCAATAAATTTGACGTAAGAGTGAGCGCAATAGCTGCAAAATGCGGGGAGGCCCTTAAACCAGTGCTTCAGAATTAGAATTATCTCAGCCATTTTTGGAAGATATGCAGGCAAAAGATGGTAATTAAGAAATGGTATACGATGGGTATCCAGCCACATCGCCATACAATCAAATAATAAGCCTTAAAACCCTAAGTCGCCTTTTACGGTACCTGCAAAAAACTGAGGGAGGTTATAGGACAGTTAAATCCACGTAGTGTCATCTGGTTCTATCCCATTGATTGAACATTGAGTACGATGATTGCGAAGCTAAGGTGGGCCTTGCATTAGACATAATATGTCATATTATGGAGTTGATAGTTTATTGCTTAAATATCACCGAGGACATTTGCACCGGGGCTATTTGTAACTTCATGAAATTAATTTCAAAGATCTACTTTAGTTATGTACTTCCGATTCACTATATTGTTGTTTTGTGCAGTAAATTTGAGAGTTGTATTGTCGTCCCAAAACGTTATATGGTCTTACATTTCATAAGATTGATAATTACTAAGCATGATAGGACATTAATCCGTCCTAACAGACTTTAAGTCTAGTGCCATGAGCTGGGTCGTAATATACCGGTTGCTGGGCGGTTCAGCGAGGACCCGGCAAACTATGAGTGTGAAGAAAAAGCACTCGATCGTGAAATTTTCAGTCTAGCTACACGGAAAAGCTATTAAGAGTAGACAAGACAGTATAGTTTAATAAGTTGCCAAATCAAAATATTATTTGCTATACTTAGAATCATATCTTTGTACCATGTCGTACAATACCCACTTTAGAAGATACATTTTGTTTCAAGGATCACACAAAAGAAATCTCAGAATGAAACAACGATAAAAACAATGTTATCTTAACTAAGTATGTGCATTAAAGGTGTGTAAACTGTTATTTATGTACAAAGTTATTTAAACTTTTGAAATACAACGTTAACTCCAGGAAATAGATAAATAATTATAATATATGCATATAATAGATCAACATAATACTTTCCCAAAGTAAGTTAATATATCGACTGGAAGTAAGTTGATGTAACATTGATCATTATTATCATCACACACACACTTTATTAAAAGAACTATATTTTATTTGTATAGCGCTACCCCATTTCTATCGGTGGGTGTACGTTAGTGGCGACTAACGGTATTGGGGCTTATAAGGGAACATTGGGCGATGCGGTTGGAGACCCTTCACCAACAACCTTTATTATACCATGTTTTCCCCACTCAACTTTTCAAAAGTGGCTGAGGTATTTCTAATTCCTTAGCTCTGGCTACCCCTTCTAGGGAATTATAGCCGTGAGTATATGTATGTATGTATGTATTTTATTTGTCCATAAATATTTCTGTGTCATTAATGCTCAGTTTATTAAATGAAATTTGTGAAACATATAATTGGCACGATAATTTGTTATATTTAAAAATGTTTGTTAATAGATTAAGTGCTGTTTGTTTTACTCAATAATAAATAAATAAATAAATTATCGTCACAGCTCAAATGTTTCATAATGAACCAGAGCCTACCCTAGTTAGGGAGATCAGGCCATAGTCCACCACGCTGGCCAGTAATGGAGGGTGGCAACGCAAAATAGATAGTCTTAATTTCCGGATTTTCAGGTGATGCAGTCTGGTATATCCTAACCCTTACAAAAATTTTAAATCTTATTGAATTTCTGAGTATTTGCATCCCAGGGAACTGACGTAAGTTATTTCTCTAAATTGTGAACAATTTGTGAAAAGCAATAAATAAATAAATTCCTACCTCCCACGTGACTGAAATTAAACTTACGTAAAAAAACGGCGGAGATACTCTCAGATTTAAATGTCCCAAAGCCTTTATATCATATGTCGCGGCCACCGAAGCAATGAAATGTTAAGAATGAAATACTTATATTCGCAACTTTGTATTTATTATTTTGTTAATAGTTGCATCGTATCGCTTAAGCATACCACTATAGAACTTGTTGGGAAAATAATCATTCGACGCGACTAAAGGTTTTGGGTTTTTTTAATTGATTGCTAGGCGATGTGCATATGCATTACATTACTTACCTAACATACAAACATACATATACTCACGGCTATAAATCCCTTAACGGGGTAGCCAGAGCTTTGGAATGATAAATTCCTCAGCCACTTTTGGAAGTTGATTGGGGAAAAGATGACAATAATCAACGTTTTTGGTGATGGGTCTCCAACCACATAGCCCAAAAATCACTTAAAGAGCCCCTACACCCTTAGTCGCCTATTACGATCACCCACGGGTAGAAATGGGGTAGTGCTATTCTAAGCCGACACTACACGGCAAACTCTCTTACTTACTCAACTCAAACGTTTATGCCGTATATCACTGAGGGGGTTGGCAGAGGTACTAACACTTCTGAACATCACGTGACATTGTCACCTGGTGTTGTTGTGACTATCCATTACCAACAAACCTATATTTTGCGATCTTTTCCTATAGATTTTAACAATGAAATTGTCGGTACACAATAACCCTTTATATTACCCCTTTATCTCGGCTGCATGGAATAATATAAAGCGTAGTATCTACAAAACCGATTTACAGACAATCTTTTTACGTGATAACGTCATAAGAATTTTTAACTATATCGATAATTTTACGAAACACACCGTGGGAACTAGTAGAACAATTCAAAACAGTTTAAAGTATTTTCGTATAAAAGGGTTTCAAATCTTTTACTTCAGGATGTGATTAAAGATTAAGTCACGGAAAAATCTTTGACTTTGAAGCTATGTTTAACCCTCTGCAGGAAAATAGTCGGAATGTTATGTTGATTTGTGTGCAACGCTAATTGATTGAGTGAATTAGCTCTGAGCTAGCAATCGCCTGTTAACTGTGTATTAACTGGTTTCTAAGATAATAATTGTGTTTGAGATTTGTACATATTCGGGATTATATTATTTTATATTAGGTATTTTTTAGGTAGCATAAATAGACTTTAACCCAATTAATGCTTAGAACTATTACTTCGGCATGTTATGAGTAAAGTACCTTTAAGAGATTACCCTGTTTAGGGCCGGCTTGAAATACAGTAGGGCACGAGATACGGGGCGATTTAGGGTATTGGAGAATTTTAAGCGACAGGTGAGAATTCCTAAATGATTTAAAGCTTATTCCTATGTTCGATCCCTATGTTTTAATTGGGTATTGCTGTGGTGAGTAAAGGAAATACAGTTTAAAGTCTTGCTGCGAATGTAGCCAAGGTAAAAACGAACGAAAAATAATTTATTCCTACTTACACGTGAATGAAAGTTTATTACATCAGACTCAAAGTGTGTTGCCACGAGTATTTTAATTTCATCGAAACACGTTTTTGTTATTTGGTCACGTGGATGGGAGATAATGTTTTTTTACGATTATTTCCCAATGCTTATTGTAAACTTAAATACACTCAAAATCATTGATGATAAAAATGTAGTAACTTTCTCATATATCCAATTTTCACCGTACCGTACCACCATGAAGGTGAAAAGTGACAAAGTAATCACCAACAGTCATGTTTAAGCCACATATTTTAAATTTAAAAAACTAGTTCTGTTTTATAATTACGATAATAATATTTCAATTTATAATAAATTATTTGTTTATTTTGCTTTGTTTTGCTATATTTTTTGTGTAAATCTACTGCAAAAAAATATGCGGCACATAAGAGTTTTTATTATAATAAATGATTCGAAAACTGATTTGTTTTTTTTCGTAGAGTCCATTTTTGATAATGTGAATTTTATTTATCGCAGTTTAAAGTTAATTAGTTAGTAATGAAAATTACTGTTTCAATCAACGGCACGGTTGTAACACGTGACGACTGCGTTAACTTGTTGAAAAAACTTGAGAATTAAAACACTTAAACAAAACCGTAACAGGCAGCCGTATCCAAAGCCGTGTCAAATAAAATTACAAAATATAAACAAAAGTTACCTGGCTTAGTCAAGGACTCATCATCCATAATCGCCAGCTTGCTCGGCCTCTTATCATCAGCAGACTTCAACCCCATTTTCACTGAAGCTATTTGAAAAAAAAAACTAGTTTTAATTAAACGATATTTTTTCGGCACGTCACCGTCACAAGTTTGAGATATCGAACTATTTATGAGCGATGTTTTTAATTGGAACTTTTTGGTGCATCTGTTTTTTTCGCGCGCGTCAAGCGGTCATGATCTCGCGGATGGAAGCATGGCCCAGTGTGATCTGCGCGAAGGTTGCGGCGGGTACTGTCACACCACACTGCCTCACACTCGTTTTTAAACAAGCGGCTGTCCGCACGCAACTGTAACTGCGAAACGCTAGGCGTCAAGTGCTTCGATTTTTCATAGACAATCTACCATTGTCATATTTTCTTAGTAAAACTGCGATAAGCATTATCTCGTATCGATAAGTTTGAGAGAGCAACCAAACGGCTGAAATACAGGTGTCAATTATTATTATCTGAAGATGTGATAAGTAGATTTTCATCTGAAACTGATTGCCTAGTACATTCGCAACAATTGCAAACGCGTAATCAATTTAAGACGAATTATGTAAGATCTACTGTTGTATGGTGTTGACTTAGAATAGCTTTTATAACTTTGGGGTTAACTATAATCATTATGACGACATGATAGTCCAGTGGGTAGAACACCCGCCCGAAAACAGAAGGGCGTGAGTTCCAATCCTGGGTCGGGCCTACACCAATTTGTCTTTTCTAAAGTCATATGTGTGGTTAATTTATCATGGTTGTTAACGGTGAGGGAAAACATCGTGAGGAAACCCACATGGCTGAGTTGTACTTAGTCATGTGACAGTGTATTCGTACAAAACGGCGATAGGCCTGCCCCCTATCACGTGAGTACACTGTCTAAGCAAAACGTGGGTACCTTCTCTGGACACTAGATGGCGCTGCCATGTGAGTTCAGAATTATTGGTACCTCTGCCAACCCCTTCGGGGATAAACGGCGTGAACGTTTATGTTTATGTTATGTTATTATTTAAGAAACGAAACAATAATAAAATTTTATATAATTTAAATCTTTTTGTTCATGAAAACCTCATGTGGGGATTATCTGGGGGCACGGCAGTGCCCCTGCCAAGTCTCTAGCAAAACG
This sequence comes from Bedellia somnulentella, assembly GCA_963576735.1. Classification (NCBI taxonomy): domain Eukaryota; kingdom Metazoa; phylum Arthropoda; class Insecta; order Lepidoptera; family Bedelliidae; genus Bedellia; species Bedellia somnulentella. The sequence continues at coordinate 13,664,655 of OY755184.1, forward strand.
GGCACGGCCGTACCATCTTTTCTCGAAGCGGTTCGCGGCTGTTTCGCCCCCCCTATATCTTCGACGTGGACAAAGCTAGGAGTTTAGGTTTTCGGTGAATAATAGTAGGCATTAGAACAAGCTTAAGTTCGAAATTACACGCCAAATGAATTAATAGTTTAGGAGTAACGGTCGATCAAAGTTACACCATTTTGTCACTCACTGACTCACTGATTCACTGACAGATCATCAAAAATCTAAGGTACTTCTAGCAGACTTAGAAACTTCAAATTTTGCACCAAGATAGGTCATTAGCCACATATAAAGGAAAAATTATAAAAACATTAAAAAATTATATGCCATAGAAAACAATTTTATATTTGCGGTTTAGCAAGAACATTATGTATGGATTTTGACTGCATTGTTAACTTTGTTCGTTGTTCAAGTACCTATTCAATTGGATGAATACATACATAGAATAGAAAAGAATAATATAAATGTAATACATAGACTATCATTAATACAAATTAATACATAAAGTTCATTAAATTAATAAAGCTAAAACTCCATTGTATTGCGATAAATATTTTATGCGCGCTCGATAGATGGCGTTGTACCTGTCTGAATCGCGCTATGGTTTCGTTACAAAGCGCAGTGTAAGTAGTACTTCAAAATAATTCGATAATTTTCATATGATAGCGCCATCTGTCTATGAAAACCTATTTCGAAACTAAAAAATATTGTAGTGATAATTGATATTCGGAGAACTTTACGTGTTATTTAGTTTAGTTTAGTTATAGTTTGTAAGTTAGTAGATATATATTTATTTAGTTAGTTATTTGTTAGTTAGTTTAGTTCTATTTAGTTTGCATATATATATATATAAGTTTAAGCCCTATTGTTATAGAAGTAATTGTAAATATAGTGTAATGGAACGTGAAATATTGTACATAAATGGCGATCTTTGTCCACACAAAGTCATCTCTACTCCGAGATGTTTCGTGTTTATTTCATTCGTTGTCATACAGCATGTATGGGAGTTTTCAGTCGTCAAACGATATTAGGCGTGCTGTCGTCCATTATGTAGCGGAGAATTGGGATGACATGCAAGTCTATAAGTCTATGTTTACTGAATATAATCGACTCCGAAGTATATATCGCCCAGACTTGTCTACCTTAGAAGTAACGAAGCCTCAGAGAAGAAACAAAAGAGATAGAGATAGAGAATGGGTTCTAAGCAAAGCAGTAGCTGACGTCCAAGAAATTGTGAGGTCACCTAAAAGTAAAAGAAAGAAATACACTTACAAAAAATAAATGAGATCCCACCAAAAACATTAAATGTAAAAAAATGCCAAGTCTCTCGATGCAGTCTTTCCATCGTAAAAAGTTTTGAGATCTCATAGAAGCCAAGTCCTATTCAAAATATTTCGTAGTTATAAATTAACATTTAGTAATTGTATCAATAGTTTTCTTTATATTATAATTATAGTGACTTGGCAATGAGCACAAATTAAAAGCTGCTTGCTGCCTGGAATTATGTGCAAATGTTACTGACGAGACCAGTGATCAGATTATTTGTTATGTGTGAATCATGATGGTCACTACCGACTACATGCTCCAATACAATAATTAAGAATACCTTACGGGCTATCGCTTTATGAAAGTAAATGAATCGAGAGTGCACTAAGACTGACTGCCGTTGCCGAAATTCGGTTGGGACGACACGGATAAACCAAAAGAAAATTAATTTTGTGATATTAATGTTTACGCATGCGGTGTATGTAACTTTCAACTCCTCCAAATATGCCGTTTTATTTGTTTCTTCTTGTGCTCATTGCCAAGTCACTATAATTATAATATAAAGAAAACTATTGATACAATTACTAAATGTTAATTTATAACTACGAAATATTTTGAATAGGACTTGGCTTCTATGAGATCTCAAAACTTTTTACGATGGAAAGACTGCATCGAGAGACTTGGCATTTTTTAGGGTTCCGTAGCCAAATGGCAAAAACGGGACCCTTATAGATTCGTCATGTCTGTCTGTCTGTCCGTCCGTCCGTCCGTCCGTATGTCACAGCCAGTTTATTCCGAAACTATAAGAACTACATTATTGAAAATTGGTGCGTAGATGTATTCTGTAAACCGCATTAAGATTTTAAAATAAAATCTGAAAAAAAAACCAAAATTTTTAGGGTTCCCCATACATAGAACTGAAACTCAAATTTTTTTTTTCATCAAACCTATACGTGTGGGGTATCTATCAAAAGGTATTTGAAAATGATGTTGAGGTTTCTTATATCATTTTTTTCAAAACTGAATAGTTTGCGCGAGAGACTTTTCCAAAGTGGTAAAATGTGTGTCCCCCCCCCCGTAACTTCTAAAATATGGGCATGATAAAACTGAAAAAAATATATGATGTGTATTACTATACAAACTACTAACGAAAATTGGTTTGAATGAGATCTAGCCAGTAGTTCTATTTTTAAACGTCATAAATCAATATTACTATGGCCTATATGGGCTCACAAGCCTATATTACTATGTTACCTACCTGCTGCTAGTGCTGCTACGGAACCCTTCATTAGCGAGTCCATCTCGCTCTTGGCCGCTTTTTACATTTAATGTTTTTGGTGGGTTACTAATAAATAAAGAATAATTAAAGGAAAGAGAAATTTCGATACAGGCGGGAATCGAACCCGCGACCTCGGGTATACGCCCCCGTCGTCGGTCGCTCTGCCATTGAGCTACCGTGTCAATGGCTGCCAGCGCGAAATTCTTCTATCCTTTATTTCTTTTACACGTTAAAGTAGTGTTTGCGTTTCCTACCTCCTCCTCCTGCTGTTTTGAAAATTTTCCTGATCCTTTATTTATTCTTTATTTATTAGTAAAATTTTATATGTTTGGAGTTTCATCCAAATCTTTTCACCCGACTGAAAGAGTTATATATATGTGTTTAGAAATCATTAAATTATTTTCAGTGTTTATTTATTCATGTTGTAGTTATATAATGTTTACTTAGTACGCTTCTAACTTTTTTTTAGATTAGTCGTATTTTAAAATTTATATATTAATTAGTGTTGCACCGAATGTGGCTTCTGCCGAAGCCGAATTTCGGCTGAAGTTCGGTTAAATTTCGCGCGTTTTTGTTCATTGAAGAATTATAAGTGTTTGACAGAATGTTGTTGCTTTGTTACATAAATAAAAACTTAATATAAGTAAAATAAGTCGTGAAACAAATATCAGATAAGTACATACAACACAAAGATACATATACTCACGGCCATAAATCAAAAAAGAGGTAGCCAGAACTTCAGAGCTACAAACTCATCATTTACATAATTTACAAGTCGATAGGGGACAAGATGGTAGAAATAAAGTATCCTTGGTTATGGGTCTCCAACAGCATCGCCCAAAAAATCACTTAAAAAAGCCCCACACCCTTAGTCGCCTCTTACGACACCCGTGGGTAGAAAGGGCATTCTAAGCCGGAATTACACGGTAACGTATAAGATGAGTATTTGATTTATAAAAGTATTTTTTAATATATATTATATAACAACAATTATGTTAAGTTGCTTTATGTTTGAATATTTTATTTATGCGTTTCTTTTATATTTAAAACAAACAACAAAACCCGACTCACAAAGCTATGTATTTACTTTTCAGTACATTTTATTATTTATTTATTGTCTACCGAATTTCGGTTAGATCTGCCAAATTTAACCGAAATTCAGAATATTTACCGAATACGAACTTCGGTAAATCTGCCGAACTTCGGCAATAGCAAATGTTTAACGAATTTCGGTGCATCTTTAATATTTATCCTAAAAGTGTTTTTTTTTAGAGTCTCTTATTCTCTTGTGTGTGTAGTAAAAGGTATGAAAGCGGTGTAAATGTAATTCAATTTACTTAATTGCTTGCCCGATTTAAACTCATATTAGGGTTGGCAGAGACTATTGGTCACCACATTGACCGCTAATTGACTATATTTCTTGCTTCCCTCACAGTCATCTTCTTTATCATCATCCTATGCGTACTCTTTCATTTTGTGGCCGTCCATTACTACAAATACTATCCACATTGCCTTTACACACACAATTTATAGAGTTATTCCTATCGGCCAGCCTAGGCTAGGGTGACTTTTAGAAACTTGTGTCCGCTTAAACACCCTAGGGAGCAGCAGGCCTAAAGGTGGCAGAGAGGAATCTTTTTCTCTATTAAATTTTATACATCCAACTCCAACTATCAGTATCAGTTAAAGGAAGTGTTTAACCATAGAGAAACATAGAGAATTAATTAGTAGCTACTTGGTACGTATGAGAAGCTCGTAGTTTAGTATTTGTATCTTGAAATAAGTATACGCAACATTTATATCTTGTAATAAGTATATACAACATGTATAATATTGATTTTCTTTTCTTTGTATCTTTTTTGTACGTGTACAATGTAGCAACGAATAAATAGTTTTCGTCCTTTCTTTCTTCTAGATTTCGGCGGTACTACAAGGCTTAGCATATCGTGTCTTTGTATGTATTTCACACTACAGATATGGTTAGCACATAACCAACGATCCTGTTTATCGTCATCCATTTTTTTATACATCATGTGTAGTGTCGGCTTAGAATAGTACTACCTCATTTCTTCCGGGGGCTGTACGTAAGAGGCGACTAACGGTATTAGGGTTTTTAAGTAATTTTTGGGCTTTGCGGTTGGAGACCCATCACAAACAACCTTTATTTTACCGTCTTTCCCCACTTAACTTTCCAAAAGGGGCTGAGGAAGTTCTAATTCCTTAGCTCTGGCTACCCCTCCTAGATATTTATAGCCGTGAGCATATGTATGTTTAAAATTACTACTTGTTATTTTAAATTGTGAACTTATCAACTGGGCAATTGTAAATCTGTATGCTGCGCGGCCTCTCTCTTGTTGAACATTTTATTGTCTTCCTCTTTAGCTTCCTCCTGCAAGTACATTCGCTCTTTATGTTAATGTGAAGTTATTGTTTATCCAAGTGCAGTTATATTTGTAATTATGTGGCGACACAGTTTATTGTCAGCACTTATCTTCACTTGCTATCGAATGGCAAAGATTGACGGACACTTGTCGCTAGATTGGCCAGAGTAAATCCCCGGAAATCTTTATAAATATGCTCTTAACCATTTTAAAAAGTTCATAAACAAAATTGCTGTTATAACCATAGTTCTTCTTCTATTATGTGTATTTCTGTTATTGTTGTGTATTTTTAAAAGATCATGTTGTTCTACTAAGTGTGTTATAAATGTTTTATCTACCATCTATCTATAAATACGCATATAAACATATCTACATGCCCTATAACGCCGAAAGGATAGCAATCGGGTGATATATTTTCTAGGCTTCACGTTATATCCTGCCCCTTGGTGTTCGAGAGTACCCACTTTTACTTGTTCTATATGCTCACGGATAAGGAAAAGAATGTCGTCACCAAGTATGTAAGTATAACTCATCCGTGTCTCAATGAATATTTTTTCCTCATAGTTAAGATTCTTACCTTATACAACATACATACATACATATACTCACGCCATTAGTTTCCATTGGGGTAGGCATAGACTATCGATCGCCACTTCGCACGAACCTGACAAACCTCTCTAGCATCTTTTACATCCATCAATCTTTTCATACATGCCATTTTATTCTTCATACTACGGACGCCTGCCTTTTTGAGCACACTCTCAATTTGGTCCAAGTGTGTTCTCCGTGGTCGTCCTCTACTAACATTACCATCCACACTAGCTCTATAGACCCCTTTTACCAATTTTCTATCATCCATCCTCTCTATGTGCGCAAACCATCTCAACATTCCTTTTTCTACCTTTCTTACAATATCATCTTTCACACCGCACTTTTCACGAATAACACTATTTCTCACTCGGTCACATAATCTAACATTACATTTTTTTCTGAGGGACCTCATCTCTACTGCATTCACTCTGCTCTCATGCTTCTTTTGCCACAACCAAACATTCGCATCCATACATAAGCGTAGGAACCAGAACAGCATCATGCATAGCCATTCGGGCCTTTTCAGACACTGATTGACTGGTCATTAGACTATTCATTGCTCCATTTACCGCATTGCGTTTTTTTACTCTTCTTTCAATGTCTTCGTCGCAAACTCCTTCACCTGTTCCACATCTTTACCATCAATCGCAATCACGCATTTTGTCACAGCTTCCTGTCTCTCCTACACCTAATACAAGAACATCATAAACTACTTGAGCAAAAAACAGCGGTGAGGTAGGTCCGATTCAATGTTCAAACCTATGTCTATTTGTATCAAACACCACGCTCTTCCCACTAAGCTATCAAGATGATAACCAAAACAGGTTAGTTGGCTAATGGCAACTGAATTGACTTGACTGTGATGTTACAAATCTCAGTATTTTTTTAAAGGCATCAATCGTATTAATAATTACTATTCTTTTTAAATAAGCCGTACTACTACTACTACTAACACTTCTATCGCCGTTTTGTACGAATGCACTGCAAGGGGTAGCCAGAGCTTCAGAGCTTGAAAATCCTCAGCCATATTTGTAAGATGATAGAGGGACAAGATGGTAGAAATGAAGTATCGTTGGTGAAGGGTCACTCAAAATCCACTTCAAAAAACTCCACACCGTTAGTCGATATAATATATAACTGAGTCATAAAGATAAAACATTGGTTTATTTTATCCTTTTAGGATTTTTTGTCGGTTTTCTTATGTACAGTACATTCCTAATTTCTATCATATATTAGTTTCAATTATATAACGCCACTATTCATAATACACAACTTAGCACAAAAATTTCGGATAGAACACTGAATCATTCCTTCTTGCTCCCTTAAACTCGGAGTCTTGTTTTAAATTCTATATATGGGATGGACAAAGGAGGAAAAAAAACATCGAAACCAACTACTCTGTACAAAGTATTGCGTGGTGGAGCTTACTAATCGTAATCTGGAAACCAACTTTCAATAATTAATACCGGTAATACTTTATCTATAGTTATAATAAATCTGTAGAGAGGTCAATTCTGTACATGAAATATATTTTCAAAATAACCATCAGGTGGTGATTAGGGATCGATACTGATCCCAAAAATGCAATCAGTAAAATTTTTGTCTGTCTGTCTGTCTGTCTGTCTGTCTGTCGGTTTGTATGTTCCTTATGGAAACAAAAACTACTCGACGGATTTTAACGAAACTTGGTACAATTATTCTTCATACACCTGCGCAGGTTTTTGTATACTTTCCAGCAGAGTAGTAAAGGGGAACTTTGGGAAATTTTAGGAAAACGGGAGAAGTTACTCCATTTTTTAAGCTTCCGTCGCGTGTGCAGCCTCAATGGTTAAACTTACATAGAAATCATGTGTGACGGAAATATTCTTCATAAAATTATCTTTAAAAAAATCAGCAGTTTATGTCTATCTTTTACGGTTGACTCACAATAACACGTGTAATTCCTGATAGCTAAGCAGTTTGGATCATTCTGATTATATTTGTTTACTCTTACGTTTGTAAACGTCTCACTCATCCCAAATTTAAAAAAGGTAACATTATTACCTATTCAGTTAAAAAAGAATCATAGAAATCGGTAGACAAACACCGAAATTATACATAAAATAAGCCATCGCGCCCGTGATCAAAACCGAATCTTTACATATAACATACTAGATGGCGCGAGTAGTTGCATCCTAAATCACGTAATGATTTATTTTTTAGATTGTTATAAATACTTCATAGCGTTTTATTTAAAAATTTGCTATTAAACGGAAATACTGAACCGTTCATCAAAGCGCATTTAAAATCACCGAACTACTAAATTTAATAAATTGAAAACATTGCGCTGAATTTCACAATGCTTGAGCAGTGACTAAAGAAAGAAACCTCAGATATTTAAAAAAACAACGCTACCCGTGCGAAGCTGGGACGATCCACTAGTTATCAAATAAAAGTAGTATTCTTTAATATATAAATTGACATTACTATCAGTCAAACTTTTAAATCCGCAAATAGTATTAATTTATTTTCCTCTATAGCATGACATCATTTTCTTTACACTGAATAAGTATTTGCTTAGATATGAAATTACATTACATTGTTATCTAGAGCAATACTTCATTATGACTGAGACAGACACTAACAATCCAAAAACTATAAGAATACATAATACGTACATACATTAACTCACTGCTCATAATCCATAGGAGGGGTAGCCGGAGCTTTGGAATAAGAAACTCCTCAGCCACTTTTGGCAGTTGTGTGAGGATAAAATTGTAAAAATCAGATCTCATGTAGAGCCAAGCTTTTAACACTACACGCCTAACTCTACAAGGCCTTACTTCACAAACTCTACACCTTAGTCAAAATATGTATCTTGGCCATTTCGCTACATTCACATCGGTGTAAGGTGAAAAATTAAAAATCCCACCAAAAACATTCTATAAAAAACAAGCCAAGTCTCAATAGAGCTGCTTGTTTATCTCTAAAAAGTAATGAAATCTCTAAAATAAGTGGAGCCAAGTATAAGGTTCCTAACTGCGATTTGTGACTAGGCCGTTGACTTGTAATTAGTAGATTTTTCTTTATGTGGGCGTTAAAATCTACCTCTGTACCAAATTTCAGCTCTCTAGGTCTATGGGAAGTACTAGTTCTATTTTGATGATCAGTGACTGTCAATAGTCAGTCAGTGTCAAAAATGCGAAACTTTGCATTAGCTCAATTTCAAAATTAATTGATCTACCGACTTGAAATTTTGAAGTGTGTGATAACGAATTTCCAGGTGACGAAAATTTCAGGTTTTTATCCCTATCCAGAAGTTCTCGAATGGGGCCCTGAAAATGCGGCGAAACGGTTCCAGAAAAGACTGGTACGGCAGTGTTTGCTTCGCGCTCGACTTGGCGGGGGCACTGCCGTGCCCCCAGATTACTTACTTAACACATTACTCGGCAAACGAGACAGTAATGAGTTGAGAGTAGGGATTTTTGGATATGGAAGTCGTAATGCCCTTGGCCATATGCTGACCAGTTTTATGGTGAAGGAGGGCCACTTTAGCAAGAAGTCCTTCTTCAAAAAACAGTCGGTAGACTATCAACATTTTTGGAAATTAATTTCTGTGTGATACGGAAATTAAAAGTCAACTACTACACCCACTCAATCCTGGAAACCCATAATAACTTTTAAACGTATATTTTGTCATATCAGCAGCGAAACACAGTATATTCAATTAAAGTTAGTAAGTTCAGGTACACGCAATCTTATTTTTCCAGTACATATAAACATTAAGGATTTGAAAATTTAAAACATGAGAGAAAGGTATAAATCCATTATTAATAGATACGTGAACCTTGGCTTTTGAGAGATTTTTGGGTAATGTAACTTCTTCTTTCCAATTTCATCAAGGTTTTAGCTTATTACTATTTGAGAAGCTCCAGCTTGCCCTGTTTTGGGATTTATAGCTGAAGAGTTTAGAACTATAGGCTTACATTGTAAAGATAACAATCTTCCTCAGTTACAAAACGTAAAATTTAGACAAGCATATTGCGTCACACGATAATGTCAATCATATCATTTTTGAAATGTTACAAATGGATAAAAAATCAATATTACAAAATATGACACTTTCATACTTTGTTTCAAGTAGCAAACGATATTAATCTTTTCTTGCTTTAATCTGCCATCCATCTGTTTCATTCATAAAAGTCTGTGGTTCAGTCAGACGTACAATATCGATTACATATTTTGTATTAGCTGTGAACTGTTAGCTTAGAATAAAAGTAACCCATTTTTTCCGTAGGTTGGCGATTAAGGGTATTCGGGATTATAAGTGTATGTCATGCCATGTGAAGCTGAAGCTCTGCACACTCATTTTTGGGATTTAAAGAGATGAGTATATGACATACATACATACATACATATACTCACGGCTATAAATCCCAAGAAAGGGGTAGCCAGAGCTAAGGAATTAGAAATTCCTCAGCCACTTTTGGAAAGTGCTTGGGGAATAGATGGTGAAATAAAGGTTCTTGGTGATGGGTCTCCAACCGCATCGCCCAAAAATCCCTTAAAAGCCCCAATACCGTTAGTCGCCTTTTACGTACACCCACCGGAAGAAATGGGTTAGTGCTATTCTAAGCCGACACTACACAGCAAACGAGTATATGAGTGTATGCATAACATGAAAGATCTTTAACCATCGTAATCAAAGGAGAAGGATTGGTGATAAGTGATGATTTTATGAGCCTTGACCGTATGGCAAACACTATTTAACAGTTATTAGCCCTCGTGTAGAGCCAATCCTCTGAATCTATATTCTGTGAGCAACTTCTCTGTATCCATTCTCTACTCTCTCATGTATTTTGTAGGGCTATGTGTCTTATTGTTATATAACATAACATCTTAAAAAAATTTGAAAGAAACCTGTAGGTAATTAATTGAAAGCTGTGTAAAGCTGTGTAGTGTCGGCTTAGAATAGCATTACCCCATTTCTTCCGGTGGGTGTACGTAAGAGGCGACTAACGGTATTGGGGCTTCAAAGGGATTTTCGGGCGATGAGGTTGGAGACCCATCACCATCAACATTTATTTTACCATCTTTTCCCCACTAAACTTTCCAAAAGTGGCTGAGGAAATTTCTAATTCCCTAGCTCTGGCTACCCCATCTAGGGCTTTATAGCCGTGAGTATATGTATGTATGTAATTATTTGAACCCTTGACTTGAAAGACTATTATTACAAAACTAATGGTTACATGACTGCTGAAATTGCTTGGTGTCATGAAGGCTCTGTGCGGGATTCACTAAACAATGTATGTTGGTTGCGGATATTTTAACAATTCATCTGCCAAGTTCAAATTTAATTTTAGAAATTTGCGTCAGTATGTACGAATAAAACTACGTGATTCGGTCAGTTTTTCATCTCACCTAAGTCAACCCCTCAAAATTTCTCGCTCGAAGCTCTGTATGCTTCTTGTTTACCTTATATACTATCTAACAAGTAATATTTAGTATTCTAACAAGTAATATTTAGTATTATTTTAGTATATATAACTCTGTCTCATCTCAACACGATCTTGATGTTTTTCTTAGTCTTACCCAATTCAAACATAAGCTTAAACATATCTCGTACAATATATAATTCACTATTTACTATTATTATTATATAGTATTCATTTTCTTTAGTATGTTAAGTAACATTTAAATAGACGATGGTAGATTTAGTAATAAGTTAAATAATTGTGCAAGTTGTATATTAATTGTAAACACACCTAGTAGGGTGGATTTCATATATTTTATAATAAAAAATGATTTTTTAAACGTGTATTGTTAACTGCCTGTTGTGTGATGCAAACAAATAAATAAATATATAGTAATATATAGTAGGGATTAAGACGCTAGAGTACGTTATCAGAGTGCAATAAAGATAGCATTGCAGACTAATTGACTGTGGGGTCTTATAATGTACGTGATAACGATTGATTGTAACAACGAAAGTTTTCCCTTATCGATATTGGCTTATTTACACTTTCCTATACTCACTCGTTACCCATACCTGTAATCATCATTATAGCAGCCCATATATGTATCTACTGAGTGGCTCTAGTCCAGCCTGAATTTGGTGCTATGGCTTTAAATGTTTTTGGTAATGGATCTCCAACCGCATCGCCCAAAATTTAAAATACCCGATACCCTTAGTCGCCTCTTCCAATCACCCATGGGAAGAAATGGGGTAGTGCTATTCTAAGCCAACACAACGCAGCAATAGCTATAGACAATTTATTTTGCAATAGCATAACCAAAACCTGGATATGCCATAAATAATATTATTGGGTATTCCTTCCGGATCGAACCCGATACTTCTAGATCGTCAGGACTACATAGTTAGTAATATCAATTCTATTACAACATTGAAACACGATAAAATCTTTAAGGCTATTATATTTTAGGGGGTTATATTCCTCAAAGCCCATATATATCCCCACCAAGGGGCTCGAGCCTACGCTATATAGGGTCCTTCCCTATGTAAAGCTCTATCGAGGGTGATTTGCCAATAGTCCACCACGCTGGCCAAGTGCGGGTTGGCAGCCTAACGACTACTACCGTGATCGTAGCCGGGAGCGACAGTTTAACGTGTCGTCCGAAGCAGAGGATATATAGTTACAAAAAATCCTACATTTTCATTCACTATACTTATAATTAAAACGCTCTACCTACTTGCTTCTCGGCCTTCCTCGATAGTGACACTTCTGCGAGCTCCTCCAGGCATATCGCCAAAACCACCAACACTTTCCATATATTCCATTATATTGGGTACAAACTTATACACAAGCAACAATGGTTGCCCGATACAATACTCACAACACTTATCATTATCAAGTCCTTATAGAAAATACATTAAATTAAATTTAAAATTTTAGCGCATTCATTTGGCTATATTACAACTTTGACTTTGGCATGTTATGAAAATTTGTTTAAGTTAGAACGTCAACCTAATAAAAAGGTTTTATACAATTTCGCTTGATTGTGGTAGAAGTGTCGTAACACAAACAGAACAGAACAGAACCTCCTTTTTTTGAAGTTGGTTACAGGGAAACCCAGAGCAAAAGACCCCTATAATTAGTTTGGACTTTAAATCCGAAAATAGGGTGACTAGAGCTTTAGAAATTGAAATACTGTAAGCAGTTACAGTATTTTGAAACTTTGAAATAATGGTAAAATAAAGGATGGATAAGTGGGTTAGAACTATTCTAAGCCGACATCATAAGTCTATTATTATTTGAGTACATAAATATCAGGTCCCTGAATTGTAATTTAGGTAAACCTGTACTTCAGGATTCAGTTTCTGATAAGACGATTGTTGCACTGTACTATGTGACACAGAGAAAGAGATGCGTAAAGAAAGAGTTTTAAATGTTATGTTAACATATTTTGTAACGTTTTGAGTAGAAGAAACATTAGGATAATTTTAAATATATTAACTCCTAGAAACAGAAACTTAATGGCTTTAGTTTTTTTTTACTTAATCAGGGGAAGTAAATCAATGAAATGAAAGACTAAATTTTGTAGAGATAGTAACTAAAAACTGAAAAAATCAAGTCAATAAATAAACGTTAAAGATAAACTTAAACGGATTTTTTCGTTTACTTGTGTACTTTTCTTAAAAACAGCTCATTAGAATATTATTATACATAGAAGTGGATTTTGAATAGTCATTGTAGGCCCCTATCAAATTTTCACGTTATATTCAAATGAAATATTACCATAATCTTTAGTTACATACCTTAGTATTATAATTTTCTTACATAGAATTACCCCTTCATTTACAATTTGTGGCCTTGGAGTTGTTTCTAGTATTTATTCGCGCATCTATAAATGAGAATAATTGATCAATACATATTCACAGCCTATGATTTTTCCGCATTTTTCATACCATCTTCTACACGGAAACAACATAATAGATGTTATTTAACTTCCTATTTAGCAATAGATAAATACACTAAATAAAGATTATCATGAACTCGACATGTGAAACATCTTGACTTGATAGATAAGTAGTTAATCCTAATGCTTGACGAGAACAAAACAAACTCACGATTTCGCTAAGTTGTCAAGCAAGCAGCCAATCACAGAGCGCGTACGGTTCACGCCTCCGTCTCATGGGTGCGCACGCGCAGGCCTTATGGGTTACACATTTTCAGACGATGATAAAAGGATCTATGTAATTCCTTGACAAATGAAGCGGCTCTAAAGTTTCCTCTGAAGTGATAAAACTATTTACTGTCGCTATGTATGTCTCTAACTCCAATGTTATGAACTTCAACGACCCTGGGCCTGGGACCACATTGACTTTTTTTTATATCACCGAGGGGATCGCGGTTATCCTGAATAGGGAGATTCGGTAGCTACACGCTAGCCAAATTTTGGTTACGGTGGAAACGTAAAGTAAAACATTATGAGTATTTGGGTACTCTCTGATTTACTGATTTTTGTATGTACATTAATTTATTTACTAAGCACGACTTATCAATGCTTTGGCAGAGAAACATTAGGTTTATGTATTGAATTATTAAGAGTAGCCGCTAATATTTTAAGCTGAAACTTAATTGTGCTTTATATACTGATGGTATGAATGAACTCAAGACTCAGGTGCTCACGCCGTATATCTCTGAAGGGGTTGGCAGAGGTACTAATACTTCTGAATATCACGTGACATCGTCACCTGGTGTTTTGAGTAAACACGTTTTGCTTGGACAGTGTACTCACATGATAGGGGGCAGGCCTATCGCCGTTTTTTATGAATACACTTTCACATGACTAAGTACAACTTAGCCATGTGGGTTTCCTCACGATGTTTTTCCTCACCGTTAACAACCATGAAATATTAACCACACCACACATATGACTTTAGAGAAGACAAATGAATGAAATACAAATTTAATTTGCATGTGCAAATCATAATGTTATGAATATGCTAATCTAAATAACTACTGGAAACGTTTCAGTGTTCTGTCTATCTGCCGGTATGTATTATGTATACCGTATACCTAATAAAAAGCTGATTTATTAAAGATAACACTACCCCATTTCTGCCGGTGAGTGTTCGTAAGAGGCGACTAACGGTATTGGGGCTTTTAAGGGATTTTCGGGCGATGCGGTTGGAGACCCATCACCAACAACCTTTATTTTGCCATCTTTTCCCCACGCAACTTTCCAAAAGTGGCTGAGAAACTTCTAGTTCTAGGGATTTATAGCCGTGAGTATATGTATGTATGTATATGTATGTTATTAAAGATTTTGTATGGCTATAGCTTTCATGAAAGAAAAATACATACATTCATCATACTCACGCCACTAGTTCCCATTGGGGTTGGCAGAGACAATAGTCCGCCACTTTATACGAACCTGACGAACCTCTCGAGCTTCATCTAGATTCATCAATCTTTTTATACATGCCCTGTTATTTTTGAGACTACATAGATGCCTGCCTTTACGAGAACCGAGACCAATCTAATTTTGATCTTAATGTGTGTTCGTCCATGCCATGACTGACATTATCATTCACCCTATTCTGTGTTACACCTAAATTTTTATTTAGTTAAAGTAATTTATCGATCATTTAATGACGATCTTCAGCGAATAAGAGGCAATGCTGAATCCACCCATTCTCATTACACAATAACTTTTACGCAACTGTTTCAAAAAGTCCTCCATGAACAAATTGAAGAGCCACGGAGAAGCTACACATCCCAGCCCGACACCACTAGAGATACCGAACCAGTCTCATACTCTTACACATATACTGCATTCCTACTGCATACTGCATACCAATTCACATAATAATATAAGTTGACTTCCCAAATCAAGCTAGAACTACACCTTACACAAATACTTTCTAACCACCCTACCTATCATACACCTATTCAAAGTGTACAAAATAATATTATTTTGTACACTTTGAAGTATCTTATTTTAAAATAGGTTGGGGTGGATTGGGGTGAAACGAAATATTGAAGCATTTTTGTGACGCATAAAATCAATATGTTACACTGGTGCAGCGCCCCAACTTCGCACACACAGTTAGTGTTATTTATTACAGACAAACAAACTAGTCTTCCCTCCTCTTATAAAAAGCATGTATTAGATCTTAATAAGATCATTAAAAATAGTTGGTTGAAACAAGATACGGTCAGCTGTTTTTTAGGTAAAGCACATTTTATAAAACAATTATAGTAACTCCGTTTTCATAGTATGACTTTGTTATCAAATTACTTAAATCTGTCCTAGGTATGTACAGAAATATCAATTTATAACTGAAATTTATCATCTGTTTAAATTCAAAATCTAAAAGAGAAAATAAACACAATTAATTATTGCTCATACGGCACAAACCATTTAAGATAAGTTGTGGATAAGATCTCTTTCAGATATTGAAACCGTATAACCAATATAAACCGTTGACAGTTAAGTAATTTTAACGCCTTATAAATGCTACGCCGCCAAGTCTTTCAAATTAAATATGTCTCATAGATTCAAGTATCACCTAAAGCCAGATTTACATTATGCAAGTACATTAATGGATAATATTTCAAATACTTTTGAATGCTTAAATATTGTGGATTAAGATTAAGAATTAAATTAAGTTTTAAAAAGGTACATTTTCATTTCAAAGTAATTGTACTTTTTTTAGGTATTTGAAAAAGAAGCGGTCTCTGTGTCGTTACGCAAAGGCTCGAAAAAAAATATTGAATCCTAACTAAGACTTTTATCTTAATTTAATTAGTTACTGAGAAAGATTTGATGAAGCTGATGAATATGAAAGACTGACTAGGAATCATTTTGTTTATTAGCTCTCCCGCAATAATTTTATTTTTTTCTATTAGATTTTACTTTTTACTTTTAATTTCTTTAGTTTTTATACATGCTTTTAAACCTACAAACACTAATGCTGAATATATTTCCATTTACACAACGCATAATACATTTTTTATATACACAATGCACACTTTTTATTTACATAAGAAAATATATATATTTTTGTTTCAACTAAACATAAATACATATTTAAAACAAATATCTTACTATAAAATTAGTGATTTTGATTCTGAAATACGTATACTTTGGAAAATATATAAAGTTCATGTCCTCACTGCCATAAATGTTTATTGTTTTAAAATTCAATTCGAATAACATAACTATTATTAAAGAACTTGATAGTTCATTCGGCATAAAATGCACAAAACTATTAAGCCCTTCTGTAACCCGAAAAACTTTATATCCAGAAAAAGCAACAAATACTAATTTTAATATAATAACCGCTAATATTTGTAGCTTGGAATGTAATTTAGATAAATTTCTGCTTTTTATCTCCTGTATTGATATAACCATAGATGTTATTGTATTGACAGAGTGTTGGCTCAAAAAAGATGTCCCACCTAAGCTAGTAACTGGATATAATAGTCACTTTACAACTAAATATATAAACCAAAATAGCGGAGTGGTTGTTTATGTAAAGGAGTGCTATGAAACAATGAGAGGTTTTCTTTTTGAGAATTAAAAAAACAACATAGTTTCCTAGAGCTCTGTAGATGGCGTTGATGTAACTACGTTACTTACTTCAATTTTTTCTTCGTGGCCTCAATCGTGTTGCCACAATAATTTCGCTAATATCAACTTTAAAAACATGTGTCACATCATCATAGAGTAACTTATATTACCACGAACGACTTATTCTTATCTATAAAAACAACAAAAATAATGTTAAATATAAATACCGTCTTTGTTTATTTACTTTTAAGCTATCTTGGCTTAAACTGATATTTATTTAGACTTTCAAATCAGAACGTTTTTATGTACGTTCCGTTTTACGATATCATTACATCCAAAAATGAAAAACGGTATGACGTTCCGTTCCTACCAGTAACATAGCAAGTCTGGCGCCATCTATCCTGAGAACAGGGAAGAAGAAAAAAAGAAAAATAAGAAAACCTCTCATTGTGTCCGAACCACAAATAAAAGACTGTGACTGTATTATGTTATCTAAATCAATAAGGATTTTACAATAGTGTGTAGTTATTGACCACCAAGCTTCAAAGATCCAACAATTTTTCTTGATAGCTTGAATTTGTTGCTAAAAACTATTAACTCAAATAATATAATACTTACAGGAGATATTAATATAAACATAATGCCTGACAACATAGACCATGATGCAAATGAGTATTTAAACCTTTTAGCTAGTCATGGTCTACAACAGGGAGTTAACATACCAACTCGTGGTTTAAACTGCCTGCACCATTTCATGGTTAAGTCAAATTTCAATTTTCAAACAATTGTTTACGATAAATTAGCTGATCACAGCCCTACTCTTCTAAATTTTGATTGCTCTAAATTAAGAAAAGAAGAAAATAGTTATTCCAGAATAAAATTTAACTTTAATGAAATGAAGAAATGCTTGAATTTTGAAGACTGGTCTGACGAATATAAATGTGATGATGTTAATGTTGCTACAAAATTGTTCACTAACAAGCTAATAAACATAATGGAAACAAACACTGTAACCAAAAAAATATCTAGTCGGTATCAACCTTTGAAACCATGGATAACACCAAGCATTGTAAAATCCATTCGGAAAAGAAATGAACTTCATAGAGATATGAAAAAACACCCTAATAATAATAACTTAGCTAAACTAGAAAAGTACAATTAATATAATCTTTGCTGCAATGAAACCGTAAAAAAGTTAAAACAAGATTACTACTCATCAAAACTGGCCGACTGCTCAAAAGATCCAAAACGCACCTGGGGTATCGTCAAAGAATTAGGTAATATTAATAAACCCAAAACACAACCAAAAAACCTGTTACACATTTGTGAGAGTCCAATTAGTTCTATTAATGCAGTAAACAAATATTTTACTTCAATTGGCAAAGATTTAGCCGACAGCACACTCAAAAAGATTAATAGAAATGACAATGACTTAGCCAAGGATATCAACCTGTGTGACGGTCCAGTTGGCACTCTCCCTATGTTTTTAACAGATGAATCAGAAATTCAATGCATAATATCAAAACTAACCAAAACAAATACTACGGGATGGGATAAGATATCCACCAAATTTCTAAAATTATTTAGTAATTAAATAGCACCGCCACTATCTTATATATCTAATTTGAGTTTTACTACAGGCGTGTTCCCACAACAGCTAAAGAAAGCAATAATATGTCCTATTTATAAGCTAGGAGATAAGAACCTACCCAATAACTATAGGCCTATTTCATTTTTATGTTCATTATCCCAAATTATAGAAAAAATTGTAAACAGAAGACTCACGCGATTTCTCGAAGACAAAAACCTACTATCAAGCAGTCAGTACGGATTCAGGACCGGTAAATCTACTAACGGTGCTGTTTTAAAATTAACATCTTCTATTACCCGGTTTCTAGATAAGCATGAAAAGTGTCTGGCAGTGTTTTTGGACATTCAAAAAGCTTTTGATACGGTGTCTTTACCAATCCTTATCAGGAGACTTGAAAGCATAGGCATCAGAGGCTGAGTGCTAGATTGGTTCGTGGACTTTCTCACAAATCGGGAACAAAGTGTACAGATAGGTAAATTTGTCAGTGAAAGTAACGAGTGTAACTATGGAGTTCCGCAGGGAAGTACACTTGGCCCAACGCTTTTCTTAATATACATAAACAGTTTATGTAATTTGGATCTGGGGAATGCTGAAATCACCATGTTTGCTGATGATACCGTACTTATTTTCCATGAAAAATATGGGAAAAGACTAAAAAATCTGCTGAAATCGGGGTTTCAAAAGTAACAACGTGGTTGGAAAATACCCTACTTAGCCTTAATGCTCAAAAAACCAAATTTATCTGTTTTAGTATAAGAAATGAAACAAAAACCAATAAACCAACCTCACTAAAGTTACATACTTATCCCTGTAATAGGAATCAAATAGATGATACTTGCATATGCAGCAACGTTGAAAGAGTAGGGTTTATCAAATATCTTGGAGTAATCATTGACGAAAATTTAAATTGGAGAAAACACATTGACTACGTTGCTTCTCGTACTAGGAAATTCATTCATGTCTTTAAAAATATACGAATTGTAGGTAACAAATTGCTATTAGTACAGGTTTACCGGGCATTATGTGAGAGTATCATTGCGTACTGTATTTGTGCATGGGGAGGTGCTGCTAAATCACATTTGATACTTGCTGAGCGTGCCCAAAGAGCAGTCTTAAAAGTGATGATGAGCTACCCATACAGATACCCAACTATGCAACTGTACGTAGAAACAAAAGTTTTATCAGTTAGGAGATTATACATATTAGAGTGTTTACGTAGCTACCATACAACTGTTCCACCAACGACAAGCAATGAGAGAAACCCTAACTATAAAACTCCATTATGCAATACCACCTTCGCACAAAAGCAAGTAGGATTTCTTGCACCATTTCTTTATAACTATGTAAATAAAAAGTTAAAAATTAGAAGTAAAGGTTTAAATGGATTCATCTTTAAACAAACTATAATAGATTGGATAATTAAGTTAGACTATAAGGAAACAGAAAATATTTTCTTAATAAGTAAATAAAAAAATAAAAAAAATAAAACACTTTTTAGATGCACCTAAAATAAAAAGAAACATAGTCACAAACACACACACACACACACACACACATACACACACAAACACATACACACACATACTCATACACTCACACATATATACACACAAGCATGTATAATCCTAAGTTTTTCATTTATTTTTTTATTGTTTTATACAAATTTTGCTTTCTTTTTTTATATCATTTTAGCTTCTTTTAGTATGTAATTTTAACTATATTTTTCTTATATTGTCTTTTATAATGGGACACGTCGTTATTGCTGATTGTTACCTGGGAATACTTCTCACACTACGGGCAACCCTTGTGAGAATTATATGTCATTATGTAGTGTCATAATTTATGCCAATAAACAATTTTTATTTTTTTATTTATTTAGTCATGGACTCATGGGGTAAACCGTTTCATTTCGACCACCGTGACTATCATTCCTTCTCCAATAAAGTAATGCTAAAAATTTAAAAAAAAATACAGCTTGATACTAGTAAATCTTTGACGCAGCAATATTTAATTAGGGTATTTGAATACCAAAGGATCACCAAATATCCTTTTCTATCTATCTATACTATAATAAGACTGTACCGAGGTCAAAACTGTACATTGAAGAATACCGGTGGAATATGAAACTAGAGCCAAATTATCTATTTCTGAAAAAAAAGACTTTCTGTCTGTCTTTCTTTATGTCC
The DNA here is from genome assembly GCA_963576735.1 of Bedellia somnulentella. Lineage (NCBI taxonomy): Eukaryota > Metazoa > Arthropoda > Insecta > Lepidoptera > Bedelliidae > Bedellia > Bedellia somnulentella. The sequence continues at coordinate 13,685,481 of OY755184.1, forward strand.
GGTCATAACATTAATTCTACCGGACGGATCTTGATCAAATTTAGCATAAATGTGGCTTACATGGTGTACACACACCTGGTCAAAATATGGGATATCATTTACCCCGGATTTCGCATGGGTTCCCACAGGAGCATCAAAAAGCCATAACCTTTTAGCGCGATGGGATGAATAGACACGCTAAATTTAGCGATGTGAATAGACACCTTCCAAACCAAATCCTGGCTAAGTATATATTGTATTACTAGGTGGCGCGAGTAGTTGCTTCCTACATCGAGGTATGGTTTCTTTTTTTCTTTGTTATAAATACTTCAATTCAGACTATGCTTTTGTGAGAGTTCGAAGACTGTCGGGTCTGGTCAGCTAGTTTAGTTATGTTCCTAAGTCAGCTTTTAGAATCAGAAGTAGCTACAGAATTTCAGATTTCCATCGCTTAACTTTGCTATATGTACGACCAGTGAAGCTTCTTTGTAAAATACACACAATTAATTTAGATTCACCGATATTTATGTGATTCGATACGCATCCAGGTTTTCGCATAGAAGTTGAACGCGTCCGCATTAAATATTGTTTTCGCACGAAAATAAATATGACGCTGCGATTATTATAACGTTACAAATCAACAAAAAGTTAAGGTTAATTTATCTCCATATCGTTATTAAAATTAACGTAACTTTATACTTTTAGTTTTTTACTCATCGGTCACCGCCATAGATAACCCTCTAAATTCGTCACCGTCGTGGGTCACCCTACTTAAAACGAGACTAGTGGAATAACGTTCAGAACGCTAGGCTTCTGAAAAGTAGAGCAAATTTGGCTCCTAGCTCACAACATTTTTAGTAGCTCCGTCTCAGGAAGGTGGAATAACGTTCAGACGCCTCACCTCAGTCGCCTCGCGCCCGCCACTAGGCTTGGGTAGATCCAGCTCCGCGAGGTGATTCGAATCATCAGGTTCATGCTCAGTTCCGGTACTGAATCCTCTTAACCGGGCCGGACCGCTTATCGAATCCGGCTCGGTTAGGGAATTCAGAACTGAATCAAACAATCAAAATAGCACGCTTTCTGCGCGGAACGTAACGAGTGGTATTGACGTACATTTAAAAATCAATTAACTAATATGTATAATGATTATGTTAGTGTACAGGCTAGGTTCGCTCGCTAACATATAAATATTCATATGTAAAAAAATAAATAATATTTAGAAATATATTAACAACATCTTAAAACTATATTTACACATAAATATATACAAATCAGAAAGTTACACAACATAAAACACTATCGTATTTATAATATCACAATAAACACCATTATTTATGAAAGAACATCATACAAATAGATAAATTATGAGCAAACAATAAACTAAAATGCAACACATACCTACTATACTAACAATGACTAATCAATAAATAGACAACAATCACCAGATTTTTGTGTTTGCTTCCCAACAAGTACCACCAAAATCTGTACCATGGCTACGCGGTGGGGATAAAAACGTAGTTTAATAATAATTACATACATACATACATATACTTACGGCTTTAAATCCCTAGGAGGGGTAGCCAGAGCTAAGGAATTAGAAATTCGTCAGCCACTTTTGGAAAATTGAGTGGGGAAAAGATGGTAAAGGTTGTTGGTGATGAGTCTCCAACCGCATCGCCCAAAAATCCCTTGAAAGCCCCAATACCGTTAGTCGCCTCTTACGTACACCCACCGGTAGTAACGGGGTAGTGCTATTCTAAGCCACTACACGGCGAAATATAATGTAAAGTATAATGTGATAATAATTCTAATAGGGTAAAAGATCAATAACATTTTTTTAAAAATAAAACCACTCTTTAAATCAAATTTTCATTATAATTTTAATACACGTTACCTTAGTCAAATTCAACATAGTTTAAATCAACGTTACTGTCATTTAAACAATATTTTTTTTAATTAGTTCCGAATACTTTCCTTGTTCATAGTAATTATCTTATTCACATGATGCATTCTCACTTCTATAGGATTATGGAGATTTTGAAGTGGGCAACACCGTTGTTTTTTGTTGTTGTAGGTTATGTCCAGAATTAAATCAAAAACACAGGTAAAACGTATAAATAACAGCATATCTTCTATTGTGAATCTAATAAGGTTCATAAACTGTAAATATATTCCGAGTTTTCTTTGATACGCCACTGCGAAGTGATTCGTCTGAGGCTTTTTACTCGCTTCGATAACTGCAGCCCAAAACTTCTATTTACCTATTTTTAAAGCACGATCACATAAACAAGGTCTCTGTCCTAAACAAAATTACAACCTACGAGTCCAAAATATGATTTGTTGCACGTATTTGAACAAAATAATCTTAAATCATCAAAGGTAAACAAAGAGCCTTTGACTATAAACACTATAGACAGAGTCATTATACAACGGGAGCGTACCTCTTTTAGAAAGCAATATTTTTCCCTTTAATGTTGCGATCACTAGAAAACAATTACCCCAAAATACTATAATCACCATTCTAAAAGCTACTTTTTAATTTAAAATTGATTACGTCAATTTATTGTTTAATTAAAGGTTTACTGTTTACTATATTATTTCCTGCAATCATATAATTATACATACTTGCTCCTAGTATTATACAATCTTTTTTGTTTAATTTTACCATTTATACTGATATTTAATACACCGTGAAATCTGAAGCATTGTACTAACTTTCAGGGATGAATCTTCCCATGATTACGAATAAATTTTTGTACGGGACTAACCTTGTTACTGGACAAAAACAAAACAGCTGTTCCATAAGTGCAAGTTATGTAAATATCATATGGGTCATGGGTATAGTGGGGCTATGTTTGTATTTTGAAAAATAAAAAAACGGGACATAGCGGATAAAGCAAAATCTCATAGGCGGTACAAAAAAACAGGATCACAACGTGATTACGAAAAATTTTCGTTACTTAGGGCAAGAGTGAAAGCAAATTTAAAAACGGCTTATTCGAATTACGAATCTAAAATTCAATACCTTGTTTCAAAAGAACCAAAACTGTTTTGGAAATTCGTGAATTCGAAACGGCAAAACGTAAAGAAGACGGTTATTTGTGATAACGGGACCGAATTGACAAACGAGGAAAGCGTACAGGAGTTTTCTAAGTTTTTTAGTTCGGTGTATTCAGATACTCCACCACGGCTCAGTATCGCGGACGCGATGGCGGCGGACGCGGCGGCGCGCGTGCATCTCACCGCGCTCAGCCGCGACGAGGTGCGCGCGGCGCTGGCGCGGCTTCCAGCCAAGTCCTCGGCCGGAGCGGACGGGATACCTGCGTTTGTGGTGAAGGACTGTCGCGCGGTGCTAGAGGAGCCGCTCCTATTTCTGTTTAATTTGTGTCTGGCAGAAGCGTCGTTTCCGGATATGTGGAAAACCACGCGAGTAGTGCCTGTTCCGAAAGGTAAGCTAAGTACAGATGTCCGAAATTATCGACCGGTTGCCATTCTTTCGGCGTTTGCTAAGATTTTTGATTCAGCATTACAAAACCAAATATACACAGGTATTAAGACTCAACTATCGGATTGTCAGCATGGGTTCAGACCGGGAAGCAGTACCACAAGTAACTTACTGAATTTTATGAATAACGTGACTCCTCATGTAGATTCAGGCCGATGAGTTGACGCTTCGTATTTTGATTTCCAAAAAGCTTTTGATACCGTGGATGGCGACATATACTTGGCAAAACTGGCGAAAATGGGATTCACACCCCATTCATTAAAGCTAATGGTAAGTTACATGAAGGACAGACGGCAATTCGTAAGTTACCGTGGGTGTGTGTCTGCCGAGTACCCTACGTATTCGGGCGTGAATCAGGGTTCTAATATCGGCCCTATTGGGTTCCTGGTGATGATTAATGATCTGCCCGACGTTATACAAAGTGCGACATGTCTCATGTTTGCTGACGATGTAAAGCTCATGCTTCCAGTCAATTCTATAGAAGACAGCATTCTGTTACAGAATGATATAGATAGGGTAGTTTTTTGGAGTAACCGAAACAAATTAAAATTAAATATAAAAAAATGTGAAACCATTACTTTTAGCCGGCAGCGCAGTCCCTGTTACTATGAGTACCGTATCAACGGGGTAGTTTTACCGCGAGTACAAGAGGTACGTGATCTAGGAGTGAGAATAACATCAGATTTGCATTTTCGTAATCACGTTGTTGATATTTGTAAAAATGCGTTCAGGATTGTCGGGTTCGTGCTTCGCACAGCCAAAGGATTTATGAACCTAGAATGTATTAAGTCAATTTATAATGCTTTAGTCCGAAGTAAATTAGAATTGTTAACGCCTGATCCACATGATACGGCAAGCCGCAGGTGCGGCGGCGGCGGCGGCGCGGGGACAAGCTTCACTACGCAACCAACCACCGCCAACTTAACATATTATATTGTACAGTTTGTAATTTAAATATTTAAAGTAAATTTGTGTTTAAAGGCAAGACTTAGTTTGAATTTATTCCTTGCTTAAACATTTGGCGACCGTGACAGGACACGTCCTGTCACGGTCGCCAAATTCAAACTACCATTATTTATGAAAGAACATCATACAAATAGATAAATTATGAGCAAACAATAAACTAAAATGCAACACATACCTACTATACTAACAATGACTAATCAATAAATAGACAACAATCACCAGATTTTTGTGTTTGCTTCCCAACAAGTACCACCAAAATCTGTACCATGGCTACGCGGTGGGGATAAAAACGTAGTTTAATAATAATTACATACATACATACATATACTTACGGCTTTAAATCCCTAGGAGGGGTAGCCAGAGCTAAGGAATTAGAAATTCGTCAGCCACTTTTGGAAAATTGAGTGGGGAAAAGATGGTAAAGGTTGTTGGTGATGAGTCTCCAACCGCATCGCCCAAAAATCCCTTGAAAGCCCCAATACCGTTAGTCGCCTCTTACGTACACCCACCGGTAGTAACGGGGTAGTGCTATTCTAAGCCACTACACGGCGAAATATAATGTAAAGTATAATGTGATAATAATTCTAATAGGGTAAAAGATCAATAACATTTTTTTAAAAATAAAACCACTCTTTAAATCAAATTTTCATTATAATTTTAATACACGTTACCTTAGTCAAATTCAACATAGTTTAAATCAACGTTACTGTCATTTAAACAATATTTTTTTTAATTAGTTCCGAATACTTTCCTTGTTCATAGTAATTATCTTATTCACATGATGCATTCTCACTTCTATAGGATTATGGAGATTTTGAAGTGGGCAACACCGTTGTTTTTTGTTGTTGTAGGTTATGTCCAGAATTAAATCAAAAACACAGGTAAAACGTATAAATAACAGCATATCTTCTATTGTGAATCTAATAAGGTTCATAAACTGTAAATATATTCCGAGTTTTCTTTGATACGCCACTGCGAAGTGATTCGTCTGAGGCTTTTTACTCGCTTCGATAACTGCAGCCCAAAACTTCTATTTACCTATTTTTAAAGCACGATCACATAAACAAGGTCTCTGTCCTAAACAAAATTACAACCTACGAGTCCAAAATATGATTTGTTGCACGTATTTGAACAAAATAATCTTAAATCATCAAAGGTAAACAAAGAGCCTTTGACTATAAACACTATAGACAGAGTCATTATACAACGGGAGCGTACCTCTTTTAGAAAGCAATATTTTTCCCTTTAATGTTGCGATCACTAGAAAACAATTACCCCAAAATACTATAATCACCATTCTAAAAGCTACTTTTTAATTTAAAATTGATTACGTCAATTTATTGTTTAATTAAAGGTTTACTGTTTACTATATTATTTCCTGCAATCATATAATTATACATACTTGCTCCTAGTATTATACAATCTTTTTTGTTTAATTTTACCATTTATACTGATATTTAATACACCGTGAAATCTGAAGCATTGTACTAACTTTCAGGGATGAATCTTCCCATGATTACGAATAAATTTTTGTACGGGACTAACCTTGTTACTGGACAAAAACAAAACAGCTGTTCCATAAGTGCAAGTTATGTAAATATCATATGGGTCATGGGTATAGTGGGGCTATGTTTGTATTTTGAAAAATAAAAAAACGGGACATAGCGGATAAAGCAAAATCTCATAGGCGGTACAAAAAAACAGGATCACAACGTGATTACGAAAAATTTTCGTTACTTAGGGCAAGAGTGAAAGCAAATTTAAAAACGGCTTATTCGAATTACGAATCTAAAATTCAATACCTTGTTTCAAAAGAACCAAAACTGTTTTGGAAATTCGTGAATTCGAAACGGCAAAACGTAAAGAAGACGGTTATTTGTGATAACGGGACCGAATTGACAAACGAGGAAAGCGTACAGGAGTTTTCTAAGTTTTTTAGTTCGGTGTATTCAGATACTCCACCACGGCTCAGTATCGCGGACGCGATGGCGGCGGACGCGGCGGCGCGCGTGCATCTCACCGCGCTCAGCCGCGACGAGGTGCGCGCGGCGCTGGCGCGGCTTCCAGCCAAGTCCTCGGCCGGAGCGGACGGGATACCTGCGTTTGTGGTGAAGGACTGTCGCGCGGTGCTAGAGGAGCCGCTCCTATTTCTGTTTAATTTGTGTCTGGCAGAAGCGTCGTTTCCGGATATGTGGAAAACCACGCGAGTAGTGCCTGTTCCGAAAGGTAAGCTAAGTACAGATGTCCGAAATTATCGACCGGTTGCCATTCTTTCGGCGTTTGCTAAGATTTTTGATTCAGCATTACAAAACCAAATATACACAGGTATTAAGACTCAACTATCGGATTGTCAGCATGGGTTCAGACCGGGAAGCAGTACCACAAGTAACTTACTGAATTTTATGAATAACGTGACTCCTCATGTAGATTCAGGCCGATGTGTTGACGCTTCGTATTTTGATTTCCAAAAAGCTTTTGATACCGTGGATGGCGACATATACTTGGCAAAACTGGCGAAAATGGGATTCACACCCCATTCATTAAAGCTAATGGTAAGTTACATGAAGGACAGACGGCAATTCGTAAGTTACCGTGGGTGTGTGTCTGCCGAGTACCCTACGTATTCGGGCGTGAATCAGGGTTCTAATATCGGCCCTATTGGGTTCCTGGTGATGATTAATGATCTGCCCGACGTCATACAAAGTGCGACATGTCTCATGTTTGCTGACGATGTAAAGCTCATGCTTCCAGTCAATTCTATAGAAGACAGCATTCTGTTACAGAATGACATAGATAGGGTAGTTTTTTGGAGTAACCGAAATAAATTAAAATTAAATATAAAAAAATGTGAAACCATTACTTTTAGCCGGCAGCGCAGTCCCTGTTACTATGAGTACCGTATCAACGGGGTAGTTTTACCGCGAGTACAAGAGGTACGTGATCTAGGAGTGAGAATAACATCAGATTTGCATTTTCGTAATCACGTTGTTGATATTTGTAAAAATGCGTTCAGGATTCTCGGGTTCGTGCTTCGCACAGCCAAAGGATTTATGAACCTAGAATGTATTAAGTCAATGTATAATGCTTTAGTCCGAAGT